>UFQX01000451.1:510817-593719 GCA_900497675.1 Arapaima gigas
GGGGGGGGGGGGGGGGGGGGGGGGGGGGGGGGGGGGGGGGGGGGGGGGCTGTGGTGTCTCTCGGTGATTCTGTGATGAGTAGGAGCCTGTAATTTATAATCTGCAAATAAGAAGCACGAACCTACTGACAGCCCCAGACTGGTGGCCACAGAAATAACTTTCCAGTTCCTGTCATTTTTTTTTGGACATATTTTTTTCTCTTATTCACGTCTCAATCGGGGCAGCGGGTGACGTTGCGGCCGAAGCTGCGGCTTTGCGTTCCGAGGATCCTGGGACCCAGATTTGAGTCCTCCCTCCTGTTGTAGTACCCTTGACCGAGGTATTTACCCTAAACTGACAAAGATACAGCAAAAATTTCCCCGCTTTATTAAAAGAGTACAATGACTGGATGGTAACGCTGTAAGTTAAGTTGCTTTGGAGAAAAGAATCAGCTGGATGAATATTTTCCAAATCATTAAAACAACTTACTGTCCTGCAGTATCCAAACAGGCGTTTTTATTTTCCCAGTCCAGCTCGGAGCGGTTCTAACAAAATTAACGTGTCCGAATCTGGTCAAGGGAAATAATTGTTATGTAAAGAAAATACATTTGTGAAAAGAAGGACTCTGGATAGGATCGAATTCAGTCCCACGGATAAGTTCTGCAGCAACAGCACCATCTGTCTGTTCTCCTCAGCAGCATGTGTGTTTATCTAGTTCAAGCTGGATGCATCCCGTAATAAATAGTATATTCATGGCTTTTGCAGAAATCCACATGTGTTCCTTTGTCGGGTGTTTTTTTTTGGATTAAGTATTTCCTGCCGTCGAAATTCAGTCACGATTCCATCGCAGAGCGGCAGAATTTAAATTGTAAATAAGACGCAGACTCAGGAAAATGCAGGAATGTACCGCCGTCCATCTTTTATCACTTAATGTCTGATACAGTTGTAAATATGTGGAGAAAAAGATTAAAAATTGAAAATGTCAGCTTCCTGCAGCTGGAGCCACGCATTGTTTCACGACTTAACCGCACATTGACTTTATTTTCATGAAAGCGGCGATGGCGGGGTTCTTCTGAGAGGTGAATTCCGTTTACCGAGTCATCACTTCCGAACATCTGCTTATTTCCTGCTGTGCACTTCTTAAACCTCATCGCTCAGAGTCTCTCAGCATTACATCAGCCCCGAGGACACAGAACTGAGCCCCCACGAAGGCAGACAAGGGAAAGGCCAGGGATGTTTACCGCGCCGTACTGTTGTCACATTCGCTCTCTGCACACAATGCATCCCACATAATAAAGACTGTCAGAGGATAATTCACATATTTGTGGCGCATCGGGAACACGGTGCTGCAAACTGCGTTTGTTCTTCCAAATTGGGTACGAGGAGGAATGAGAACAATGGCAGAGTGTTGACTGAAAGGGCCGCCGTCTTCCTTCGTGTCTACAGCCAGTCGACTTCGAGGCCAAGCGGGCATACACGCTGCGGGTGGAGGCGTCCAACAAGTTTGAGGACCCCCGCTTTAATGCATGGGGACCCTACAAGGACACAGCCACGGTGAAGATCATGGTGGAGGATGCTGACGAGCCTCCCGCCTTCACCTCAACCGACTACACCTTTGAGGTGGAGGAGAACGCCCCCGACGGGACGGTGGTGGGCCGGGTGCACGCTCGTGACACCGACGTGGCTAACAGCCCTATCAGGTATGTGAATCTCTGCTTGTCCAGCCCAGCACCCCTCAAACTGCTCAGTGCTGCACAAATTCGCCCAGACTCTTGAAAAACCCCAACTTCCACCCTAAGCGTACCCGACACAACTCAACCCTGCCCAAAATTAGCCGACCGAGCTCAGCAACCGTTTGACTCTCCCCAACACCAGTCAGCCAAGCTCAAAAAACATCCAGTCCTGCCCAAAACTGGCCAACCAAACTCAACAACTACTTAACTGCTCCCCAAAAATAGCCAAAGCATTTGGTGCCACTCGACCCTGCCCAGCAAACCAACCTCAAAAATCACTTTGCCCTTTGCACCACCTGCCAACTAACCTTAACACCCGCCAAACCCTTCACAATGCCAGCCAACTGTACCCAACAAACACCCAGTCCTGCCCAAAACCGGCCAAACAAGGACAACCGCCCCTTCATCTTTCCTGACAGCAACCAACCACGATCACCCATCCCTTTCCAACAGCAGTCAGCTCTATGCAACAAGCACCCAGTCCTGTCCATTAAACTGAGTCCAACATCTGTTCAGAACTTACAAAGCAACACCCCTCAGCACGGCTCGACATCACCAAACAAGGTCAAACAAGGTCAAAACCTTCCCAACTCTGCTCATATGTGACCAAACCCACACAACCTAGATTGCTCAACTGTGCCACCTTTTCACTTAAACAAAGACATCCAGTCTAACGTTATTAAATTCCATCTTTGGATGGAAATCTGAATCTAATTCCATTTAACACGTCCACCACCATCACCATCACCACCGTGGTGTTAAAGTTTTGTTGACTTCACAATGCCACGATAACCTCACATAAACCGTGATGCATTGCACACCCAAAATGTCGCTAAGCTGTCCTCAACCTTCGTCTTTTTTCTGCCTCACCAAGATACACGATCCTGAGCTACACGGACGTGGAACAGTTCTTCACCATCGATCCCGACAAGGGCATCATTAAGACCACGAAACCCCTGGATCGTGAGACTCAGCCCTGGCACAACATTTCAGTCAGCGCTGCGGAGATAGGTCGGTCACCGGTCTGACAATCTTCACACTTCCTTGGAAATGTGTGTTTTATAGTGCTCCTGTACTATTTGCCTCATCCTTACGTAACCAAGACAGAAACCAGCACCAGAATCCCATTTGTCCTACTAGGCAGGAATAATAATGCAGTTCTGTCACAATTCATAATTGTTTAGAACTTTCTTGTTTTTCTGCTGGTTTCCATTCCCACCATCTGGTACAACTTGCATGCAATTCGAGTCTGGGTTTTCACGCATGGCGCTCTCAGTTGAAGTGTCTGCAGATGACTTGTCTCCCGGCAGATTCCTAATGCAATTTTCAAATTTAATCAGTCTTTGTGAATCTCAGAGAACCTGTTTGAGCTGTTAGAAACTGAGGAAGCCTCAGGGTAGCGTGACCTTGGGGAAAAACAGACACATTCACGTCTCTCCTGATGATCCCTCGCAGGAGGACACCACCAAGATGCCAAGGTGCGCGTCAACATCAAGGTGAAGGACTTGAACGACAACGCCCCCGAGTTTGCCACCCACAACGAGGTCCAAGTGTGCGAGAACGTCGCACCAGGCAAAGTAAGACCTCACTTAAGATCACATCTCCCACATTGAGCGTCTATAACCTTCTCCATTTCTTACAAATGGCATCAGGATCTTGTAAACGGCACCACAAGTGGCTTTTACACAAGGAAAACAGATTTTCAACATTTTCAACAAGCATTAACAGAATAAAAAAAAGGTATAGTACTGGTTGGCCGCACAGGATAAAGAAGAAGAAATAAAAAAAATCGGAGACCTCGGGGTCATTTCAACATATGACAGCAGATAATAGCCCTGGATTCGGCAGCGTCGAGTGAAAATTAGTTCTGCCTCCAACAATTCAATAACTTTGAAATAAACAACCCAGTGAGGTAGCTCAAATGCCATTATGTTTTACATAAAAGCTATTCTTCCCAGACTTGGGGATATTTCGTCGTCACTGTTTGTGGCAAAGGAGAGGGCTTAATGGATTCTGTGTTTGTGTGTGTGTGTGTGTGTGTGTGTGTGTGTGTGTGCCGCCCTCTGTCAGCTCATCGCGACGGTCAGCGCCGTGGACAAGGATGAGATGGCCCACCGGCAGCACTTCCGCTTCAGCATTGTCTCCGAGGCGACCAAAAACCACAATTTCACACTGAAGGACAACCGAGGTGGGTCGCGGCTTCTCCATACGGGCCTCGGTCGCCCAAAACTTCGGCCCTTCTTCGCAACCGCTGTCCGCCGGTCCCAGTTAGCCACATTAGCTTTGCCCCACTCACCCCCGTGTCTGTCTCCGCAACCCGGTGCCGGGTTTCCCGCAAGCCCTCAAGCTGTCCAATGTACGGGAGAGCGGCCAGTGAGGTGTCAGGCAGTGGCAACGTGTCAGGCAGTGGCAACGTGCCAGACGCTCTGCTGCGGCGCCGCCGGGCTCACGGATGACCGGCACAAACTGTTTGAAGGCCCTGCTCTGTCCGACCAGAGGCAACGCTCACAAGAGCGACGGTCTCCCTGACACGTCAAAGCTGCTTGTCTGCTGCACCTTGGCGAACTGATCTGAGTCGGTCGCAGGACGTGCAGGATCTGCGGCTGGCTTTATTTCCAGAAGGTGGCGCAACGGTTAGAGGCACAGCCTTCTGGTCGGGGGGACCCAGACTTGAATCTGCTTATTATTATTATTATCATTATTATTGTTATTATTATTATTATTTTATTGCATATCGGTGGTTGACTTATTATTTGTGGCTGCATGTTGTTGACATTGATGTTGCATGTTAATAGTAGATATTATATTTGCACTTTAGACTGGTGTCCCACCCGGGGTGTAGTTTTAAAGCCTGATTCCGGATCACAGTGATTCTGACCCGGATCGAGGCTTATTGATAATGGGGGATGGATGGATGGATGGATGGATGGATGGACGAATGGATGATATATGCATATTATTTTAGTACTGCATATTAAGCAAACCTTGAATTGAATCCTGAACCTTCAGTTGGGCTCTTATTTCACTTTGTGACATTTGTTTTTTTCTAAAAAGTAATTAATAAACTGCAAAAACAAAATAAGCAACTGAATGAATCGATACAAATACAGTAAGCGCAGCACAAACGCTAACGCTCACCGTATTTAACAGGGAGGGTCACGTAACGCTACCTGAGAACTTCCAGAAGGTCACAGATCGATGAATTATGATGCAGGTCAAATATGAACTTTTCTGCATGAGGGAAGTTAGACTCTTCAGTCAAACATACATTAGTTAGAAGGAGCTCCTGCTGTGGATCGTAGCACTAAGATATATTTTCTTCTCAATTATGGAAGGAAAATTACCTCCTTTTTGTCAGACACAAGATTCGGATTACTGGTTTAGCAGGAAGGGTGTGGGGGTCAGACCTTTTGACCCCACCCCATCCTTGCTGTTGAACCACAGTCTAAATTCCCAGCCACTTTCTCACATAGCAACGTATGGACCCATTGAACAGAGTCCCGTTTGGACGCGAAACCCCGGGTTGGTTTGATTCTTCAAGAGGCGTCCATTTTGGGCCGAAATGGATTAACCCGGCGCCTTGATGTGATGCGAAGCCTGCGGTCGGCTGCCGGAGGGGTCTTTGCTCAGATCGGGCTGCACGATCGCCGAGGGCGGTCCTGCGCTGTCATTGTTAGCGCCCGTTGGCCTCGTAAAACCCGGCATCGATCACGAGCTTCACAAACAAACGACAGGAACGGCGTTTTCTCCCCTGGATCAGCTGCCTTTACACTGGTCCAGCACGGATTTCGAGGCTGTTTTACGGAAGGTGTCGTAATTTTTGCAGGACCCGGCTTATGCCGAATCGGGCTACCCCGAGACCCGGCAGCCAGGTTGCGGCGAGGCCCGTTCTGAGAAACGTCTCTCGGCTCGGACGGCCCTCCTCCTAATGAGCGGGGAAATGGCCGCTTTCAGGGGTGATTTAGAAAGCCAACAATGTGAGAGGGAAAGATTAGTCCTGTCCAGATTTGGCGCATTTATCTGTAGAGAAGCTGTCCTCTCAAATGGCTCCAGATTTCAGCTGTTTTTTCTTTCCCTCTTACAGATTTATGTCTCCCTCGCTCTCCCTCTCCCGCTTCAGTCAGTTTTTTTTTTTAGTTTTCTGACATGGTCTGATTGATCATTGCTGACGCACTTTGGCCGGCGTGTACTGCAGAATCATAAATGTCAGAATCCCTTTATGACCCATTTTGTTTCTTTAATCCATTTTACCCCGGCTGAGGACACGAGTTTGTACGGAGGACGCGGGCGATGCGCTCCAGCTGCTGTAACAGGATCGGGTCTCGATTATATCTACGTGTCGGGTGTGTTCTCCAAACTATCGTATTTCCAGTGAGTTTTACCCCCGCGATGGCCCGTATTAGCAACCAATTAAAAGACCTTAAGCTTTAGAGAAATAAAAGTCCAGCGGGATTACATGGAAACCCTTAAACGCTGCGACGGCTGAGACTAAACTGCGGCTCTTAAAGAACAATAAGCCTCTTTATGAGTTTATGACCTTGGTTAGGTGACGCGTGGGACCGTGGGAGGACGCAGGAGTCGCATCACGTGACCGGCAGCTGAAGGATGCTCCCTTTGAAGGCCGTATCAGCTGAGAAATGAAGCCCCGTGTCCCTGAAGGAAGGCGGTCGAGCTTCTCGCCGAGTTCGACACTGCGGCCGTACGCCTGGCACCCGCTCAGCCCCTCCGGGTCCAAAAAAGACCTTGATCTTGCTTTCAGAAGCTGATAAATGGACACAATATTAAACAGGGATTTAATATTGCAAGAACCCCCCCCCCCCCCCCAAATCCCACTCTTCCNAATGGACACAATATTAAACAGGGATTTAATATTGCAAGAACCCCCCCCCCCTCTCCAAATCCCACTCTTCCACCATTTATTTGTTGTGCCTCTTGCAATTATTGGTTAAGTGAAACACTTGGGACACGAGCAGGACTCGGCTGCGCGGTCCGTCCGCCGTTCCGCGGTGTCGAATGCGTCGTAAAGCACGAAACGGCGACTCGCCCCCGCGCTTATTTCCCCACTGCGCCGTTAAGCCATTGCTGACCGAATCTCTGCTTCTCTCTCCTCTCTGTCACCACAGACGGCACCGCCAGCATCTACGTGACCCGGAAAGGGTTCAGCCGCATGGCACAGGACACCTACTCTCTGCCCATCGAGATCAACGACAACGGCGTCCCACCCATGAGCAGCACCAGCACGCTGACCATCAGCGTGTGCAGCTGCGACAGCAAGTACAACATCCTCACCTGCAACGCTGCCCCCTACATCCTACCGGCCGGCCTCAGCACGGGAGCACTGATCGCCATCCTGGCCTGCATTGTCATCTTGCTGGGTGAGTCTCTGCGGGAGGCGGGGCTAACAGGGGGCAGGGCACGAGCTCTTCCTTCAGCTTCATACGTTCTCTGCTGTGGATGCTGCTTCTTTGGGGGGTAAATCGCAGTATGTATTACAGCCATAAGTTGAAAATAAAAACTGCAAACTGGTTGGAAAAAAAAACAACAGCAGCAAAACGGCAGCTGACAAACACAAGTCGACGCTGCGACATTCTGATTATACATTTATGTGATAAGTACAGAATATTAGTATTTTTGGAAAAAAAAATCTGTGAAATTACGGAAGCCGTCACTCAGGGTAGGATGTTTTTTATGAAGTTGTGAAAGTACCGTTCTTTGCCCGCAGCGCAGTCGCACGCAGTCCGTAGTTGTGTTTGGATATTTTAACGCATCGTGTTAAATGAGGCGTTCCGAGCTCAGCGGAAGGTACCCGGGCTGTTGACGGATGGTCTAACAGTGTTTTCTCCGTACGCGCCACCGCAGCCATCGTGGTGCTCTTCGTAGCCCTGCGCAGACAGAAGAAGGAGCCCCTGATCGTCTTCGAGGAGGAGGACATCCGCGAGAACATCATCACGTACGACGACGAGGGCGGTGGCGAGGAGGACACGGAGGCCTTCGACATCGCCACGCTGCAGAACCCCGACGGCGCCAACGGCTTCCTGCCGCGCAAGGACATCAAGCCCGAGCTGCAGTACCCGGCCCGGCCCGGGACGCGCCCGGCCGCTAACAGCGTGGACGTGGACGACTTCATCAAGACACGCATCTCGGACGCAGACAATGACCCGACGGCGCCGCCCTACGACTCCATCCAGATCTACGGCTACGAGGGGCGGGGCTCGGTGGCCGGCTCGCTCAGCTCCTTGGAGACGGTCACTACGGACTCGGATCTCGACTACGACTACCTCCAAAGCTGGGGGCCACGCTTCAAGAAGCTGGCCGACCTCTACGGCACCAAAGACCATGCCGACGATAACTTGTAACCCCCCCGCCCCACTGGAGGTCCTGCTTCCGCGGCCCGCCCTCGACGGCGTACGCCTTGTGGAGATTGCTAAGAGAATACTGCGAGTTCATCTATTTATGGTAAACTTTTTAGTTTGTGTACTTGTAGTATACTACGGTACATGCTTAAACAGGGGTCGAGTTTGAACCAAGATGTAGTGCGGAGTGAAAGCCAAAAGACAAAAAAAAAATTATAAGGAAAAAAACTAAACAAAAAACAGACAACTGAGCAGTACCGGTATGTATGAATAATAAAACACGCGAGAAGTTGTGCTAGTTACACTTTTTGTTTTGGATACTGGTTTCTGTGGGAGTGGCTTGGACGAGGCGCGGCGAGAACAAGAGTGGGACCGCAGGAAGACACGGCAAAGCTGATACTGTGAAGGAGCTCACTTTATGGATTAAAAATGGTTGCCTTATATTCAACAAAAAAACAAAAACGTAATAAATAATAATAAACGAATCAAACGAAACGAACGCAAAACGAAAGTCAAGCTACGGTTGACTGCCGGCCGTAGCACGTCCATCTTCCAAACGGAGCGTCCTTCCTGACTCTTAGGTGTTCTTTTTTTTTCCATGACCACGACACAGCGGATTACGACGAAACGAGGAACTGTTTCCGGTGTTTTCTCCGAGGAGTCCCCACTTCAGCCAAATGAAGTATCAATCACAAAGAACAAGCTGTGAGCTCAAAAATCGCCTTAAATAACGGACACTCTTGCAACGCAGTGCATCTTTTGTAACTTGAAATCTATATCCTAAAGCTAAAATATAACGTACATATAACGTATGTACAGTACAATGTGCAAATGTCTCGAGAATCAAACTTGCGCCTATTAATTCTTGTAAATCTCTCTTTTTTTTAATTATGAAATAATTACGATTATGGTTAGATTTCCGTTTTCTTTATTTCCTTATTTCTTATATCAGTGTATGTTTTCCTTCCCGGTAAGAAAATACCGATCTATCCTGTCGCAGTGGAAGACGCCTAATTTCTTATGTCGATTTTATGGTACCTTTGTACAATTTTAAAAGTTCTTATTTTAGTATACATACAGATATCAGTATTTCAACATGTAAGGAAATGTTACATCACACTTATATTTTATGAACATTGTACTGTTGCTTTATTATGTGCTTCAATCTCAGAAGCGGAAAACTTTGAAATAAATGCTTTTTATAAAATGACTTATGGTGTTAATAAATCTGTAATAGCGAGGATATTATTGTCATAAGTACATGTCACACCGGGGCCTGGAAAAGAGGCCGCGACGTGTCCGCGTTAGCGTTTGCCGTTAGCGTTAGCTCAGCGGCGGCCCGTCGATTCACCGCTCCCGGGGAGGAACTTATTGCCCCCTCTCCACCCCACGCCGCTTCCTTTTGCAGCTAAAGGTCGGCGTGCACTTTGGAAAACAATGGGGAGCAGAGGTGAATGTAAGCGACTCGAGAGCACCTGAAAGCGCCTGCCCAACTATTTCCCCCAGGAGGTAAACAGAGGGACGTGCTTTCGCTCTTCTCCTCCAGCGGCTCTGCCGCGGTTAAATAAAAGCCAGTGAAATACAAAGCGGGCCGCAGAGAAACAGAAGGGCACATCTACTATATGCGTACTGTATATGTGCAAGTGCAGGACTGATGCATATTATCGAGCGCACAATAGAGTCATTTCTCTGGGAAGGACAATGCCTTCAGAAAGGAGGGATCGATGTCCTCGCCCTCAAGGGCAAAAGTGGGCGGCTTTTCACGAGCCAGAAGCGCCGATCGGCTGCATTCGTGTGGCTATCGAGATGAAGCGGGCCCGAAACGGCGCCTGACCGGTGGGGGGAGTGGCTAATGGGTAAGAAAGTGCTCCGAAGGTTGAGCCAACGGGGGCCTCCTGGCCGGAGCACCGAACCGCCGAGGGGCCGAAAGTGGCCTGAGGGTTGCCTGTCCGAGCAGGCAGCGGATACGCGTGCGGGAGAGACCTGGAGACCAGATGGCGGCGCTGGTCCAGCGAGAGGCGTCCCCCCTCTGGCGTGGTCTGGGTCTTCTCGTTACGTCTGAGGGCAGGTATCCATGCGCAGGCTTTCCCCGGAGCTGGAAGCCGCCGCCCGCTGCGCCAAATCCGCAGAGGAGGTCAAAAGGACAGCTGTCCTCCTATCCCCGTGGAGCCCTCTGCCTTTGGGTGCTTCTGGGAGTTCAAAGACAACCTTTCTTGTCTACTCCGGCCTTCGAAATTGCCGGACCTTAATCCTACACAGCATTTGAGCGGCTTTCTGGAGAGGCGACTTCAGCGGGTTTTCGAGCTCATGAAACGGCGGGACTTGATTTGCGTGCGACAGTCCCGGGATTCCGATTTCATGGCTCGGTCTGATCTCTGGGTCTCTGTGAAGTGTTTAAGTCTATTAACTGTCAACAGTCAATGGAGGAAAAATCGTACAAATTTGACAAGTCTCACCGCAACTTCTGAATATCCCGCGTTTCTGGCATCCGGTGAGGGTTGAGATTTGCGTGTCTGGTTGGTTCTTGAAATTTGAGCACAGTTACAATGGGGTTAGACATTGTGGGGACGTTTTGATGTCGGGTCGTGAAGTAAATTGGCATTTTGGGATTTTGGAGTCTGTGCAGCCCAGCACTATACCACCCACCCCCCCATCCATCCATCCATCCATCCATCCATCCATCCATCCAACCATCCATCAGTACCCAGTGTTGTAGGTTGTTCTACAGCCAGTCCAAAAATATAAGGGTGGTGCTGAACCAACATCTTGCATTATTTGTTAGTTTTTTTGGAAGGACCTCACACACACACACACACACACACACACACACACAAGTGATGTTCAGAGGGACTGGTTCACCACAATGCATGTCTAGGACTAGGCCAAGAAACCTGATCTCCCAGAGGAAATGGTCATGAACACAGACATGCAAACAAAGCAATGCTGCTGACAATCGTGAGCCCTGGAGCCTCGAGACGCTGCTGTTTAAAGACCCGTGACCTCCCTCTGGGATGCATTAGACTCTGTCAGTCTTCTGCCTCTGTGTGTGAGTGTGCGTGTGTGGGGGTTTGCCTCTAAACACAGCCCTGCTCGTTCACACACCCATTCCCTTCTCATGCTGCTCCCATGTGCTCCTCCACAAGGACACGCAGCGTCACGTGAAGCGATCTTCACAAATCTGCTCCTTCTTCTCCCAGTCCTATCCATGCCTTACTTTCCAAAAAAAGGGATGAACTGTCTTTAAAAAGAAGGAGCTCCTTTAACTCTTAAAGCTCAGTGGTCTAAATCAACGCGTAGAGCCTTTAGCAGAGCCTTAGCTGCAGGCTTTTATAATGGCTGACGTGTCCATTTTGCGATTCCTCTTGGCCGACCGCGTGTAGTCAAAAATGTGCACTACGTGACAGGAAAATCAGAAGTACTGTACAAATGTACAGAAAAATTCGTATTAACACGTCTCCTGTTAACCGTCGAATGTGCCATCGCATGGACCGTCCCCTCGTCTCTTTCTTCTCCGTAAAGATCTCTGCTGCGGGCTTCTCATCGAGCGAGCTGGTGCTGAGGCCGGTTCTGACCCCCTGCCTCCCCCACCGTTTGTGTAAAACGCCCGCCCTTGACCCCTGACCTTTGCTTGTGGGAGTGGGTTTGAATCATCCTATCATCCTAACCCATAAAAACCAGTTTAGGTCCTCTGTGGATCCCGTGCTGGTCTCCTCTGGGGGCGCAGGAGACGCTGCCTCCAGGCTGGCGATGACCTTAGTCGGGATGAGCTGGAATGGTGGGTTTTGGGTCGCTTGGTGACAACACTCATTTACCTCCCTTTTATCTCAGCTTCATTTCCACGTTAGTGATTTTCTACAGAGGTGTGTGTGTTCTCCTCATCAATAACACACTCTGACATTGGAAATAAGGCCCGTAGCCGTTCCCCCCCGTCGCGGCGAGAGGACGCACCCCGCGATGTCGCCTGGGTGTTCGTCGTTCCTCCCATCTCGAAGGGAACATCGCGGAGGTGCTACACGTGGGCGAGAACGCGATGGACGGAGAGCCTGGCTCACGAAGACCAGCGGCCCCACGGCCGGTCAAGGGCCTCTCCTGTCGGCCGCCATTTACACGGTGAGGTCGAGCGAACCCTTATCTCGCCCACCTTTGCTGCCATCCAGGAGGAAACGAGTTCTGTAAATTACGTGGGCCGGAAACTTGACGGCGGCGCAAAATTCGGCTCCCGTCAACCCCAATTTTCCGTAACTCCATCGCTAATTGTTCGCTATCTCCAAACAACCCCAAACTTCCAACGGCCCCAACTTTCCGCCGACGCTCCCCTCCCCCCGACACGACATGCCTTCGCTTTAACATGATCTCCGCGATGCAGCAAATGAGAATAAAAATAGGCATCGCACGCTTGGTTTCCTTCAGGAATTGAAATTAATTCGTCCATCTAAAACAACCCATTACTCAAACGTATATTAATTATTTTGCATATTGAACTTTCTGCGTGCCGCTAATGCGGTTGCCAGTCAATTTCTGAAGCAGGACCGATTAGTTCAAATTCCTCCCTCGCTCAAAATGTAGGAATATGCAAATGCTTTGCAGCGAGATATAATACTTAACGTAATAAGAAAGTATGCGCAGGCCGCAGTTCCTTTCTTCCGTTTGATTTTAACAAAGGGAGAGCGAGAAATGCTACGCAAGCCATTCTTTTGTAAGGTGTCTCCGGCCGCTCGAAAAACACATAAATAAGCGAATAAATAAGTATTCGACCGCAGCTGGGGGCGTAGCCATGGACCGGACGCGCGAACGCAACCCGGGTTAGATATTTGGCGGTAACGTCTGGGCTCTTCCGGGAAACGTTACGGAACTAACAGGTCGTGCGTGGAAACGATGCAACTCCATCCCCCTCCCACAACTCCGAGCCAAAACCACGGGGCGTCCGAACGGATCGTCTTCCGGCACATTCCGTGGAAACCAAAGCGGAAACCACCGGAATTCCACCTAAGACAAGTCGAGAAGAGCGAATCGGAAAGCCTGCCGTCCTCCATCGCGTTCAGTGAGCAGCGCCGTTCATTCGCCGCCGTTTTTTGACAAATAAGCCGTAAATCGCATATTTATGGGAAACAGCCGTGTGGGAAATTGGATCCGAACGGGTTGGAGGACTTGGGTATCTTGCTGGTTAGAACCCGGTTCGGACAGCCCGCTTTCGGTCGTTCCCTCGGTCGAGGTTTTTACCCGCGCAGCAGGGTAAATCGGTGCACAAACGCGATATCGGATAAACGCCGGATAAAACATTCGTGACAAAGTGCGTCAACTTTGTCGCTCGCTTCGAGCAGCTGGAAACGGCTGGGAGGCCTGGTCTTCGACTCCACGACCTACGACCTCTGTTTTTCACAATCAGAAAACGGAGTGAATCCGTGCGCAAAATAATATTCCGCCGTCACGTTTGTCTCGGTTGTGAGTCGAACGCGTGAGTGAACCCGACTCCTGCGGCCCGGAGCGTCGCTTTTAACCACCGATGGAAAATTCTTAATCTTCTTCTATTCACTGCATTCCTACATCTTGTACAGTATTTATCCCTCACTAGCAGGAAAAAATAATAAATGAACTGCATAAATATGCACAACTGTAAACAAAAATGACTGTTATTGTGATGCGATATTTTGGAGCACGAAGGTTGGACCTTATTTATTCTGTCATCTACAGTGCTTATGTTCAGACACAACCTGGCCTGTAAATTATTTAATTTAAACATCCGTTTCTCTCGAAGCCGTCGGATCCAGAGGAGTTATTGCATCCTTATCAGACAGAGACTGAAAGTAAATGCTAATTTTTACCGCAGTATTTGCATTATTGCTAAACATTTATTTGCAGGGCACATCGATCCAACTCACTCGGTCATTGTTTTCTGGGACCAGTAACTAGTTTCCTTGTCTTAATGCTTTATTTTTGAAAAAATGAAAGATTTATTATTGATACGAGAATACATGATACGGGGGTCTTGAGGGGAGGTAGTTGGGTTGGATCTGGGGATGTAATCTGCCCCAAACTCGATCGGCTCAGCTAAACTTTGCAGGGCTTTATTTACTAAATAAATTACACAATTTCAAAAAAAAGAAAAAAAAAATTTCCCTGTCGCCAGTCAGGTCTTGAACGTGAAACCTTCCGTCTTTCCTTCACATTCCCTGAGGGGACGGATCGGTTTCACTGATCCACCGAGCGCAGCTGGTCCTTTGTGTTGTGGCTTTGGTGGCACCTCCGTCGTGTCGGTGGCGAGGGCTTCACCTTCTACACCCGGTTCATCTCGGAAGGTGCATCAGAACAGCCGGAGTCCCGCCAGTTCATACAGCAGGTGAACAGAGGGGTAACTAAGCAACAGGTAAACAGGAAGCGGCGAGGGAGACATGGAGCAAAGGGCAGCGCTATTCGCTACGCTCCCCCCCCCCATACTGCCGTCATAAACTCTTTATAACATCCCTATTATTGTACCATCTGGTGCTGGAATCCCACCCTTCCCCAGATGTGTCCGTCACCCTCAGCCTGCGGGACGCAAACCCGTCCTCTGCGGCGGGAGAAGCGGGTATCCCCGCCGCCCACCCGGGTCTGCGTGGGGTGGTGCGTTAACCGTTAAATCACAGCAGTGTAACCAGCACCGTCGGAGCGCCGCGGATACCAAAGGTGAGTTTATTGATGAAACCGGCGGGGGTTGAGGCCACATCCCGCTGTGTCTGTTTACACTCACCGTGCGCCTGGGTTCTCTTGGTGACAAATTTCACTTGTTTTTGTAACGACGACCAAAAAAAACCCCTCTGTACAGTATTAAGTTGAAATCCGTGCTGTGGGGAATTTAATCTGTGATTCAGAACAGCTAATTCCGCGGCTATTAAGGAAACGCTATTATGCAAAATACGAATTAAGGGAAGATTAAACATTTTATGATTTCACCTTTAATTCTGCTGCCTCTTTTTTTGCTCTCTTTTAACCCAGAAAGTGTGAAGGGAAGCAATTTGCGGGTAATAAACGGTGTTTTGCCCCCCCGTGCAGCTGGGCACCCGTCTTTCGCCCTTTTAATACATCAAACAGGAAGAATTTTTCCGGTAAATAATATTACTGCTTGTGTAACACGCGAGCGCAACGCAGGAGGTCTCCGCTTCTCGGCTCTCGCTCTTATTTCTCCTCGTCTGTGTTTGGGAACAAATTCATTTCCTGGTCCTCAGCTTTCACTTAATATCCTCTAAAGCAATATACTTGACACATAGAGGCAGTTAAAAACTGACTGACAAAATTGCACCCCCCCCCCCCCCTTAGATTTCATTTAGGCCAAAAGGTTTGACAGAGCGATACTGAGGCCGACGGCGGCGCCTGCCGCGTTTCTGTGCCCGAAAAAGAGCATCGCTGCCAAAAACGATCACTGCAAGCGAAGGGGAAGAGAAAGAACGTCTGTTTGGGCGGGTCTGCCCGTTCTCCCCGCGTCCGTGTGCTCCGGTTTCCTCCCACACTCCGAGTTGCGTATTTCAGGTTCGTTCCTCACTTTAGGGTGTGGTTGCGTAGCCTGGTGCCCAGCGATTCCAGAACAGTTCCTCCACCGTGACCCCGACCGCCGACGAGTCTCCGGAACGAATCGTCCGCGATTGCGAGGAAACTCGCCGCAGGTCAGCGCTCTCCGTCGCCCGGGAATAAGAGAAGAGAGCACAACCCTCGCAGCCGTCAAATCTCACGCGGTCGCGTTTCGTTTGTTTGCCTCCGTTCTGCACATCGACTCACACGCTGCGGTCTTCAGTCACGCCCTTTTCCCCGCGTCGATTCGGGGTGAGAACCTTTACCCAGGGTGCACACCTGGGCTCACTGGCAGGTGAGGCCGCACGGGTCTCGTGCAGTAGAGGGTGGGTTTGTGTCCCACAGGTTGAGGGTGACAACAACTGAACTTGTGTATAGACGATTTTATCATTATATTAAGTTCAGCGATGAGTAAAAAAATAATACAGCTGCTGGCTGAAGGAAAGATTCCAGTTTGCACCGTGTGCAATGAGGTCCCTAAGGTGTTTCGCACCCGGGGCGGACATTTTCTTTGGGAAAATACCCCCCCACGGGAAACTGTACAGCAAGACTATCTGTATTAATGACCATATTTATCGTGTAATTTAATGCTAATAATAGACAGAAAAAGAATTTCATTCAGAGAGCAAATCAGGTTCAGTTTGGTTGCTGCAACGCGGCGGTGGCGGCGAGGGGAGACATGGCTCTCCCACAATGCACTGCTGCTGCCTGTATGTAAACCCTGATGTGCACCCGCGGTTGTGGGAAGTGGATTTACGGGGGGATGTGGACCCTTTGTGGCGTTTAATGCGTCTGAGGGCGTCGGTGGGGGTGTTGCTGCCTCTTGCGAGAGCCGGCGATCCAGCATCTCGTGTGGAAGTAAAGCTCGTGTTTCCACAGCCGTCTGCCGAGTCCAAAATTGTAACATTATTTATTTTGTAAAATCGAAAAAAAAGGAAGGTTTGCGATGCACCTGGTCCTCTGGAAAGAGCCTGGATAATTTTTTTTACTGATTTTCACCCAAAAATACAGTCAAACACAGGAAAGTCTGTTCTTCCAAGGAGAAGCTGGAGGCTCTCTTAGGGTTCCAGTCTGGCCACGTATCGGCCTCACGGAGTAATGAAATGTGGTCAGAATTATAGACACAGGAATTTGGGTTCAGGCAGGTGAGCGGCTGCTGACACATTTTGCTCAGAGGTAACAGCTGTAACCACTGCGCCACCTACTGGCCTGTTTTATCTCCTTCATACCGAGGGGTGACAATAACAAATTCATTTATTTACCTGAAACTAGTTTTTCTCGCTATCATGGATCATGATTTTTTTCTCACAGGGTAACTTATACGATTCGGTAACCAAATTGACTACGATTTGTCCATTTATATATTTATCTAACATATCAAAACCGTTTTTTACGTCGACGCTCAGTTTGCACAGATTTCATTCTTATTTTTTATTAAAACAGCGCAGGGTGACCGGAGCCGGGATTCACAGCCGGTTCCTTTGACAGTAAGACGGCGGCTCTAACCACGGCGCCCCCTGCCGTGATGACACAGCCAGGTCACACCCCCGCCCCAGGAAGCGGCAGGCCGTGCGTCGGCCGGCGCGGTGCGCGAATCTAGGTGGCGCTTCGCGCGGCTCCTTCAGGACCCCCAGCGGGGTGCTGGCGTGGAAACAATTAGGGGGTTTTTTTTGGTGCTTTTAATTAAAATTTTCTCTCTCAGGTCCAATTCACCAGAGGTACTGCTAATTAAAACATATATCCTTGCAGGTCTGAGGAGGAGGCGTAGCTCCGGCGGCCGACTGGGGCCCGAGCTGCTCCGCGCTCGCGCGCTCAGGTGTCTCCGCTCCCGCCTCCGTGTGCGTGTGGAATTTTCCGGCAAGAAATCATCCCATTAAGCCGTCTTCTCGTTTCCCGCCCGCTTCTCGTCCCTTTTCGCATGTCAGGCGGGGGCGCGGTGACCGGCACCCCGCCCCGTTTCCAGTCCCACACCGGCTCTTCACCCTGAACAGGTGCGGGAAAAATCACCCAGCTGCATAAACAGGTAAATCACTGCCGACTCACTCAGAGTCAAAGGTGTCGGCTAATTGATAAGTCGAAAAAGGGGTATTAATAACCGAGACGCACGACGACTTCCGACCACGACGGACGGGCATCACCTACAGAATACGCGCAGATAATTATTTCACGGCTGAACAGAGTGTGGTGCGAAATTACAATTAAAAGAGGTCAGATTTAGTTAAAAGGCAATTGAAATTAAATCATCACTGGAGCGAATATTGTATTCAAAACACGGTCAAAATTCACACAAAGCTGACATTTACAATAAAACAAATTCCGGTAATTTCAGCTAATTTTTTTTTTTTTCTAAATTCTGGATCCCTGCCGTCTCCGGTTAGAACGTTGCAGTCGGGCAATTAAAGCCCCTCATGTTCACACCGACTCCTCGCCGTCACCACTTGTAATGCGATTAACTGAAAACAAGTGTCTTTTGCTGCTTCCCAATTAGAAAACGGGGTATTTTGTCCCCCCTCGTGCACCTGCCGCCTCGTGCTTTGTTTCTGGCTGGAGAACTTTCCGGGCGATGCCGCACGGTTACGGAGGGCGCAGAGGGGTGAGATGCTCCTGCGCGCGTTAAAGCAGGGCCCGGCCTCACTCGCCGTCTCTGCCGACTACTCTGTCTTTGAACCCGGGCGCCGTCCCCGCCGAGGCCCACCGTCCGTCTTCATCAGGGGACTCGGCCGCGGGAAGCGCCGGCTCCAGACGGCCGCCGGCGGGTCGGATAAATCTTCATTTCGTTTCCCATTTGCAG
Source organism: Arapaima gigas (assembly GCA_900497675.1). Classification (NCBI taxonomy): domain Eukaryota; kingdom Metazoa; phylum Chordata; class Actinopteri; order Osteoglossiformes; family Osteoglossidae; genus Arapaima; species Arapaima gigas. The sequence continues at coordinate 529,216 of UFQX01000451.1, forward strand.
GGGGGGAAAGCGCCGCGGTGCCACACGGCCTCTTTCCCCTCCTCGTCTCCCGTTAATATGGCAGAATAACATGGCGGCCGCGTCATCTCTTCATCCCCGCCGGTCCTGGGCCAAACCTGCAGCAGCGGAGCTGCAGAAACGCTCTTTCGTACCACACACACCTGATGCGACAAGTAACGCGAGACAATATCGTCGATATTGTTAAACTTGGGCAACGGACCGACCGCAAACGTGGTACAAGGGATAAAACCTGGTATACAGGCGCCCCCCTGCTTAACGCCTTTGTGGAAATCAGCCCCTGCGCCGAAACCTCGTAAGTCGGGGATGGAAAAACCAGAAAACACCAGAAAACTGTTAGTTGAATGTGGGGAAAAAAATCACTTTTGCCCACAAACTTGGTAAACGGGACAAAATCGTTTCACTCGCAGAAACTCTAACCTGTAGAGCGATGTTCTGTAATACGGTAGAAATGAGGAAAACACTGCGGGTGTAAATATGTACTGTTCTGTAATACCGGCCTGGACGCCCCCCCCCCCGGGAGCCCCTCGAAAAAATCCGGCGCCTTTACAGTCAGCAAAGCCAAATGCAAAATAATAAAGCAGAATGTAAAAATAAATAAATGTGCATAATAAGCAGTATATTTCAAATAGTATAAACTCATTTACATGTAAAAATGGTTCCTTTTACACTGATTAAAAGTGACAAAATGTAAACAAGAGGTAAAGTGATTTATGACATATTAGGGAAATATTCAGCGTGCGAATGTCACCGCTGGTATTTCCTGCGATGAACCGGCCCATTAGACATCCAGCCGCCGTCCCTGCAGTCATCTGGGGGGTCACGGCCGAGTGGTCGAGGCATTTTGGGTAAATGAAGGTGAATAAGCCAGCACAGCTTGGTGGGGGGGGGTCTGGCGTATTCACTCGGACGAAGGGAACGGCAGCAGGAGGCGGGATGCGAACCCACATCTTTCAGGAGCCAAGCAGTGAGTCCAAACAGTCAGTGGGGCAAACCCTCCGTTCCAACTGGCGAGCGGGTGGGTCCAGCGGTGGGAGGGGCGTGGACCCCCCCCCCCTCCCCCCGAGACCAGCCTGAGCGTAATGGATTGCTTGACAAATGGGTGCCTTCTCTTGTGGCGACAGACCCCCCGAAAGCTGGGTTTTAGCTATAAAAGGTCCTGCACCGCAGGACAATAACAACCATTACAAACAACAGGGGCCCTTCGGTTGTCTCGCCCCCCCCGGTTCGTCTGGCAGACGGGCGTTCCGGCGTTTGTCTAAACACGGCAGCCGGGTGATGAAGAGCTGGAGGCCTCGGCGTAAACACTGAGACGTGTCTCAAATGCGGGCGCCGACGGATCCGACGGCCGCGCCGCAGCTGTGCCGTAAACCTGGGACGCGTCACTCCGCTGGACGCCGGAGCTCCCATCATGCACCGGGTCACCAGGAGGATACCGCGGCTCTCAGTCTCGGTCACTGCGTACCCATAATCCCACAGACCTTGTTTCTCGAAGGGTCTCGGTGGGGGGTCCCCGAGGGCTTCCTTGTCGCCTTGCGCTCATTGATTTCTGCTGTCTTGTGGAAGTTTTCTTCCACGGCTTTCGAGTGCAGAGTACAAACGCGGCGTACAGTGGTTCGAAGGATCTGCCAAGTTGCAATAACTGAGTGAATACAGTAGGGGGCGTGATGGTTACAGTTGTCATCTCGCAGGTGAAGGGCTGCGGGATTGAATTCCACGTCCTGCTGTAGTTCCCTGGACCAGGCTACTTGCCTACAAACAGTGTAAACCACCCGCTTCAGACGCCCAGCTTTTCAGGCCGTTTTGGATGAAGAACGAGGAACGACGAACTCATCGCGGTTTCGGCCGTGTTTGGAATCCTCTGCGGAAACGAAGCCGCAAGGACGTTCAAGGTGAACCGCAACCAGCGCGTTACGGGGTGCGAAAAACTTCCGTCCTTCCAGATTCGAGGAGCTTTAACTGTACAGCATCTGGAAACGTTCGGAGGGCTCCGCGGGGGACCGTCGAACCTGCTCATTCGGGGTTCCTGCGGTGCCTCTCGAACACTCTTGTCGGCCGGGTTGAACTCGCTGCTCTTCTGCGTCCTCACGGCCTCGGGTTTCTGGGGGGGGGGGTGAATCTTTCTGACAACTTCTGTATCCTACAGCGGTCATCAGAGCACAGACCCGAGCTGAAGCTGAGAGGAGGACCATTCGGCTGTAGATGTGGCCTCATAATCGAAGGACGGCCTGCGGTAGAGTAACCGAGGCGTTTACCCTGGGTTAACGCGGTAAAAATGACTCTGCTGTAGTAATGGGTAAATCAGAGCAAGCAGAACAAACCAGGGAAAATGTACAGTGGCGACTTTCTCCCCGCTCATCATTCACAGCCACTTCTGGTGACAGCCCTGGATGTGGGATGCACGTCTTTGGACTGTGAGAGGAGGCCCATAGAGACGCTGGAAGCCCCACGCAGACCGAACTGGACTGGAACTCACAGCCGTGAGACGGCACCGTGGTCCAGAGCCGTGTCTTTCTCCTCCCTGATACCTCATGAATCAGTTTACCTCCTGTTTGCATTTAGTCACTTCGACTTCAACGGTTTTGAACATAGATGTATATAAATTATACACCTTTTTCATCCTAAACATTTATCTGTTTGTTTATGTCAAATTCTCTCAGCTTCCTACTTTTACTGACTGCGAAGGCGTAACTTTTTTTTTACATTGATCTTTTTATTTACTGCAACTATTTGCCGCCTCGATTCCTAAGGAACAGCCTGGCGACTCGGGGGCGACGCACGTTGAGGGGCTCCTGGGGGGGTGTCCAGGTGTTTAACGTATTAGAGCATTAAGTGCCGATCACTTCCCAGAATCACACCCCCTTTGCGGTTCTTTTATTTCCTTCGGAAAAACATCTGCTTTGGCGGGGGGAGGGAAGCAGCAGCTCTCAGCTCTCGGCTTAGGGGTGGTCGGTTCGGTGCTCCTGAGGAGGGAACCTCTGAGATCGATGGAGAAAGCCGCCCCCCTGCGGATGAGCATTGTCCTCCACTGACTGGCAGCGGTTTACAGCAGTTTACCATGGTTTACAGCACCACTGCGGACTGACAGCACACGGCCCAGCTGTGTAAACGCGGACCGGAGCGTCACAGTGGGTGATCCTGTCGGCGCTCCTTCCAGGCGACCTCCCCGATACACCGCCGAGCTGCCCCGGATGCCCCACCGAGGGGGGCTGGCCACCTGCCCGGCCCCCCGCTGTTTACTCAGGCGCTACGACGGACCAACGCAGAGGGGCCTCTTTGGTGCGGTGAAGTAAAACACCCCAGAAACGCGGAGCGAGACATCGGCCAGCTGGGGGGCAACAGGGGCGGCTTGAGAGCAGGCATCACAGACGCACAGTCATCCCGCAGTCATCCTACAGTCACCCAGAAGTCCGCGGAGGAGGGTCCAGGAGGACTAAGTCAGTTTTCCGTCAGATTTCCTCACTTCTTATCTGCGGCCGAGCAGAAGAGCGAGAAGACGAGAGGCCCGAGTTTCGCTCCCTGTACGCGGGACGCGGGTCCGACGGAACGTGAGCGGTTATTAACGCGGCGCCTTCGCTGGCAGTGAGGCCTCGTCCACCGTCATCCGGTCGCCCGTTTACGCCGCACGGTATTTTTTACTGTGTCGCTTCAGGGTGAGTACCGTAAACACCGCGTTTCCACCCCTGGCTTTCCCTTCCGAGGTCAAGTGTCACCTCTGATTATCTGTTTAAGTTGCGGCCCCTCCGGGTCTCCCGCCCACCCCCCCGTCGCTTCATTTGAATAATCTAGAATAGTCCTGCTTCTTTAGTTCCTTCTCCTGCAAACGCTGCTCCACGGGAGTTGGTGTGTCTGCGGGGGGAGGGGGCCTCCGTTCCCGAGTCCGAGCTGCCCTCCCCGAGGGTTCCGGACGGGCTGTCACACTTATACTTAATCCAGCCGCGGTGCCCATTAATAGCCCACCTCGGAAACCACAGCTCTGACCCGCCGACAAGACCGTTCCGTGTGTGAAAAATGTGGGCCGTTGCTTCATATTTAAAAAGAAAATGAAATAATAACTTTGCTGTCCTTTTAAAAACTGCAGACGTCCAGGGACGGATTTAATTTTAATTACGTTATTCCTATTAACCTGCATTTACGAGGCTCCTTTGGATGGGGGGACCTGCAGCTGCACGGCGACCCACCCCTTCGTACAGCAGGGTATTTTTACCGTGCCGTTGAGGGTAAGTACCTCGATCAAGGGCACGGCACACCGAGCAGGGATTCCAACCCACATCCTTAAGGTTACCAGGCAACAGCCCTTAGCACTAAAATACCAGCAGCCCAGTTATGTTCTTTCTTTCTTTCCTCCAAATCAGCTCTTCTTCTTCATACAGCTGTACGAAACCGAAACAAACGCGTTTTACAGAGGAACCTCGTGAGCTGTGACGCGGCAGAAGACGATCCGGCGTCGGAGTCTCGGTCAGGAGGGAACCAAAGGCTGCACATCTTGACCACATTGTTATTATCATCACTATTATTATTATTATTATTATTATTATTATTAGTTGCTGGTGATAGAAGCTTGAGGCTTGGCGTTTCTCACCTGCCACTGTTTATCCTTCCAAGATCAGATCCTTAAGACGTCCGCTTTTCTTTCCCCGTCAGTTTTGGGTTCTTCGTTCCGCGACGGCGGCGAGAGGAGAAGCGGCTGTAAATGAGGCGGCGGTTGATATCTGTATCATCGTAAATGAACAATTATCTGAGGAGACATACGGCGGGATAAGAGGAGCGCGCTGGCGACGGATGAGGCTCGCGCGTGCCGGGACTCCGGTGGCGTCGCCGGAATTCGGGCTTATTTATCGGGAGTTTGCTCTCGGCAAATTGATTCAAGCTATCAGGGGAGACCGGGCTGTGTTGTTTGGCGACGGCCCAGAATGGCAAGTTGTTCTGCAGCGAGTCGGAGTCTCGTCTGATCCCCCCTCCCCACCGTCCCTTCCCCTACCTATAAATAAAAAGCAGGGGTCGCACCTGGGGAGGACCCTTCGATTGGGGGGAACATTAATTACAAATCGACCGGCGGCCCGGAGCCTCAGACCGCGGCGTTTCTGCTGATTTTTGAGGAATTCGACCCGCTGTTTGAGGATCAAATACATGAGAAAGACCGTGTGGGGTCCCGAGCCGTCCTCAGCGGACCTGGATCTAATATTTAAAAAAATTCGATCCCCGATTTGCGCCGGTTTTGCTGTCGCCGGGTCGTCCGGAGCAGATCTTCTTCTTCTTCCCGGAGGCTCCGGAGACGAGCAAGCTGTCAGACGTTTCACCCCCGCAAACTTCTCTCCCCAGATGTCGACCGTCGGCACCTGCCCGGGGAGGTCTTCGGCAAATCTCTGCCCCCGACACGCCCTCACACACACACCCTCCACGGTCCTCCTCCCAGCAGCAGGCCAGTCCAGTCCAGTCAGGCACATCCAAGGTGGGAGAACGGCGAGGACTCTTCTAGAAGTTTCCGCAGGGCGGCGTACGGGCACGGCGACGGTCAACGGATGGAAAGTGTATATGAAAGAATGGATAAAGACAGGTAAATGTTTAGGTTAAAAAATAAAAGTATATCGGGGTTAAACGCCGAATAAGCGTATCGCGTCCATCGGTCCACGTGAGACGGGAAATAAGCCGTCATAAGGGGGCGGAGGCGGTGAGAACGGTTCCCGCCTAAGGAATGAGAGTAAAATAAACCTTTACAGACAAGCCGCATCGCTTGCAGGCTTCGGGGCGGCCTGCGGTTACTGCGAACACTGACGGGAGAACCGGCCTGCCGTGGGAAAGCGTTTGTTTGGTTTTATGTGGACAGGCGTTGTTTTCGGCGCCTTTTAAATAAGTCGATCCGAGTCCGAGCCGCCGCTGAGCTCGGCGCCTTGCGATTCCCGCCGCCGCTCACATCCGCCGGCTCCTCTCGCAATAAATACTGTGCGTTTTTCCGAAAGCTGCAGAAAGAACCGGAAGCCGACGAAGGACGGCGATCGGAAGGAGGAGTTAGAGGTACGGCGTGAGTTCGGACCTCGCTCGGCGCGCCGAGGGTGCGTCTTCTCCCCCGTGTCCGAATGGGTTTCGTCCCTCACAGATGGACGTCAGGTGGATCTTTCCCCTCAGTGTGCGTGACGTGGACCGGACCGGGCAAGCGGTTGTCCGGTTGTCAGGTGAGACTCCATACCGCTGGCCTTGCCCCCCCCGGTCCACCCGCCACCTTTCACCTTCCGTATTCATGCAAGACACTGACTGTAGTCGCTTTTCTCTTCTCTTTGTTGGGGGGAGGGGGGATGGTCTATTATAAACCTGCTTTCATGTGCGGTTCCCCTATAACAATACTTAAACGAAATGACACCGAATTAGACATAGTGATGAATTAATATGCGATTCACTTGGGTCTAATTAGACAGCCTTGTAATTCCAGATACACGGGCGACATGGGACTTCTTCATTATCTTCAGAAGGAAATCTACAACAAAAGATGCTATATAGACCCTCGGAGCGCGGAGGTTTATAATAAGAAGCGGCTGCCGAGCCGCGTTGCGGGCGGGGCGGGAGGGGACGTCCACGGACTTCCTTTGCCGGCTTTTTTGGAACCGAGCGAAAAGGACTGTTTAACCTGTCCCCGTGTGCCCGCCCTCCTGTGTTTTGCGGAAGCGACGTTCACCTGGTGCTGCTGCGGCTCCAAGTTACACCAGAAGGTTCCTTTGTTCGCCACCGGTTGGCAAGTTCAGGTCCCTGGTTCCGCTTTGATATTTTTGGTTATTTTTGAACGTTAGCAGTTACTTACCCGTCTACGCGGTGCTCTTACTACGTCCACGCATGGCTGAAGCAAAGGTAAATCAGCAGGGTTGGGATTTCAACCCGGGTTCTTTACATCATCGGTGAGACAGCACCACCACATGAATTACTGCTTTAGAAATATATATACATATATTAAAAAAAAACGCTTTAAAAGAGCGCTACTGACCGAGGCTTTGGGAGCCCCGTGGTTCCATCACCTCCTCCTCTCTGCTTCTTCCGCAGAAGAGCCACCTCCTGCCAACCTCACCCACGTCGGCCCACGTGGCTCACATTATAAACCTTCTGCTTATCGATTCTCGGCAGATACAGGTTTCCGGGACCTCGGCCCCTCCGTTTTTCTCGGTTTTCATCCATTTGGCCAAATTTGGTCGACGTCTCTCCGCAACCGGCCTCTGAGGCCCCGACGTGGGGATTTACCCACAAGGGAAAAACCCCCAAACGAAGAAAAAGGGCGAGCGCACAAAGGCCCTTTCAGTCGACGGCTGGCTCGCGTTCCTCCGGCGCTGCCGAGGAATTGTGGGAAGGAGCGGAGCCGCGGGGTGGTGGTGGTAGCGGCGGTGCCGCCCTCCTCCTCCTCCTCCTCCTCCTCGGTGCCGTGTTGAACCACTTACTCCTGACCCTCTTTCTGCTCCTCATTATCCTCCCACCGCCGCCCTGCTCCTGCTGAGACACTTAATTGTCTCCTCAATTTCAATTAGGCTTCTGCTGGTGAGCAGCACTATAAATAGTCCCGCCGGCCAATTACTTCCCATTTACCACAGAACGGCAAGACCCCCTCCCCCCCGCCCGCGCTTCCAAACGCGAAATTGCTCCAGAATTCCTGCCCCGCGCGCTGACTTGTTTTACCTTGTTTACATCTTTTTTACTTAAGAAAACCCGCAATGTGCACGACGAGGCAATACATTTTATTTAGCCACTTTGTTATGTTTCAGAAACGGCGACGGGTCCACTTGCCGGGACGGGGAGGCTGCATGTTTTTCCTTGTTAGGCCTAAATTAACGTGCGGTTTCCCGCCGAAAAGCCAACAGGTCGTCACCGCGGCGAAGGTCACGTGAAAAACACGCCTCCCGCAAACGGCCGACTGCAAACGTCGCTTTGGGTATTGCGATCCGAGGACAAGACGGGCGGAAGGCTCCGGAAGACGCGGCGACAAGTGGCCTCGCGGTGCTGACGCCGGCGAGAAAAGGAGGGTATTTTTACGCAAGGGGATGAAGGGGAGAAGAAGGAAGTTTGCTGGAGAACGACAGCGGCCTTCGCCGGGGGTCTTGCCTCCGGCTCAGACCTGCGAGTTCACACTGGTTATTCACACGTTTTTCCTCAGGGACCAGACACATCGCGTCGGACTGTGGAATAAATTCCCCCCTCTGTGTCCGTCCGGCACTGCAGGTGTGCGTGCGTGTGTGTGTGTGTGTGTGTGTGTGTGTGTGTTCACGCCGTGTGTGAGGAAGCGGCGTGTTTTTACATACCAGTCAGGTCGGTGTGTGTGATCCCGGGCGTGAGGAGAAAGGCCGGCTGCTGACGTTTGATGGTCGGGGTGCAGGTGGTCATCAGGTCAGATCTGGCCTGTTCCCCTCACACACACACACACACACACACACACACACACACACGAAGGGCCGGACCTCGAAGCGGTAAAAGGGATTGAACGGATGACCTTGGTGCGGCGCTGGGGGTTAAAGCACGAATTGCAGAGCTCATTACGGTGTGTGAGAAACATGCTGGATGTATTGATCCTCCTAAAGCCGCCGACGATGAGGCCTCGAGGTGCGAAGCTCCTCGCAGCTCCCACACGGCGACGCCTCGGTCAGCAGCCCGGTCCAGGGGAGAGGAGCCTCGCCTTCGACTCCTCACACGCAAAAACGGAAAAAACTCGGGAAATGCCGATTCACAACGGAAATAAATAAACGAACGCGAACTGAAGTGCCGCAGCCGGCCGCACGGGGGGCAGGAGAGGGGGTCCTGCCGACAACTTCCGAGGCCCTTTTCCCCGTTCGCCGGGATCTCGGCCCGCACGTTTGCGCACAGCTGGCTCACGCTGATGGATTCCGGGGATGTGAAGGATGCGCATTAAGCACCATCTGAGCTCTGCTTTCTGCAGCTCCTTCTCACAGATGTGGGTGGGCAGACTCCCCCCCATCTGTTTCGGTGTTCCGCCGAGCGGCTCCCCGCCGGGGTCCGCTCTCGGCGCCGAGGAGACGGGCGTTTGACAACTTCGAGAGGAGCCACCGCCCCGTGTGATGGGGTGGGGGGCCGGGGTCGCGACCCATAGCCGCGCTGCGTCTCGACGTGCAGAAGAAGAGGCACGCGAGTCCGGATTCGGACAGGATCCCAACCCAACAGCCACGTGACTCCTGTGGACACACAGCCTTTGTTCCCTCTCAGCCACCCGAAGCCCAAACCCGCCGAAGGCAGGAAAACCCGACACGAAGGCGAAGGAGAGCCGCTGTCGGTCGACTTTATTTATCCGGCACAGTTCATACAAGAGGAAAAACAAAGGAAAAGGGCATAAAAAGGAGGTTTGATAACAAGATTAAGGTGAAAATGAGACATAAGTGACATAAAAAGTTACTCATGAAGTTAAGGCAGAAATGAAATAAAACATTAAAGCATAAGAAAAATTTAGGAAGAGAAATAACAAGATTTGCTAACAAAATCCAGATTAAAAGTTGAATATGAGACAAACAGAAAAAGAAAACAACTGAACAAAACTGTAAAATACATGAACATTGATCCATTCGTTATTTCTACCTAATGTGTACGTTCAGAATCTGTATGTATGTATGTATGTTTGTCTATAACGTTAAAACTGTGTAAATGACGGCAAATGCGCCACCAGCTCACAGCACCCGGGCCGCTTGGATGTGGGTTCCAGTCCGGTCCACACTTTGGACTTTCCACAGTCCAAAGACTCTGAGTTGCCCATACTGTGTGTGTGTGTGTGTGTGTGTGTGTGTGTGTGTGTGTGTGTGTGGGGTCACTCTGCGATGCACCAGTGCCCCCTCCTGGATGGAGTTTCATAACCTGGCACCGTGTCATTGTGTGATCTCTGAATCCCGGGATAAAGTGGCTAATGATAATGGATGGATGGATGAATGAATGGATGGCGGGGTGGATGAGCGGATGAAGAACCAGATGGATAGTTGATGGATGGCTGGGCGGGTGGATGGAGATGTGCTCATAACATCAGAATCTCCGTGGTCGCTGCGCTTCCCGAGCCCCGCGCCGGTCCTTCAACATCTGATAAATTATGAAAAATATTCCGTGGAAACTAAATTAATTTACTCACCAACTGAGATAACATTTTGTTTCGGAGGAAAAAAGTGCAGTTTCTGCCTGTTTTGTGCTTTGTGGCTGTTATGATAAATGCGGCGTCGTTTTAATATACACGGCGACGGGGGAAAAAAAAAAAAAACTCAGTTTTCAGAAGGAATTTACAGCAGAAAACCTCCTTCTCACATCCTGTAAAGCAGAAATGTTTAGATTATACAGCTCAATACGGGAAACAGATAAGAGCCACACAGATTGCACAAAACGTACGATTCCTCAGATATCATAAATCTGCTCCGCCGCGGTGTAAATATTGACATTAGCAGATGTGATGTGGCTCTAAGCTACGGGTGTGAGTGTAAACACGGCAGAAAAGCGTCACCGTGACCTGCGACATTCTGCTCTGTCTGTCTGGACTCACATTTCTGGCCCGGTCCCCCGCTACCGGAGCTCCGGAGCGCCGCCCGTCGCCCTCGGCAACCTCCCTCCCGACTCTCAAAATGTCGGCACTTGTAGCCAACAAAAACGTCTCGTCGTACAACCGTTCACGTCCCCGACGTGCAACGATGGTCCTGGAGGTGAAGAAAAGAATTAAATGCATATTTTGCAGCACACTGTCACAAGGTCGGAGGCTCGAATACGGCTTCCTCCCATGTAGTCAAACGTCTTTTTCAGCATCTTTACGGTATTTTTCAACGCTTGTTCCCGGCACGAGAGAGCAGAGGTTTTGTACAATTGGCCAGCATAAAACCTTTTCATATTTGCATTATTCCACACATTTGAACTCGCTGTACGTTTCAAGGTTTATATATGCATACTGATGTATTGTGAAATATTCTTCAAACTTTTGCGCAACCATCAGAAGGATTTTTGCGTTGCATTACATATAAAGGCGTCGCATATTTTGCATCGTCCCATCGTCCGCGTCTCTGTTTCAGAGAGCTGCAGTATATGAATATATTGTGATATATGAATTTTTGTATATTATAACATGAACGAGCTGCTTATTTACAACCTCCTACACATACAAATGTGTTTTAAAACTTTACTTAGTTTTTTTCTTTATGCTGCGGTATGTTTTCTATCACTAGGCCCCCCTCCCCGGCCCCCACATCTCTCTCCCATCCAGCACATCAATATGGTCGCCTGAGCGAATGTCAGGCCCTTTTCCTTTTAACAGGTCGATAATGACTCTGGGCGCGCGCTTTCGGCGCCCGGAAAAGCTCCCGAAATGAACACAGAAATCCAATATTTCAGCGTTCGTTTCACCCAGAGGATAATGTTGTAGGTGCCACAGGTCTGATAGCGCAGAATCCCTCCCCGGTGTCGGTGGCCCCATCAGGGCGCGACTGTTGGCAAGGACACCGCGGAGCCCCGTCTCTCGCACCCGGCGCTCCGCCTCCCCTTCCGTCGCCGGACGGCCTCCCGCAAGCGCAGAGAGCGGCCCACACACACCGTGACCTGCCCACACACACACACCGTGACCTGCCCACGCACACGCTTCAAATCACTGCTTTTTGTAAGATGCAAACGTGCAGAAAATGTAAAGGTGTCGGATAAGATACAGATGCCGATGGTCCAGGGTTTCCCTTTAAAATGGTCAGGACACTTTTTTAAAAAATATATATATATATAAAATACATCTGTTATGTATTTGTTGCTTTTCTCCAAGGTCACTCGCAATGTTAAGGCTGAACAACTGAAGCAGCAGGACTTGAACCTAAAGGCCTTCAAATCGAAGGCAGCAGCTCTAACCAGTATGTCAGCTGCCGTCCATAAATGCAAAATCATTTATTTTATAGTTGGTCATATTGAATATAATAAGACTTATAGAAATATAGACATCTATTGCTCTCTCTCTCGCGCTCTCACACACACTTCAGTTTGACAGAGTTTTGACATTTGTGATTTTAATATTAACTGACTATGTAATCGACTGACCGGATCGATGGACAGATTTGCCCGTCTCTTATGCCACATGTGGGCTCCACGCTAGACTGTCAAGGTGGGGGGGGGGCTGTCTGACACGCCAAACACACACTTGACCCATGCCAAACCCACTGTAGAAAACCCCCACGCCGCAGGAGAGCGACGGCTCGGCCCCCCCGGGCAGCGACCGCTTTCCTGTCACTTTAACAGGGAAATTATTAAACCGGCATTAACTGAGCTAATGATAAATTAGACGGATGATGGAAATATGTGTAAGAATCGGCGAAGCGGAAATATGAGAAAGATGGAAATTAATATTTCATAAACACACTGTGAGACAATACATTCCTGCCTTTAAGTGATTAAGCAGATACTGTTTCTCTTCGCCGCAGCAAATGTTTTGTTTAGCGACAGAAATTTATTCATTCCGCGTATAATTTTGATGCCCCCCCCCATGTCTGTAGGACGTTTTCCTTTTTCTGTACCCGCACAAAGTCCACCTGCTTAAACAGCTCTAATGAGAAGCCGGGGGCGAGATCCTTCATGTGCGACGTGAACCGATCCGCACCGCTGGTGTCCGTGGGGGTCCTGTCCCCACAGGGGGCCGTAGCGCCTCTTAGCTGCAGATTCACTCGAGGGCTTAAGGCCGCAGGGTGTAAAGATATTTGAACCCTGGCGACTTTTTGTGTCCCAGCAACCGGGGGACCGGGGAACATTCATCGGAGGCTCAGTGGAATTACACACAAACACAGAAGGTGACGTAACCGTGGGGATTTCGACCCCCCCCCCGCGATCATACATTTCGTTTTTTTCTGTACAGTCGAGTCTAACCGGCGTTTACCATTCTTATACAGGCGGACAAATCGATCCTTCAATCGCGATTTTGCTCCGCTCCGAACGCGCGTGTTCTTTTCAAAGGTGCCGCAGGCTCCGCCCCCGTCGTCCTCGCTATATTTCAAGGGGGGTCGTTCGCATCGCGCCTCGTGGATTCCCGGTGGCCGACGGTCATACGACGGACCCCTCACAATGCTGCGCGGTTATCGCAGCCCCCGGTCACGGCCGGCCAGTTTAATTACAAAGTTACAATCTGCTCAGTCGGCGTGTGATGGGATTATTATGAGTAATTCAAAGCAATGAAATGTTCAGTCATTTCTCCTCCGCTGAAATGCAATTACATGTCTGTCTGTTATCTTAGCCTTTCAGTGTGAGCGTTTTTAACATTTTGGGTCATTCCGTTGTTTTCAGATTTACTGCGCAATTTCGGCTACACAATATCATTACTTTGCTGCCGAGATAAACTGGCGGAATAGAAGAGTAATAAAGACCATTACAGCGGTAATCTGAATATTCCATTATAGGGAGCAGATGTGATCGGCGCGACAAAGGAAAACACTTTCTTTATTTGAACGATAAATTATATGTTTGCGAGTTCCCCGCCGTACGATGGCGGCGGAAATGCTCGGCACGCGTCGACGGCAGGACCCCGCGTGAGCGATGTGCAGCGATTACGCCGCTGCGACGCTCTTTGGCGGAGGGGGAGTCGGGCCCGTTCGACGGAGTCGGGGCGGCTGACGGCGGACAGGGCGTTAAGACGGTTGTTCGGCCGACCTCAGCCGCCATCTTGTTGTTCCGGACGGTGGTTCGCGTGAACTCGATCTAAAATTTAAAACCGAATGAGAGATGTGCCCGGGGGCGGCGGTTGGGCGTTGGGGGTGTTTTCCCCCACGAAATCCCGACCAGGCAACAGACAGCGGAGTATTTAATACGAGGTGTTGGGATTTCATGCCCGCGGGTGATGCTGTGGCTGTACCTCCGAGCAAAATATCTAACCGGATCCGGCTCAGCGAACGTCCGCCTGGATAGTAAATATAAAAAGCGCACGTTTGTAAAACTCTCTGCCTGCCTTGCGCGGTCCGGGAGACGATTTTATGCCAATTTGCAACGCTTTTCTCGCCCCAGCCTGCGACCGCCACCAGTTAGCGTGGAAGTCAGATTAATTCTTTGGGGAAAAAAAAAAAAAAAACGTTAAAATAAATGGTTTCTGTTTTTCTCCGCGGTCATATTTGACGCTGCTTTGGCTTGTTACACACCGGAGAGTCTCCGCTGTGCCTCGCGACCTTGGGCATTCATTTCTCTTGGCTCCAGAGTGCCAGACCCTCAAATTACACTCCACAAGTGGGGGAAAATAGAAAAAAAAAAAAAACCCAACTTGGGACATTTGGCTGAAGCCCACTTCACTCGGAGAGCAGCGCCCAGAACCAGCGCTTCACAGGCGCTGGTTTTGCTTCAAGCGCTGTGCTATTCATCACGGCGGCAGATTTATTTGACACGTGAATGTTCGGTGCCCGTGGCCTGGCTTTCTGCGGCTTTTACAGGCGGAACTTGGTCGAGCGTTCAGCACTGACTTGGAAAGCAGCACGGTTTTCAGGCCTGGGTACACTTGTAAAGAGGCTGCTACCCCCAGAAATTGTTTTTGTCTAATCGATCTTTAGAGGTGGACTTTCGCTTCATAAGCTGTTACAAATGGCAGGTTAAGAAAACGTCGTAATGACTCTCATTCACAGTTTTCACCTCCGCGAAATTGCAATTTTGCCCCGTTTTACCTTGTCTCTTGCTATATTGCCCCCGGTCTCCCAAAATTTTGCCCTCAGTTTCTCAGGAATTTGCCCTCAGTCTCCTGCACAATACTGCCCTCAAGTCTCTCACAACTTTGTCCAGTTTTTCAGGATTTTGCCTTCAAGTCTCTCACAATTTTGCCCCCAGTCTCTTGTGTAATGACTCTCATTCACAGTTTTCACCTCTGTGAAATTGCAATTTTGCCCAGTTTTGCCTTGTCTCTTGCTATATTGCCCTCGGTCTCCCAAAATTTTGCCCTCAGTTTCTCAGGATTTTGCCCTCAAGTCTCTCACGATTTTGCTCCCAGTTTCTCAGGATTTTGCCCTCAAGTCTCTCACGATTTTGCCCCCAGTTTCTCAGGATCTTGCCCTCAAGTCTCTCAAGATTTTGTTTTCAGCTTCTCATGATTTTGCCCTCAGTCTCCTGCACAATACTGCCCTCAAGTCTCTCACAATTTTGCCCCCAGTCTCTCATAATTTTGCCCTCAGTCTCAACATTGTACCCTCAACACGGAGGTGGGTTGTCCTGAAACGGCACGAACTCCTACATCAGCAGGTGTCCACGTCACTGTGCGTTTAATTCACACCATATAATAACACCGCTTCAACCCCAGGTTTCACGATAACTCACACAATAAATCGCTGTCTCTTCACGTTTAGCTGTTGCCCTAACAGCCGCTGTGCTCTCTGACAGCACTTTATGAACACAGCAAGGTTTTCTTACGCATGCGGATTAGTAACTCGTGTTTGTGGCGCTTTTTCAAAGTGCCAAAGAGCCGGTCAGCTTGGTCTGTTTTGATTTTAAGCATGTGCATATATCTCAGCGGTGTGTGAGCGCACACAGTAGAGTACATACCCTGTATATATAGTGTACACAGTGTATATAGACACTAAATGCAAACTAAGAATTACTCTGTTTGCAGCTCTTTGTTTTCACTGCAGTTACCTGTACATACCTGTCAAGTGAGAAGCCATTAGACTTTTTTTGAACAATATTCATTCGTACTCCAACCATCTGCTCGGTGACATTATCATTATCGTCCTCCCATTGCCCACTTTGCTTTATACACCAGATAAATTCAGTGGACACGAGTACAAAAAATGCAATCTTTTTCTTCACTACCGCTAAACGTGAACCAGTAACCAATTGCACAGCTTGAAACCGTGTAACCGAACCCTCGTGGGAAGTAAGCGCAGCTAAAGTGTGTTTTTATTACCACGCAGGACTGTATACACGCATTCGGATTGTTTGCTGCAATCCTCGCCTTTTCTTTCCCACACGGATCTCTCGATGCCACCGACATGAGAAGGTTTTAACAGTGTCGGCGTTGCCCACGTCAAGCAACAGCCCCATTCATTGTCTTTCATATCGTTCCCTTTCCGCTTCTCTGTTCTCCAGTTCTAGAACAATGTGACAAGATCCCCGACTGCAGCGCAGCGCGGTGTAGGCGGTACAAATATGGATCTGCGCTTAGATGTTTTAAACGCCAAACCGCTGTTGCAAAAATAAAATGAAATAAAGCAAAGAAAAGGATGTTCGGTTGCACGGTGGGCTTGGAAACGTCACCCTGCACAAGTGTGATGCTGACACACTTTCTCTTGCTCCCTCTCTCTCTGTCTCTCTCTCACACACACACACACACACACACACACACACACACACACACACACACACACACACACACTGACACACGCACACACAAAAAATCACTGCTACACAGATCCGTGACATGTGCCAGAAGGCAGTTCCCGGATAATTAATCAGGAAGAGGACAAACAGGCCAGTTTGGCAGCTGAAGTATGTACAGTAGTGACAATACTTACGCACTATGTGTAACAACTTTACAGGGTGATATATAATTTCTGCAGTTGTACAATTACTTTTTCCTTTCCGCCTTTCACCTTCACTACATCTAGAATGCGTCGCTCTCTGCGGTTTTTGTGTGTTTGACAGTCAGCACTGGCAATGGTTACACATCAAATCCAGCCAGTTTAAGGGTAACGTTTGGTGATGTATGATTGTTATGGTTTTTTACCTTTTCACCTTTACGTTTTCTGACTTGGGCTGCAGTAAGTAACTCACCAAGTTTACCCTAAATCTGCTGACACAGGGCCGCCCCCCCCCAGCAGTATATCAAATGCCACTCCCCAAAAAGACCTCGCCACATGAGACGGGAGCATTTCTCTCAAATGGGGTCATGGAACCGCACCTCAGGCCAGAAGGATGCCGAGCTCAGAGACCATGAGGACCGCACGGTGAAGATGGCTGCGGCAGCTGTGCGAATCGGCACCGGTCGATTTCCGGTGCAGCCGTATCCCAGCCTCTCAGATGCAACCAGCGCCTGGTTCCCGGAAAGAAAAAGCACCGCACTCCCAATTAAATGGCAAACGCTGAGGGTGCGGCTTGAACAAAGTGTGTAAAATCTGAGTGTGAGGCAGCATCCTTTTGTTGGCCCGCCCGCCACAAGGTGCTTTGACGACACTTCTAGCGGATGCGTCCGGGACGGTGGCGGCGCTATCGCTCCCACGCAGCGGGCCGTACGGCTCATTAGGGGCCACTTTCTCCGTGTCTCGTTCTGGTTCACAGATGTATCGGGTCTGTGGGAAGAAATGAGGAAAAACTTTGGCAGAAGAGGCACGCAGAGTGAGCGAGCCAGACTAGCTATAAATACATCCAACTGAGAGCCGCTTGCTTGTGCCCACTGGGAGCTTTCAGGTCCACATCTCTGCTGAAGCAACTTTCTGTGGAGTCTGTTGGCATCACTTGGGGGCACCTTCCACTGAATAAGCTCAGTCCGCACCCCTGTCAACAATCACGCTTTCCGGGGAACAGATACGAAAGGCCGCCTTTGACCCGACATCACATTTTTAATTCCACCAATTTCTTGAAATATTTATGCGCTGAGACCTGGGCAGTGACTTACAGTAAAACAATTTCCCCTTTTAAAGAGGTTTTTTTTTTTAATTATTCAGAATGTGTTTTGACATTATCTTCCGTGTATGAATGAGTTTGTGTTTAAACAGCAGGGCAATTTTTTTACTCTAACGGTCAAGGGTTCTGCAGGGATCCAAACCCACTTCCTTCCACCGTAACACGACAACTCAGACTACTACCCTGCCTTGTGCCCGAAATGATGTTCTCCATGGGTAACAGGGACTCAAACCCAGGTCTTCTGACCCCAAGGCGCTGATTTAAACCGCGCCGCTACCCAGCATCCCAGAGTCACGTCTTCTCCTTCTTTCCAAACTTATTTATTTATCATTTATATGCATTTATTGTTCTGGGCACTGGAACCTGTCGTTTAGTAGCGATACGTAGGAGACACATCTAAAGACTTGGTGACAGCAAAGAACCTGCCAGAAGTGACAAGCTGCAAATAAGAAGACAGGAGTGACTCTGAGCGTGGAATCAAACGGGCGACTGCGGAGACGCGGGGAGCATCTGTTAGGTGACATGGAACAGCTGTCAGTCGTACCTGGGGCTCCGGCAAATAGAGGAGGGAAGGTGGGGCCCCAGTCCCGCTAGATGGAAATGTGGCCAAGGACCCCTCAGAAATAAACCGCTTGTACAACATTGGTGGGGAAAAGGGCGAAGGGCGTTTGCATCTGCTTACCGGGCGAGTTGTGTTGTCTGTGTGTTTGTCTTACACTCACAGAGGACGTTTCTACAAATGGCTATTTGCTGGACAGCAGGTGGCGTGGTGCTTAGGGCTGTCCCCTTGTAGTCGGTTCATATGGAGTTTGAGTTCCGACTGTGGAACCCCTGATCAAGGTATTCACCCATCAGGTCCAATAGTAACAATCCATCAAAGCACAAAGGTGTCCAAAGTGCCTTAGAGGATCTGGTAACTCAAAACATCGAAGTCCAAAGGTGTCCAAAGTGTTTTAGAGCAACGAGTAACACACAAAATCTGTGTCCAAAGGTGTCCAAAGTGCCTTAGAGGATCTGGTAACTCAAAACATCGAAGTCCAAAGGTGTCCAAAGTGTTTTAGAGCAACGAGTAACACACAAAATCTGTGTCCAAAGGTGTCCAAAGTGCCTTAGAGGGTCTGGTAACTCAAAACATCGAAGTCCAAAGGTGTCCAAAGTGTTTTAGAGCAACGAGTAACACACAAAATCTGTGTCCAAAGGTGTCCAAAGTGCCTTAGAGGGTCTGGTAACTCAAAAAACATCGGAGTCCAAAGGTGTCCAAAGTATTTTAGAGCACCGGGTTACACAGAAAATATCTGTGTCCAAAGGCATCCAAAGTGCTTTAGAACATCAGATAACTCAAAAAAGTTTTTGATAGGTTGTCAAAATACGCTGCTGGGTTTCGTACAAGTGCAACAAACCATTTACAACTATTTACACACCCAGCTACAGTCATTTACACAGCAGCGGAACTTCTACTGCATCTCTCCCCACGCCGGCTCGTGGGTTTCGCAAGACGGGTTTGAACCTGGTCCCTTCGGCAAAGGCAGGGACACGACCCACCGGCAGCTTCCCTCTATATGCCGAAAAACACGGGGTAAAGTTAAATAACTAAGGATTATTAAAAACAAAATTTACTCGTCACATTCACCGGCGTTCCGCTCCGACTCGGCTGTCTGTCATCGCAATTACGCGGGAAGTTGCCTTGGGGCGTGCAGTCATGTGCTCTCATAGCATTTAGCATCTTTAATGACAATAATTGACCGAAAAAAAAACCTGGACGTCAATCATGTCGGCTCATTACCAGTCAAAAAGCATCAATCAAACACGAATTACCCCCCGCGTGAGGACGGGGGGGTCATTAGGCGGATGTGTGGGTTTATTGCATTTCGGGAGCGAACACACATCCAGTCATTAAACCTCATACATCTCTGGATGACTTGTGAGACCCTCCAGCCTCCTGACAACTTCCAGCATTTACAGATGCAACTGTGGTGTTCTGAACCCGCTCGCGGTTGACACGGTCCGGTGTTAACTTCCATGTCTGGCCGGCCAGGAGTCTCGATCAGCCTCACATTAAAGTTTAACGCTTCAAAGTTTGCTCAGTATAATTTCATTTTAAAGCATATTTTATTGATGCTTGTGGAAATATGTGTTCAGAAACTGGTCCTTAACCATATTCCGCTGCTCACATTCAAATTCTTAGCAGCTATTTTTTCCACCCATTTTTTTTTTGTCCTTTTTGCACTCCTAATAAGATTTTTCGAATAAAAGGTTCATTTCCATGGCAACATATTCTGCTGATCAAAACTACAGTAGAGTGAATAAGGCTGAGTCACCGAAAACAAACATTGCGACGGATGCAAATTGGAACCTCGTCGGATGGTTGTGCCGCAAACGGGCAGAAAGGAGAAAAGGCCAAGAAAAGCGACGCTTTCCCAGCGAGATAATCGATATCGTATTAACCGTAACATCTCCCGACAGCGACGGCAGCAGCGATTCGCACGTCACCACAGCGGCCTCCCGAAAAAGAGCGAACGGCCCCTTTAAACAGGGAGGACCGAGCCACTTTACACAAAAACGGGGGGGTCGCAGCGATACAGATCTGCGCTAAATAAACATGGATCTTAGTATAACACGATAAGTTATACAGCACAGTATTTCGGTTCATTTATGGACGAATATCATTGACTCTGACATTACGACCCACTGACT
Organism: Arapaima gigas; assembly: GCA_900497675.1. Lineage (NCBI taxonomy): Eukaryota > Metazoa > Chordata > Actinopteri > Osteoglossiformes > Osteoglossidae > Arapaima > Arapaima gigas. The sequence continues at coordinate 549,478 of UFQX01000451.1, forward strand.
GATCTGAGACGCAAACACCCCCAGCAGTGAGTCTTCCCATGGCCTCCGAAACCTTCGCGGGGTCACTGACCAGCTCTAAACTCTGCTGACAGGTGAGTAGCAAAGAAATAACACTGACGCATCACACACGATAATACAGGAGAGAAGGGAACGGTGAGTGTTTTTGTCGTCGCTAAGTTAGCGCTGGACCCAATGAGTGTGTTGCTCGAATCTCGAATCCCGGTCACCGGTTCCAAACTTCTCGGAATCACGAAAAGAATCGAGGAAATCCGGAGCGACGCGTTTGACGGACTTCGGACCGTGTTTAATATCCGTGTAACGGCGGATGTTTAGAGATGTTTTTCACCGCCGAGCGCTCGGTAGGGAACCGGAATGATTCGTAAACACCGTTCCCTTGTGTTAAACTTCCGTTTCGGTCGAACGCTGTCTAGTTCTGCTGAATTTCAGCACCGGGTTAATGAACTAAGTGATGACAGGCTGTGTCGGAAAGGAAATGCGAACAATCTCCTTTTATCTCGAATGTTTATTAATGTTACTGTTCTGGAGCTGGAAGACTGGAGCAGATGTTGGTTTTGAAGTGTCCCTGTGGCTGAAACCCACCAAGCAGGGACCTGCCGTCGCTGGGAAGCCGGATTCTTACAAACGCAGCAAAATGCGCGAATAACTTAAAAACGGAAACCTCCCGACGTCGGCAAAATCGCAGCTTTAAACCATTCGTTGAACAATGAACTCGCTTTATGGTGCGTGAGACGTTCTTCTCGCGACTACAGTCAGAACAACACGGGGTTGAGCCACGGGGACGTTTTATTATTAAAAATGACTGATTAAAGAAAACTTTCTGAAAGTCGAGGGGAACTCGAGCGAGGAGGGTCTCGTCATTCTTCTTCGCAAGATAAATATCTTCTCTAAAAGGCCATTATTAAAGCAGAGCTGTAGGTGTCAATACCGCGTCACACTTCATACAGACATTAATAACGGCTTTCAAAGTGGTCTTGCAAACATCTAATATTACTTGTGTGTTTGCTCATCCGCTGTGATGCAGAGCAGGCCGATGCCGCTTTCACCGCCAGGTCATTTTAGTAAAAATCTCGATCAAACACGGAATTTTTCTGCTGAGACGATCCCGAAGTTTCTTCTGTTGGACACGAGTGGTATTTTTTTTTTTTCACTTGTGAACCAGCCCCGGGGGTTGGAAGCCCCCCACGCTGACAGGTTGCAGAGCACATTTTAATTAGTGCCGAATTTCCACCTGAAGAAGCAGGTGCAGTGACTTTGTAGCGAAATAATGGCTTGTGGGGGGACCAGTAAGGTCCGAAGTGGACCGAGCACCAGAATGGCCCGCGGCTGCCGTGCTGCCGAGCACCGCGGGAGACCACTGTTCAACATCTTGCACATCAAAACGTCAGCGCAACTCCGGCCTGCAGACCTTATACTTGTAAATGAAGGGTTTGCGTTAAGTAGCTGTACTTTGTGTCTGAGACTCACGAATAAAGTCCTCACGAACGTGTGTGTGTGTGTGTAAAAACTATTACTATGTACTATTAACTTTAAAAACAATTCCTCGCACCTTCTTCTGATGTTTGCACCAGATTCATTTGTTGTTCTTCCCTTATTCAGATGTCGGAGAGAATGAAATGGCTGCTCTTAGACTGAGGTGTATAAAACAAGACATGGCAGCACAGGACAAAACCGCTGAGTTGAGTAGATAACTAGACAGTCTGAATAGACGGAACTGGATAAATGGAGGACCAGTGCAAACACCCGGTAGTGATGTTAGTGGGAGGTGGTCGGTGGTGGCCATCAGTTTCTACACTTGTTGCCAAACTGTACAACCTTTACAGAATGTTAGGTGTCTGGGGATTATTTCCATGTCACGCAATCTGGTTTTCTAGTGAGAAAATTGGACCAAAAGGGGTTCAGTTGAAGGACCGGAGGAGAACATGCTATCGCTCACCTTTCCCGAGATGGTTTGGATTATATTGAAAGCAAAGGCAGTTGCTGAAGGTGGAATCAGATATGGTGAGTTAAATCTGACCGAGGAGCGGCGCAAAGGTGAAGATCTAGTCAGCGAGAAGAGCTTGTGGTGTAAACCAAATGAACTGCTTTTTGTGGTCGGGAGCCAATCCCAGGGTCCCTGGGGGGTGGGTGAGGAGGAAGGAGTTTCTGCAAGATCAGAACAGGCAGAAGAGCAGATGGGTTTTGAGAACCTGCTCCACATTACTTGGCTCTTATTTAAAAAACTTAAAGCACAAGAAACAAGCTGACATCAACCCCGCGGCTAATATTACACCGGTTGCAAAACAAAAATCAAAGTTTATTTTATGAACTCATATTTATTATGGCGTATTCAGAAGGTTCCTTTATTCAGGATGACTAACAACACGAAGTGAGCCACACCGAGCTGCTTAGACGTGTTCCTGGCGGAACGGAGCCCACAAAAAACACGGTGAGAAGGTGCCGATTCCACGCAGACTGAGCTGGGGTCCAACCTGCATCCCAACCTACAGCCCAAAGGGGGTGACACACTGCTGCACCGCTGTGCTGTCAGTTATAACCGGTCTGCAGCTGCAGGGTCAGTTTACGTACCTTCGCCCAAAAAAACTTGTCAGGTGTGCAGGGTTCTGATTTATCCATTTACCGCAGGGTAACTTTACTGTATCAATACCTCGAGCAAGCTCACTACAGCAGCACTGGGGATACGAACCCGTGTCCACGACCTGCAACCACTGTTCCATCCGAATTCAACTCTAATTCCCGTTTAACTGGAACAAAAGTGCACCCGCTTTGCTCTGGTTCTCCTGTTAAAATAATCCGAGGATAAACATGTGTGGGAGTGCGAGGACCGGTCGCCCTGCTTCGCTTTGGGTGCGAAGTTCTCGTTCCTGCAGGGGTGTCCGTGACGGACTGTCGAGAAGACGAACCTCCTCCAGAGAGAGGAAATCTGAAAAGCCTTGTATCGTAGAAATCGTGAACTGGTCAAATCCTTAACCAGACTCAACAGGCGCTAGTTTCCCTTCTCCTCCCTTTCAAGCAGCGTCTCCATCTCATACAGGTGCACCTGAACATGGCGGACCCCCCCCATAAGCATTCCTCCCACGTGGGGCGCTGGTAATGACAAACCTATTTGGTGCTTCTGACGGAACGCGTCGCTGCGATTAGGATGGTAATTCCATTTACGCGGCTCCCCGCCGCCCGGCGTCGAATCTACATTTCCTCTGGGCCTCCCAATAATCAGGCACAATAAGAAATTCATCTTAAACCAGCCACACCCCGTACACTGTGCCGGCCATAATTCCAAATTGCATTCTTCCTCCTCCTTCCTCCGGACCGCCAGTTCGTGGAAATTTCCGCGTCTTCCGCAGACGGGGAAAACGTGAGCCGTCGCAGAGCCGACTCTCCGCCCCGCGGTCCAAGATGCCGCCGATGAAGATCGGACCCGTGGCTCTGACCTCGCGAACCCGTCTGGGACCGAGACGCCCCCGAGACGGCTTCCGTTATTTGTTTCCATCAGTAAATATCCCAGGCGCAGCCCCCCCAGGTTAATCCGTCGCCTGCAAAGCCCGGGTGATTAATCAGACCCCCGTCGATCCTGTGTTATTATTGTCCGAGAAAATTAGAAAAAGAGCTTTCACAACGAGCTTAGATGGAATTACATTCCGGCACCGAAATGAGATATTAAGGAAGATTTACCGATGACAGCCTTGCCCATGGACATGCTATACTGCAAATATAGGGTTTTTGCCGGTGTTTGTTCATACCTTCGGTAGGGTGGGCTGCTCTCGGCCAAGTAGCCCACCGTCACCTCAGCTCACCTCCCTCCGCCGCTGATTTAGACCAGCAGGTCGAGTTCAGGACCAGCGCAGGGGGTTATGTTGGAGGACTGGGGGGGGGGACTAACTTGGAGGTTAGAGAGGGGGGTACTCAAACTGCTGGAGGAAAGGATGGGAAATTAATGAATGGAACTGACATGTCCTTCTAATGCGGGTGTGATATTTTAACAGGTGTCGAATTTAGATGTTCCTCACCGGCTCAAATGGTCGGCTAAGGGGCAGTCATTCAACTGGTAAGGGGACAGTTGGACAGTTGTTGGGCGACGGGTGAGTTTGTTGCCCATCGGTATATAGACCAGATGTTGGACTGTTTGATAGGTGCCGGGTTATGGGTCAGTTTGTGGACCTTTGGACAGTTCTTTGGGATATGGGCCAGATGTTGGGCTTTTTGGTAGGTGTTGGCCTATGGGTCGGTGGGGGGGGTAATTAGACAGTGGTCACCTCACACAGGACTGTCAGAGCACCTGAACTCCAAAGACCCTCTTCTACACTTAGAGAAGAGATGATGATGATGATGAGCTGAGACACCATTCCATGCACCATCCCCAGAGGGGAGTTTGGTTGACGTCACAGCTAACAGATGGAAACGGATAGAAATGCAGAAGCTAGAAAACATACGATCATCACAGTAAGAGTAAATATTATTACCTGGCATATTATGCGGTGTAACAGTAGTACAGAATGGGATGAAAAATGGACATAAGTGTCTACAGTCTAGACATATGAAGAATGGTCATGTCAAAATCTGACGTGCCACAAATCACACAGTTTTATGTGCAAGTTAGACTTAGTGTTTTCTTGCATAAATATGTACAGTAGCCACAGTCACGTGACTCGCTGCCTTTTTCTTATTCCCTTCTGTGCTGTTTCACATTTACCTGGTGGATCTGCTGCATTGTGTATTTTTTATGCCTTTCAGCCCAACACCCGAGCATAAGGGAGATCTAAAGCCGCCGTGTGTCGATGGAATGCGGGTGACGTCCCGATCTCGCGTCTTCCAGAAGATCATCGTTCACCCTCGCCGCAGTCCCTCACGCAGGACCTAACCATCCCCTCACCAGCACCCTGGATGCTAATGACTGTGCCGAACATCTTCTGAAACCAGCCACGCGTCGCCTGGTTTTGAGTGACGTACAGCTACAGCTCAAAGCCGCTGACCTTCTGTCTCTGTTTCTCTTCAGAATCACGAGCGAAGAAGTGAGGAAAAATGTATATTCTTAACCAAAATCACGACACTCCTGTCCTCCGTTTGCATCCTTAGCGTGTCCACTTTTCAGGCGTGGGAATCCACGCCATCTCTTCTCTTCAACGTCCCCACATCCTTTGCTACTTTCCTCCTCAGATGCGTCCAGAATACGACGCCTCACCAGAAGACACCCGTTAGGTCGCGTACCACGGCTGCTGTCCCCAGCACCCGACTTCATCAAGACGCAGAAAGCGAACGTACCCCGGAAAGGCCACGCTGGCTGTCGCCCAATCGATACGATGTGGAAATTTCCGCAGACTTCAGGGTCACATCCGCGTCGGCATCGCGTTCTGTCGCGGCGACTCGACTCGCGCGCCCGTTGTCCGCGTCGCCCCGCGCCACAATTCATTTCTCCGCCGCCTCTGATTTATTTATTCTCTGTGATTTGATTTATTTATTAATGTATGGGCTACAACATTTGTTTTTCAATTACAAAATGGAATTGAGAGCGCGAGATGACCTTTCGACGTCCCGACTAATCATATCTGGCTTAGCAACCATTTGGGTTTGTTGGTGATTAAGGCCGGTGACGCATTTATAACCATTAGAGGGGTCTGGTCCATCCATCACGGCAGCATATGCAGAATTAAAGCAGGGGGTGATTGATTTCAGGTCTGCCTGGCCTGACCCAGGTGTTAATGAATTAAACAAAGCTGTTGTATGACATGACGGAAGCAAGACCCCCCCCCAACGCACACGCTTCTCCCAATGCAAGGCGGAGATTTCGCCACGACTCAAGCCCTCGTTGACTCTGCAGAACTTGAAAACCTCACGTTTTGGTGAGTTTGGACGGCAGCGGTTTGCCGTACGTTTCAATTTACGTTATTGTTTAGCTAATGTGCTAGAACAGCCAAAACGGTTCGAGCAGCTTTAGTTTTTCACCCGTTTATACCGCCGGGTAGTTTTTACCGTAGCGGTGTCCACAGCGGGGGTGGGATTTAAACCCGAGTCGTTTCGGTGCAAGGCGACGATTCCGGCCGCTAAGCCGCTGGCCGTTCTCGACGATAACCTGGTGGAGTAAAACAGGACAGGACTGTATATTACTGAGCTAAATTATGGGAAAGATGGCTGCGATTGTGGGCGGAGTCAAAGTCTACTCATTCAGCCTAAGAAAATCTCACGGAAATTTTTTTTCCGCAAATAACAGCGTTGCGCTGCGGGGGCTGGCGATAACCGCGTCCCGCAGCGACAGCGAAACTGCCTTTCCGGAGAGAGGAGTTCGCCGCCGCGAAGGCGTTTTCTCCGTCGTCCCTCCGCGGAGGTTCCCGGGGCGAGAGACTCCGCCTCGGCAGCTTGTCCTGCTTTTTTGCGAAAACTTCTCGCTCACTTTCAGGCCCGATTCTGCCCCAGAGGCCCAAGTTGTAGATGTATTGAAATCCGTTACTTGGCGGACACCTTTTACACATTTCATAACTTTCGCAGTCTAATCAAAAGAAGGTTGTATAAGTTTTTTGGATGATTTTTTTTTAAAAAAGAAATCAAATCAATAACAATTTAAACTATTGAACTGACCCCTTGCTGGGATGCACGGTGGTCCTGATTGCTTCGGTATCTCGTCCACATCTATAACAGGCCTTTCTGTCTTTCTATGAATTCTAATAAGCTCAGTTAACTCAAGTCAAACTGGACCAACAGACTCGACTTTTTCAATCTACGTCCGTGAGGGAGACCAGACTGCGAAGTCGGGCTGCTGAATCGGGGGGCTTTGCCGAATCGGATTAATATAAATGTATATAAACAGCAACGGCTTGAGAAACGCGCACGCCAGAACATTTACGGAGGATTATCGCAGAATGCCAGAGGCTTGCGGGGGTCGGGGGGGTGGTTAACCTGCGGGTCTGAGACCGAGTTCACCGCAAAGAGTTAACGGAGATGTTCTTGAGATGGAAACTTTGAGAAGCGCCTGCGGGTGTTCGCCCTCCTTCTGAAACGTGTGCAAATTGGCGCTCGGGGACCGACGTCTCGATCCGCAAGAGATGATACAGATAATGGTTCCCGTAATGATCGGCGTACGCGCGAGCTCACGGGAGCACATAACTCCGAGGTGTAAAGAGGCAGCGTCTGCTCAGCTCATCGACGGCCCAGGAGGAGAATCTGAAGGTCTTTACTATGTTGCTACGAACGCGGTTATGGTCGACGTTGTTTGTTCTTGCAGTGTTAGATTTGCATACTCACACCGATTTACCTGTTTGAGCAGCTGGGTCATTTCTACTCTCAGTTCAGGTTGGGCTGATCGAGGGAGCTACAGCAGGAATTGGGCCTGAACCCAGGTTTATTGATTTTAAGGTCGCAGCTCCGTCCCCGAGGCCTCCTTCTGCTCCCTTGCTTGATACGATCACCTGTGGAAGGAAACAGAGGCATAAATTCAAATTTCGAGATCCGGGTTGACGGCGAGGGTAGCGACAGTATCGCATCCCGCTCCGCACGACGAACACGGGGAGAGGCGTTGCGCCTCGGCGCGTCAATAAACTAACGTTAAAAAGGCACCGGGTGTTTCGACCCTTCGCTTCGGCTCCGGGTTATCGACGGGTTGCGTTATTGTGTTTTTCTGGAAGTCGGCGCAAATGCGTGATGACAAGGCGGTTTCTGCGGACGCGTGCAATCGATGCGCGGCGGCAAGGAGACGCGACTCACAGGATCCCCGGCGAAGGGGAGCAGAGGGCCGGAACGTGCGATCTGTGATCCGTGCGTCTCTTTCGCTCTTCAGGTTATCCAGAATCGATACTGTCATTCTTCACTCCAGGATGAAGCTAAAAATATCTGAACCGATGACCTACTTAACGCAGTACTTTTCTATACGTTCTACCCGGGTCTCGCTCTTAATAGAGATTTTTTTTTTTTTTTTTTTTTAGTTGCCCAAGGTTAATCTGGAGCACGTTTTGTGGTAACCTTGGTTACGCGAAGGCACGTTACCCCACGTCAGGGACCTAAAATATGTGTAAAAATAATAGCAATCATCATAACGTTAATCATAACGTCGTGGAGCTTTTCAGCATGAAGTAACGGTGACCCCCTTTTTGGCAGAGATGAGGGAATTAAGTGGAAGGAATGAGGCCATTTGGAAAACTCAATTTCAGTTCCGTGAAGGTCAGGACATTGCTGTTGGGTTGCTCTCATTGTCTATCAATAATTCACGCGTTTGTAAAGAAACTTCTGGAGTCCGATGCTTTGCCGGGCGTGTAGCCGCGAGCGTTTTCTGAAGACCGAAGACCACCCGGTTTCCCGCTCGGCCGTATTTCTGCAGGGCACCCCGGTGAACTGCACCGTAAATAACACTTTTCATAATATATGCTCGACTGTTACTCTCTGTACGCAGGATAGAAATCTTACTGTAGCACAAAACGTAATAAAAGGGAAGCAAGAGCTGCTTGTTTGGTCTCATAAATACTTGAAATGCTCGACGACGAATGCGCCGTAAAAAGTTTACCGGGAAAGTTGCAAAAATGTAATATTCGCAGTGAAAAAGACAATGTGCTTTGAAAAACAAGCCCTCGTATCAACGCACGAAACACTCGAAATTCGCCGTAACGGCGGGATAAAAATTCAAAGTTGCTGCCAGACGTAATGCTCTCCTCTTTCCTTCGGCGCGTATCGTGAATGTGAAGAGTGGTGAGAAGTAAATATTATTATGCAGTTTCCCGAGCGTAGGAGTGTATTCGATATATTCAATGTGGCGGACGCGTGTTAAACATCGGAAGCCGACGTTAAAAATATGCACACGGTTTAGTAAGTGGGTGAATTGATGCCCCGTGTAAACACCCTGACACACACACACACACACACACACACACACACACATCCAATTCTAGCTTTTACAATAGCAAACCCATACTGAAGAAATCACGCAAGGTTATTTGTCAGATAATCCATATTCCCATCATCACGCCATCTCTTCATGTTAGGAATTCGGCGCCTCTTCAGAGAAAACTCAGATTCTCCCACCGCCGTGTCCCTGAGCCGCGGTCTGGGGGGATTAATTTACTCTCTAATTTAGAGATGGGTGACTGCGGTCCTTCCGCACCCCGGGGTCGCCGTGTTGTCTCTCTGGCTCGGCTCCTAATGGTGTAATTGAAGTCATTATTTGGATAGGAAGTCACCTCGACTCACCTGCCGTCCCAGGTGTAAATCAGCGGCTAATCGGGTTCTCTGAAGCCTGCGAGCCTCCGGGTCTCCGGGGCTGGAATCGCCCAGCTCTGCTCTAATTTACCTCCCCGAGCCGCCAGCATCCTCTCAACAGCCACTTCTCCCGGCCGCTCCGCCCCGGCCGGCCTCGGCCCTCGGCCCGCAGGCTTCGTCCCGGAGATAAACTGTGACGGCGACGTTAGCTGCGTCTTCGGGAGTAACGTGTGGCGTTTGCTTCCGGTTCCGTGCAGCGCGGAGGTCTTTTTACCGCGGTAGTCTTCCCGAACGATACAGAAAATGGCCGCCTAGTCAAGTTCCGACCAGTACCGATCTTTGTTCATCTTTATTGCTATTTGGTTTATTATTTGATCGTTTTTTATCTGACTCCTTTGTTCAGCATGATTTGAACTGTTAGACAATCATATTTGCAGCGATTTACTCATTTATACGCCTGGATCATTTTTACCGTATCATTTGAGGGTCAGTAACTCGATCGGTTCCTCCCCCGCAGGATTGGGGATTCAAATACAGGGACTTCAAACTGCAGGGATTAACCCACTACCCAAGTTTTTTAACTTACGCACTTGTCTGTTTTATGTTATTCCAGGTTAGAGGTGGGAAAAGTACCATGCTTAGCAGGTTAAGCCTGTGCCTCACATCTCGTGGTACCAGGAGTAGGGTCCAAGCCCAGCTCATCCAGAGTTTGGATGTCCGCTGTTTTTGTTCAGCCTTCAGATGAGCAGGGAAGAAGACGAAGGCAAACCAGGTCCGTTCCTCCTCGAGTCAGAAACCACATCTATGAGCTCGGCGTTCGAGTGCCGCTTTCAGGCCCTCCCCTTGCCTGCTAGGCCAACTTCTTCCTCGGTGTATGTTGCCTATGTCCAATGTTGTAGTTAGCGTGTAAAAAAAATCTATTAAACTCTATCAGAAAATGTTCCTGCATAATAATTGCAGTAAGCAGGATCTCCCTGGCGGCTCGCTGGTCAATCCCCGCAACGGGGGGCTGGCGATTAAATACACACCAGTGGGTGTGGATTGAGAAGAAGGGGGTGTGATTCAGTGTTCAACCCTCCCGAAGCCGGGGTTCCGTCTTTGCTTTGAAAAGGAAAGCTGTAAAAATCCGGGGCAAAAGGGGTAAAAGACATAAAAAAAGAAACCGGCCACACGGGGGCATTTGGTTAAGCGGCGGGATTAGTGTTTACGGCTTCGGGGAGGTCGGCTCGACGTATTTATTGGCTCGGGAAGCGCGTGATCAATACGAGAAACCGAAGCAAACAAACAGGAGAGAGGTGAGCTGGGAAACACCATTAATTTTAGATGTTAAAAGTTTCCCCACAACGAAAACTTTGCAGGTCTCAAGCCTGAACGTCCATATTTTTGTTCTTCGGGACGGGGCGGACTGTGCGGGAGCGTGCGTTGATTCACAATCCGTGCGAGAGGGTCTTGCTTCTTCTCGACTACAGTGCACGTTTCCTGCCGAATGTTTATGTGCCCGATGATGTCCCTTTGGGGAGATCCTCCTCCATGAATAGATAATGCACATTTTCAATGGGGACGATGCCAATGAAACGGCTATTGATTGAGCGTAATGAGTGCCGGGTAAGTCCGAGGTCCCTGCCCGGAAGAATTAACGCTGGCAGGTGAAATATACGCCTCGACTCTGCCAGCGCAAAGGGGGTAGGAAGCCGCCGGCGTGCACAAACGCCACGTTTAGCGGTCTGGCTTCGACCGAGACCTGGGAGCGGAGGTGCTGGAAAGAGGGGCGAGGCGCGGGGACAGGATCGCCCTCCGAATGGACTCGTCGCAGCTGTCGCCTCCTTTCCGATTCTCCTTCGCAGGCGACCTTCGGATCTGGCATCGCGACGGTCTCGCCCCGCTCCCCTCACCCGCTCGCGCTAACTGACCGCACCGTCGGGGCTGCAGCCTGACCAAACAGCCAGGAGCCCAGTGACCTTTGACCGCTCCTGACCCGGTTGCTCTGCTAATGGAATAATGGCCGTATGACTAAGCGAGGCAGGGCTGTCTGCAATAATTCATTTCCAGGACCCAGCCTGCAGTTACAACGTGCAACTGGGGGGAAATGGAAAAAGTATCACATAAATGTACAGTCACCCAGTCAGGAAATTATTTACTGGCGGACCTCTGGTTTACTGCTTCTACAGACCATATTACCCACCATCTAAACCAGGTGAATAGCGTCACGCCTCAGACGGAAATAATAGCGCAGAACTTTGGCGTCGCCGCTCAGAATTTATGTCACCGAAAAGATTTTTCTCGCCAACTTTTCATTTAAGTCCTCGGGCTTTTTTCTTCTGCATCCGCAGGCGCCGGGTTATTGGGAGGGATGGCGGTTTGCAATGCAAATGTCGTCGCGCAATACGGTGTTTGTCTCGCGAAAGCTTTTGAGTCACGTCCCCGTCTTTATTTCCCTTCTCAGACAAGCGGAGACGTGGGTTTATTTTTGGATTTACAGTACCGGCGTTTCCAGCGTTCGTCCCGGGGTTCGAGGCGACCGTGATTAGTAATTACCCGCTTCGCTGGTGTGCTGTTTATAAATATGGACGAGCTTTAAGGCTTCCTTAGTTGCCTGGTTACAGAAACGTAACCCAAAAGTCATCCCCAGCTATTTATTAATGCGTCGCTCTCCCGTGGCACCTCTGAGCCTGATAGAGTCACGCACATTAGTGAGGCTAATTGCCAAACAAAGGAGATAAACAACTTCAGGGAATGTAATTTCAGGAACGAAAAAGCTTGGAAAATTATATTAAAACAATCAAAAGTTTTGCACTAAAGAAGCACTCTTCCATGAATTCTTCTGGGAGGCCGAGTTTACCTTTAATGCAGGTGATTTATACACCCCGGTCTGCGGAGAATAAATGCGGAGTAAGGAACCGGTCCGGCTAATATCAACTCGGTGGAAAACACGGCGAAGCTTGTAGCAGAGCTAGCAGTTAACTCTTTAGTGTGTGTAGGTGGGTCGGCAGGTATCAGGACTGCCAGGTACATGTGCAAAAGGAAAGACAAAGCTGAGCGTGGCAGGGAAGGAGACGAGATGAGAGAGAGAGAGAAAAAAAGTTGCCTGGAAGTCGGGCTGTGATGTCTGGTGGTTGGTTAGAAGTTCCTGGATTGCCACAATGGAGTGTTTCTTCTCTTGAACCCTGCTGTGTTGAGTCTAGTCTCCTTCGTACCAAATGATGAGGAAGTTTACATCTTGGATAGGCTAAAACAGAGAGTGGTAGATATAAAACACAGAGCCCTGAGCACCACTCCTAACCACAGAACCACCGCAACCAACCCAGCCGTCTGGGTTTCTGCCTAGAGCGGGGGTTACCCCCACTTCGGATGAGCCTCTGGGTGATAAGCTACCGCAGATGATGGGATGTTTGGACGGAAACGACGGTCGAGGTTCAACAAGGGACTGTATCAAACACTGGAATCGTGAAAAAGGCCAGGATGTGCAGAAACCAGGGGATAAATTTGAAGAAATGAAGGCAGGACTAGGAATCCAAAAAGTCTTCAAGACTAAGCAGTTACAGCCTGCTAGCATTAAGGTTCACGCCACTTCCTCGATCAAAGGTTAATGAGAAGTTTCTCGACAGTCTGCGGCGCCTGAATGTATCGCTGCCTCTGTTGGTGGGCGGTGACCATGACCACCAGGTTGCCAGGCGGCTCCTGCGGGTGAACGGTAGCCCTCCAGGAAACTGTGCGGCACAGCAGAGCACAAGCGCTTGGTGGATACGCAGCCTACCAACACGGAGAGTAAAATCGCTGATCTTGAACTACAGTAATGTCAAAAAACGGTAGCTCATCAATAAGTGGTACACTTCCAAAATGTGCCACCAGTAACCACTGAAGAGTAATGACTGCCATGTCAGATCGTTTGTCATTTTTCACAGCTTCCCGAAAGATCTCTGTTATGCCCAAAACTTGTGAAAAAATGACTCTTTTAAAGTATATTCAAAGAAATAAAAACTGTTTGCGCAAAACGCCCCGTTGTTTAGCGACTTATTTATTTAGTGCTCGGATGCCATTTCCATCCAAAAACTACTTACCGCACCTGACAGGTTTATGCAGATGGGAATTTTTACTGGAGCAGTTCGGGATGAGCGCTTTTCTCAAGGTAAGGACTACATTGGTGGCGGAAGTGGGATTGAACCTGGCACTCGCCCACTACTCCCTTAACGCTCCAGCGGTTTCGAGGGTCCACCCGTTCTCCCTGCGAATCTGTGCACAATATAAATCACGCCGCCGGAGACCATAATCAAGCGGCCCATCAATGAAGCCCATTGTTTACTTTGTACGTATAGAATACGGGGTACAAAGCAAATTTGCTGCTTTGACTTTGCCGACCTCTTTCGTCGCGCTGACCCCATCGAACGTAGACCAGGAGACTCCGGCTGGGCCTGGGGACGAGGGTTATCGACAGCGGGCTCTTTTTTTGTTAAAGAAAGGTCCGTGGGGCACAATAGGAGGTCCGAGCAAAATGGCCACGAGCCATCGAGCTAATCTGTTTGTATCAATGTGACAGCTGCGCTATTGTGCCACTCCTCTGTTTTCCACAAAGCAAAATAAAGTGAATATATAGACAGTGTTTCCCATTACGGGGTCCGCGACCTCATTCCGCCCGCCGCTCCGCGGCCTGTCGCTTCTCCTTCGTGGGGGTTAAATTCATTTGTACTGAGGAGGCATTGAATCCCAGCCTCCTTTCATTTCCTTTGCGACCAGAAGTCGGCCGGCGATTCCTAATTAGCCGGGCCTTTGTGCGGAGCCGCCGCACCCCCGATCAAACGGCGAAATCCCTCAAAAACGGAAACAATGGAAGATTAGGGCGAGGAACGGAACGGCTTCTGAATTATGATGATTCTCACACGGACTAATGGATCGACATTACGGGACAGAAGCTGTGCTTTGGGGGGCAGGAAGGTTGGCGTCGGATGGAGGGGGGGGGGGGGGGGGGGGGGGGGGGGGGGGGGGGGGGGGTGGGCATGGGAGTCGAGAAATGAAAAGCACCCTTAGATGGTCCTAATCTGATTGTCTGCGCGATTTGCTCCGACAGCAGATTTTCCGATCGCAAACTCCGCGGAAAAGTTTCCTTTCACGGGCTGCTCTGCATCCCGCCTCAAAAGAGATCTCCAGAATGGCTGCAGATATGTTTAAATTATTGATCGCCTTTAGAAAGATTCCCATCCAGGGGATAAATGGCACCTGTGACTGAGGACTTGGTAATTTCCTCTCTTTCGGCATCTGCCCGCAGCATTACAAAAAAGGGACACGTGGTGACATTTGGAAAAAAAAAAAAGAACACGAATATGAGTATTATGAAGAAAAAGGAACGTATTGTTGTTAAAAAAAAGGAAGCCGGTCACTAAATTCCCCTTCAAGGTTGTTTCGCTTCGAGCACCGGGCCAGTGATATATAAATCGAATGTTTCTTTGGCCCAGCAGAAATATGATCTGCTCTTCCGCATCCCTAAGGGTCAGGAAAACAACTGCATTTATGACTTTTCCTCTGATGGATTGTCTGTTTTCGGTATTTTCTCGAGGATTCGTGGTGAAGGATGGCGTTAAAATAAAGACAGAAAACCCAGACTACTTACAAAAGCAAAACGGGGGGGGGGGGGGGGGAAAGGGAAAAACTTTTTTCTCTCAAAAATATTTTTCCAAGTGTCAGCAATATTTTCATGCTGGGATGTATTNGGGGGGGGGCGGAAAGGTAAAGCGAATTTAGGGTTTAAGAGAGAATAGTAAAGAGGGGGGGAATAAATAGAAAAACAGGCATCGCTCAAGCCCTACAAGCCGAAAGATCCCCGAGGGGAACCTCAGAGGCCGCGGACAAAGGAGATGAATGCAGTTCTCGCACGATGCATTACAGTGCGGTGCTCACCACGGGTGGAATTTGATGCCCAAAGGTCAGGTGAAATTGTATAGGGCTGTCAGCTCCCCTCCACCGCTTCCAGGAGAAAGAGGGAAAACACCACCGAGGTCCTCGCAGAAAGAGCCTCGTGCTGAAGGTCCGAGAAAACGCCGCGAAAGGGCAGACGCGCGTTCAGATAAACGCTTCCGTAACATCACGCCGGGATCTTTCCAGTTACGGTGACGTGATGCAGCAGGCAGCTTGGTGGTTAGACTTGTCGTCTAGGACCTGGGTTCCACTCCCATCTCCTGCAGGACCCGTTTTCAAGGTTCTAACCGTAAAATGCGCAAAAATTTGCTCAACGTTTTGACTAATTTCCCGTACAAACCTCACGCTGTCAGTAGACGCCGCAATACGGATATCCGCGCCACTTACTCCACACGTTTCTCCAAAGCGCCACACAGCCACTGGTAACGTGAGGCTTAACTGCGCACTGGTAGAAAGTCCAGTTATTCAGCTCTTTACAGAGAACGGGGAAACTGTGAACGTGCGGAGGGGGTGAGAGGAACATGGGAGCATCTCATACTTCATATACTAACCCACATGACGGTGCATCAACCATCCCAGCAAACGTGCTCATTAAACTGCACCTTATGGCAAATATTAGTATTATTACTATTATTATTATTATTATTATTATTATTATTAAATGCATTTTTTCCGCTGGGGAGTTACCAGGGAATGGCATTGCGAGTGTCTGCTGCGAAGGCCGCAGTTTATTTATTGAACAAAATTATCTGAAGCCGTGTGAGAAACAGCCCGACCGGGACGGTGCTCCGTGGCGCAGCGTGTTTGATTTATCGTCCCCGGCGGAGACCTGAAGCGCCCAGACATACACGGTTTAAATCAATCTGGGTAAAATATATTGGAAGGGCAAAAAAAAAATCTAAATCAGAACAAGATCTCTATCTGTAAATTATACATTACCCGGCCGAGGCACAAAATAGACCACATATTAATGATCGCGGGTTTATTTCAAAGGCAGAGGCGCGGAAGCTGGGTAAAGATGGCCAGCAGGTGACTTTGCTGACGTGATTCATGGCTCCATTTGTTTTCCGGAGCTTCTGGGCAAATTCTCTAAACAAGAGCGGCGTCGTGATGCGGGACTTTGAAACTAGGCTGGACCCAGAGGACCTGCATGACTGGGAGGGAAAATGAGGCCCGGACCCTTCCGGACAGAACCGGTTGCTTTCTTTTCTGGCGTACGTGCCTCTCCTCCCTGCCTCGGCCCCCGGTCCGCCGTCCCCGCGTGGCACCTCGGCCCCCCCGAGCTCCCGCTCCTCTCGACAGGGCGCCTCATTTCCACCCAGGGGGATAAGATGCTGGTTCTCCTGCGCCGTCTGCTCGCCGTTTGCCTCCTTATGAGCCCCTCACAGCGGTGACCCACCGCCGAGGAGGACGCCACATCTTTCCCGGTAAATGAGAGGCGGGAGGCGCTGAGATCCGGAACGGTGGCTCTCGGCGACAGTGAGGTTCATGGGCCTGAGGGGTCATCTCCTCGGATGCGGGGATCAGCGTGGCCTCGAAGGGCGGTGATGCTCGCCGCCCGTGCGTCACTCACCTCATGGTAGTGAAGACAAAATACACACATGACAATAATCTAGAGGGAAAGTGTGAGAAAATCCCTCAAAGGAAACAAAACTTCTGCACCCCAAACCCAGCAGGTGGGTCTCCACAGTCCGGACCAGAGCTCAACCGGAAACCGGGCAGCCAGTTTAAGTCTGTTAAGCTCTTGAAGACGGAAGGAACATTTTTCTAAATGCATCCATTCCGGCCTCAGATGTTTAACACGCCACAAGTTAAACTCTGCACCAAAACCTGTGTTTTTTTATTACATATCTCAGCTTATTTCCATTTTATTTTAATTTCTTAAAATATTTTTCAGTACTTGACAATTTCTCGATGAACTATGATTCATTTTGACTCTAACGCTCATCTGCAAAATTGTGTGACAGATGCTATGTAGATGAAAACATTCTTCTTCTTCTTCTTCTTCTTATTATTATTATTATGACTGTTATTATTGTTATTAACTACGGACGTCTGTAAACTGTCAGTCGATACGGAGACGCCTCGAAAGTCGTCCGCGTGGGGCAGGATTCTCGGCCGCGATCCATCACGCTCTGCATGAAGCGCCGCGCACGGAGAACTTTAAAATGTGGAGGAATTAAATTAAATAAAAATAATAATCTAGCAAGAGAGCACATCTTCGGGTCCCGTACAAAATGAAATAAAAACTAATAAAAAGAGTGCTACTTTATTGCGCCGTGTCACCCCTGATTGATGGCCGTGCATTTTGCCAATAATGTTTTCTCATAGAAAAGATAAATACACCTTGGAGTTGAACTATCAATAAAAAACTGATTTCGCCAAGGTTGCCATCAATTACAGTATGGATCCCTTTTACAGCTCAGCCGGGTGTGTGACAAATGCTTGGACCAAAGAGAAACCGGCGGGGGCGCACGCATCTTCGCGTCATACCGGCCCGTTTCATCCTTTAAACATACGGAGAGCGCGGACACGTGCGACTTATTCCCCGTTGGTAAACAGCGGGGGCGGAGAGGGCCCGCGGGGTACAGAAAGAGAAGCCGCTACTTGAAGTTCTCCCCAAAGTCCAGTTTTTATTTTTTTGCTGTTCCCCGTCTCGCTCGCAAGCGAATATTTTACCCAGGCAACAAAAAAAGGGTTTCTGACCACCGGTTGTCAGTTTAGCAGCGCTGAAACGGGCCGGCGCTCAGATTTACACGTTCCGCCCTCACGGTCGCGAAAACGTCTCCCAAAGCGAGTTAATAGTGTGTCGCCTTCTCCCCCCCTTTGCTTGCTTGAACGCATCCAGCGCCACGCAGCAAAGTGCTTCTGCCCATTTGTCTCCTTCCTCCCTCTTCAGATTGTTGGATTGTTTGACGTATCTCGCCCGGCTTCGCCCCGGAGGTACCCAGAAGACGGCCGCGCTGTTTTTTATCCATTTCGCGCAGAAATGCTATGGATAACGTCGTACTCCTTCACCTAGAGCAGGCGAACCTCTGCAGTCGAGCCATTCTGGGCACCATATGGAAGATCTGCTGCTCTTTGTGGGCCTCAAGGTGATGAGCAGGTCAAAGGGCAGCAGGACCACCCTTATCACAGTTAGAGGGACTTTTTTTTAACATTTTTAACTCAGGTGGAGCAACCTGGGGCAGAAAGCGGCGTCCTGGTTACAACCGCCACCTCCCAGTCGACGGAACCAGGTTCAGATTCCGCCTCTTTTCCGGTACCTGCGAGCGAGGTGCTTACTCCGCATCGACAGCGTAAAAGTTACCCTGCTGCATGAACCGGCGAACCGCTGGTGTGGTAAGGTAGACGTAGAAGGAGTCAGCTGAACGATTCTCCCTCCCAGATACTAAACCGCACGGTGCTTCTTGGGAACTGAACTTGCAACCCGCAGGTCTGTCCACGCAGACCTGTCTGCTAAACACGGCGAGTGACGCTGGACCTCTAACCGCCCCCTGTAGCCAGGACTTTTAGGACACTGACACGGTGGGCGTCCTTTCTTGAAATTCCTACCAATGTGAGGTCATCTGAAAAACAAACAGTTCATTTGTCCCGACTCATTACGCTACCGTGTTCGCCGTGGGGGGTGGGGTCTGCGACGGATCTTCAACGGGCTCCTCCGAGGGGAAATGTACCTGCGCTGTAATTCCCCTTCCAGGTGTTATTTTCAGCCCTGCGTGTTGCCACCGAAGCCCCCCTTTTGATGAATTACCTGCTGTAAGTTGGAATATTAATTATTTGCCGACGGAGGCCTATTAGCCCGAGCAGCAGCTTCCGGGTGCGCGGTGCCGGAGGGCCCCTTCGCAGCGGCGCCAGTTCGGGCCCTGCGCAGGACGCGGTCGCGCGGGGGTCGCCGTCAAGGGGTCCGTGCCACTGCCGTGCCTGCGGGTCAATCCTTTGTCTCCTTTTAGTGCCTTTGACAAGGACCCGCAGAGACCCGCTTAGCCTGAAATATCGAGATCTGCTTAATCGGACAAATCTGAAATATATTCCCCTGCAATACGACACTTTTTCCAAAGTATTAGCATTAGGGAAGTTTTTTTTCCCCCCAGTTTGTGTGTTCACTCTCGTGCTGAAGCTCGATATGGATGTGGGGTTTTGTAGCCAAGTGGCGGCTGCCCTCACCCTCCACGCTAGTGTCGGTGGGGCATCACCCTGGCCTACAGTCTTCTTTTCTGTCAGTCACAGGCATCAAGACGAGTGAAACTCCACATCTCGGCCCGGTTCACGTTCGTGATTTTTCTCATGTTTTTTTTAAGCGTTACCACAAGTTGGGCATCATCCTTGGGGTCGAAAGGTGTATCTGTCTCCTTTCCTGTCGAGGACGGACATCAAGGTGTACAAAGCGTGGTGCCTCGGCCCGGTTGGTGCCACACAAGGATTATCCGACAACAAAGGATCGGTCTGCATCTGTTTCCTCGATCCTGATTTTTCTTTCTGTGCCCCCCCCCCCCCCCACCGATTGTTTGGCAAGTTCCTATTTTTGTCTCTGTCGGATGTACCGAGCAGCGGCCAACTACGTAGCATCCCACACGTGAGTCGGCTCAAACGTGGCGTCCGGCCTTTGCGGCAGATCAGCATCGATGCCCTCAACCCTCAACGACACGTCCGCACGTGCGGCTCTGGCACCTGCGCCTTTGGCGGGGGTTACGTCGACTTCCTGTCACGCGCTGTTTACCGCCATCGCCATCAAGCATCCGCGCTTCTCGAGGCTTCCTCTCACCTCGGCAACGGCGCCAGGCTCCCCTCCCTGGGTGTGAGCGCTGAACACGCACTTAATAAAAACAGGGCAACAAATTAAAAGGCCTCGATCTTGTCCCACGCTGCGCAAAGCTGGAGCCTGGAGCTGCGTGTTCACACACAGGCGCTGATGTTTACGCGTCCACACCCCTCCCCGGCCTTCCAACGCTGATTTTATTATGCGGTGCTCCGGGGTGAGATGCACGCCAGCTGTGCAGACTCTCCGTCGAACGACGCGCTTGGCAAACACACCCGGGCTCTGCCTTCTGCGGCGCTGTCGCTCCCGGGGTCTGGAGGCTGCCGCTTCACGCCGGCCGTGTTGACGGAAGCGTGCGCACTCCCTGCTACGTGGCAGCGCCGCATCCACAGGGTGTCGGTGCCGCGCCCAGGGACACAAAAGGGCACTCGCGCCTCCCTCCCTCTTTCTGAGGCCACGTTGTCTATTTTCGGGCCTTCGTGCTACGCGGTGCCCGGTTGCCGTCTCGGTGGGTTGCACTACGTACTGTTTTTTTGACAGCAAACGCAGGGTGCAAAGAATCGTGTCATTTCAGCTCCTTTTGCACAGGCTGAAGGAAGGTGGGCGGGGCATCCCGTACGCAACCTGTGTTTATTCCGTTCTGCTAGGCTAGTATTATCGTTCTTGCGGGCCGCGCAAAGAGCCGGGGATCGTCTAAGGCGCTTGGCCCGGGCGTCTGTCGCCACGTAAGCTGCCATTTTGTGGTCCCAGGACCTGGGTGTGGCCCCCGAGCCGGAAACGCGCAGCTCCCCGATCGGCCTGGCCGCAGGAGCGCCGCATCTGTTTTAACTCAAAACAGATGGGACTTTGCACAAAATCAGCTCCTTTTTTGGGGCCCACTAAGTAGCATGTGTCCAAACCCAAAAGAGCGACTCCAGGCCAGATAGGATTTTTCTCCCCCCTTTGTTAGTATTGCAGGAAAATAAATGCAAGAAGGAAAGGTTTTTTTCGGGAAGAGCGACGGATGTGGTTTGCACGGGATCCAAAAAAAGGGGTTTTGCCAAAATGCTAAGTCCATTATGCACAGTGGCCTGTGGTGGTTAGATATTTCCATGAAATCAACACGCTTTTAAGCAGTGCCACAAAAGCAGAGGGAGCCTTTTCTGTTTGGAATGATGGGTGGCTGTTAGGCCTCCGAAAAGTGGCAGGATGTGATGTCACCAAAACGCCAAAGTGTACTAAAATACCGGCCGAAGGTGCGGTGCTTTAATCCTAAACGCCGGCTTCTCTAAAAATCCCGTTCGCTTACGGTCTGGCAGGTGACATCGTCCTGCAGTGTGATTTCACAGGAGTTCTCTGGCCAGTCCTGGTGCCGCGGTGTCCTGCTTCACCCCGTGGCCACTTTATTAGGCATACGTGGCTGTTCCGCACGTGGTTGCAACTCAGTTTAGGGAAGCATACAGACCAGGTCCAGCTGCTGTCAGAGCGGACAAGACGTGGGGTCTAAGCGATTTTTTTTTAACACGGTGTCGGTGTCAGCATCTCAGACACGGATACGGGAGTCTTCTTTTTGCTGCAGGAACCTGTACTCTCCCGCCTTTCAGGCCAATATGAGCAGAATGAATGAGCCGTCAAAAAAATGCGCAGAAACAGCTAAGCCGACACCCCGGTGGACAGAGGACCCCTGTGGAAACACGTCCGGCACCTTGCTGCTGAATCCATGTTGCCCCGGGGATCCCATCAAACGGGTGTGCCTAATAAAGTGGCCAGTCAGTGTATCTCACATCTATACGTACATCTATGTATCTATTGTAGGACTGGAACGCGATGCCATGTTTTCTGGAACTGTTCGCTGAAAAATGTTAAGAAACCCGTGTGGGTTTGTCTGAATAACACGGGCCGCTAAATGAAAAAAACCGCGCCAGGCAGCCGAGCGAACGTTTCAATTAGCGCCCGTGTCTCCGGGTGGGCTGCGGCAGAGCCGTGTCAGAGCGAATCCGGCGTCGCCGTGTTTGTGTCGCGCTCACAGAAGCGGACGCCCGGCACAGCGTACCGCGGTTCCTCACATGCCGCCCGTATCGCTTCTGCCAGCGACCCGACGCCGCGTCGATCCGCCGGCCTCCCTGTGAGCGCCCTGTAATCGACTAGCAAAGTGTTCTGGGCCGTTCCCACTTCCCCCTGCCGGCACGCGCGCGTGTCTGTGTGTGCGTGTGGGGGGGGTGAACAAGAAGCCACAGAGAGGCTGGTGGAGGCCAGAAGCTTTGCTGTGTCATGCCACCGAGAGATAAAACGCCCACCTCCACTTGAGTGAATAGCACTGATTTTGGAGCAGCATAATTCCCACTATTATTAACTATTACCCAGCCAGTGTGTGGCCAGCTACTCTGGTTTACCCTTTTAAACACCTGGGTGATTTTTCCTGCATCAGTTCAGGGTAAGTACCTTCATCCAGGCTACTACAGCAGAAGGTGGGACTCAAACCTATGGTTGTAAAATGCAAGAAAGCAGTTGTAACCACCACACCACCTGCTGCCCATCTTACTCCCGCCTGCTAATAAAGACCATCCCCTGTCTTTGCCGAAACAAAGACGGCCGAGGTCCTCCTCCGACAGCAATTTGCATGTTTTTCCCCAAACGATCCCTGAATTTTTGCATCATCTGAAAGGTTCTTCCTCACAGCTGCTTAACCAAGTCAGTGGCATTGTTTAGTATTACAGTTTTATCCTCTGTCCAAAATGAAAGTTTTTTTACAGTTTTCAGTGATTCTTCACATGGACGGCATGGGGCTCCACACCTTCTCCGCTGCTCCGCTCAGAAGGCCGCTGTTGCCACACGGGGTCAAGGCGAGGCCCGCGGTCCGCCGAGCGCAACGGAGACATCGCTGTTCCCTTCTGCAAACGCCCAAACCGGAACCGCTTCCAGCCTCTTGGAAAAACAACCTTTCTAACCTCCGAGGTGCCGTTTGGCTAATTCGCATCGAGCCGCTGGGCGAAACCACGTCCCGGTGTCCCGAACTCGATCGCCATAACAACGGAGCCCAGACGTCGCTATTTTGGAAAAATCACAGCAACTGTGCACCATCCAAAATGCTGTCAAAAACATACATACATCAGCCAGGGGTTTATACAGCAGGTTAAACATATATAAGGCCCTCTTGAGATGGGTGTGCGGCGTGAGGGGAGGTAAAGGCAGCCCCGCCGCTCTGGCGATGACCCAGAGGACATGAGTCGACTTCTCGTTCTCCCTTATCTGCATTACAAGGCACGGTGGGCAAACAGCGGCGGGTTATTGGAGAAATTCGCCTCGACAAGCAAACAGCGGCTGTAATGGTGTTCCATTTGTGATAATGGCCAGCTATTTCACACCGGGTGGTGGGTCTGAGACTCGGTGGGAGGAGAGTCTTTATAATTATTAGGTCCCTGCAGGACCTGATCTCCTGCCTAGGAGGTCCAACTAAAAGTTTGTAGCTTCTCACTTTAGGCCCCGATGTTGTGGAAAGAGCTCCCTGAGTCCCTCAGAGCTGCTGAATCCCCCCCAAACCCATCTCCCCTGACCTCCTCAGAGCGAGTCCGACACCATCTGCTGTGAATATCTACCCGTTTGCTGTTTGAAAGTAACTTTTGTAGGCAGTTACTTGAGGGATGCGAAGCAGCAACACGGCGGTATCTGACACACAAGCTGTGCTGTCGTACGTCGCTTCGGAGGACGGGTTTAAAAAACCGGTTAAATGTAAATGTGACAAACCTGGACGCGAATCATCGACAGGAGACGGTGCAGAATCGTCTGACCCCCGTTTGGACTATCCGACCGTCCAGTCCGGCGACCGCCCTCCCTGGACCACCTTCGAACCGACTGGTCCCTCGCAGGACCTCGACAACACGCTTCGCACGTGCTCAGCGCAGCACTTTATAAATTTACACTCTGGACCGGCAGAGACACAGAGCCATCCATTAAACATGCCGTATTTAAAAACCATTTATAATAAATCATAACACAAGAAACACGCTCACTGGGGTGTCTTGCAACACAGAAATAATGCAGCCGAGCATATCCCCTGAAATTATTTATTGACATTTCATCGAGTTTTTTCCAGTTTTTTTTTTTTACGCTTTAAAGAGAACCGAGATGCTAAAATAAACATCAACTCTTACAACTTAATTAGCTCAACATTTCATGGAACAAAATTAATATAAAGAGCAGCAAAATAAATCTGTGCGGTCCACTTTCTTCTTCTCACAGCTTATGGAGTCACATTAGATATATATATATATTGAAAAAAGTACGATATGTTTATTTGCGTCTGAATTTGCGGTAAAAGTTGCAGTGGCTTAATTCTTTAAGCCATTTTTGCGCTGCGGTTGAAGCCACCGCGTCCGCAAACAAAAAAAAAAACATCCAGGTCGAGAAACCGAATGACGTCGCCGACGACGTGTTTTTTGAGCGCGGCGACATTCGACTTTGTTCCTGCGGACTGATAAACATCTGAATTATTTAGTTTGTCATTTTCCCTCCATAAATGTGGAGAAAATCCAAAACAAGGCTGAGAAAATACATCAACAAAACAAACGGGGGGTGCGTGTGTGTGTGGGGCGGGGGGCTGTCGTTTTGTTTGCGTTGTGGGTCAGGATGGGTGTTTTTGACACTTTCGAAAACGACGCCGGTAGCCGTTAAAAAAAACGTCGGGGTGAAACGCAGCGATGAGAGACGTTCGGGGACAGGAGCTCGGAGGCCGGAGGCGAGCGAGCGGCCAAGAGGGGCTTTCCCTTCCGAAAGGCAAACGCCGCGATTCTACTTGCGCCACGACATCCGGAAAGTCAGCGTCTCCGCGTTCCAAAGCGCCGCAAAACTGACGACTACTGCCCCTCCGGCAAAAAATCACAGCCCGCTTCCGCAACATCTTCCTCGGGACTCGGCTCCTCAGCTCTTCGACGAAACGGCCCCCCCCCGGTTCGCACGCCGACCAGCACCTCGTCGCGCCACAAAACGGCGCGAAAGGTAATGTTTACAAAATCCGAGCGACCAAAGACATTGAAAGCTTAATTAAATCTGAGTTATTACACATCATAAAGCTTTCCGCCGCTATAACAAATGGTTCACAGCCAAGAACATAATGAAGTCGTGTGGTTATTTGCTGTAAAAAATGTGCTTCCTAATGAAAATGTCACGTCTAAGCAGCTAATCAAAAGCGTGGGACTCAACGCGGAAAATAGGAGGCAATGAAGCAGGCCCCGGGAAGGAGCCGCAGCCGCGGCGCTCATTTTATTACTCACACCTAGTGGCTCTTCTTATATCGCCCGTGTATCTTCCCAACACCCCGACAGTAAACAAATTAGGTCTCGCCTCGCTCTCTTCTGCTTTATCGCTCCCTGTCAGCGTCTAACACGCGCATCATCGGCCGTCTGACCGCGAAAACAACCTGCGCTCCGCGCTGAGAAATGCCCCGCGTTCGCCGGACTCCGACGTGGCAGGATGGAGTTTCACCACACGCTCGGGCGGGCGGGAGGCCG
Organism: Arapaima gigas; assembly: GCA_900497675.1. Taxonomy (NCBI): domain Eukaryota; kingdom Metazoa; phylum Chordata; class Actinopteri; order Osteoglossiformes; family Osteoglossidae; genus Arapaima; species Arapaima gigas. The sequence continues at coordinate 574,822 of UFQX01000451.1, forward strand.
AGCCGGGACACCTCTGAGCGGGGTGCGGCATCCGGATTTTATACACCGGCGAGCCGGTTGGAACCCAAAAACGGTCTCACGTGTCCATCTAGCCGAGAAGAAGAGCCGGAGGGGGTGGAACGGCGTCCTCGCCCGAGGTCCCCCCGAGTCTGCGGGATCGGCTGCTCAGACATATGGGGCGGGGGGGGACATCGTGGCCGGTGACGCACGGAGATCTGGAGATGGTCCGTGAGGAACCGCCGCGTCGCTGTTGGCTGACAGGACCCGAGGCGGGAGGCTGAGTGATTCCTGACGGCGTCCAGCGGGGTCTGACGCGGGGGGAACGTGAGAGCCGGTTCCCCGCTCACTGCCGCGATGGCTGCACATCGGTCCCCGTCATTAAACTGTTAAGCGCTTTCATTTCTCCAGTGAACAACAGATAGATGTTGTTGATGTTCTCAATTTTTGTTTTGTTAGCAAAAGGATGGGTTTCAGACAAACGGGGGTGAAGGCGGCGTGAGCCAACTTGCAGCGTGACTTAGTGCACCCTGGGCCGTGAACTGTAGCTACGAGGGTTGATTTGAATGATGTCTGTTGCTGGGGGAGCAGCTCAGTCAGAGAATCTGGTCAACAGGGAGCAGGAAAGAGCCCGGGGGGGGGGGTTCTGAAAATGAGAGCACCACCCACTTCAGACATCGCTTCCACGAATGATCTGCCGAGGCCAGGAAGATGCTGTCATCCCGAACATTGGCGTCGGGTGACGTGTATTATGTGGGTTCAGCAGAAGCTCCCCTTCTGGGATCTGAGAACACGAAGCTTACTGTGCGGTCCGGCTCAGGGTCACCGGCCCGCGTGGCGGGGCTGGCGGCTCCCTGCCGTCGAAAGTGCAACCGAACGGCTTCATGAAGCCACGTCTGGCCTTATAAACGGGCAAATTGGGAAATAATAAGCGGACGAGTCGCCGCCCCGGCGATTAGATAACGGAAGCGAGCCGAGCGACGGACGCGTTCGCCCCGCTGCTCCTACCGACGCCGGATTCGTCACGCTTTAATTTAGTGATAACATCGACCCGCAGGCCCCAGAGCGCAGAACCTCGGCGTCTCGAGCAAAGCGGTTAATAAACCCATCAAGTTCGCCGGGAAGGCGCACCTTCGAAAGGTGTCTCGCCGCATCCCTAATTGGGAAATATTCAATAACGCCGGCGAGGAGCACAGCGCGTTAACCAGAGACCTTTCCTGAGACAGATCCGTAGATCCATCCATCCGTCCGTCCATTTCTCAGCGCTCAGCGGAGGGCCACGACAGTCCACAGCCTGTCCTGCAAACACAGGGCAAAAGGCCTCAAACACTTTTTTTATCCTCAGTGTGATTTGGAAATTTAAAAACTCGGTGCTCAAATTCTGGTGAAATGTCGCCGGGTTTCTTACAAATAGCCTAATGAAGCGTTAAAAAAAAAGAAAACACTCAGCCTTTCTACAGCATAAACTTTATACGCAAAGCGGTCTACCCACGTGGACCGCGGGGCGATTTTTTACCACGTCGGTTCAAAGTACCTCGACGTACGCTGTCCACCTTCCGCTGTAGCCAGAGGGGGATGCGAACCCAGGACCTTCTGGTTCACAAGTGACACCTCCACCCGCCCAGCCGCCTGCTGGCACGGTGACCCCTCCCGTCCCGTTTCCCCACGGCGGTGACCCCTGCACCTTCTCGCTCTTCCCACAACCGGCCGTCAACCGCATTTCCCGCGTACCATGTCCGCCGGTCATTCCCAGTTTATCGGCCCCGTTTGATGAAGGACGGCACAGTGGCACGGCTGCCTCTTTGCGCTCCACCCCCGGGTTTCCGGAATGTTCTCCAGTCCACTGTGACCCAGGATGGACGAGCGAATGGATTATTCTGTCCTAGGTTCTGAAGCCGGAAGGTGACAGGGGTGCCGTCCGGAGCTGCCTGTCTGAAAAGCCCTCCGACTACTAACCCATCATATTTGGCACTTTTACAACGCTTTGTTTTAAGCTGTTGCAGTAAATTCTTTTTTTCAGATATGGAGATCAGAGCAGTTTCTACGGAAGCTTAAATTCGGGCTCGATTTACTTTGTTCCCTATTAATGTGACGCTTCCCTCTAAAACAACTTACAGTGTTAAGCTGCTCACCCTGGTTTACCCCTTTGCACAGCTGGAGGTGGGACTCGAACCTCGGTGCCCCCCGCCGCCCCCCGTGTTTCTGCCCTTCGTCTGAGGGCTCTGCTGGAAACAGCCTCACCGAAACCAAATAAGTCCTTGAACTGGGGGAACAAAACAGAAATAAAAGGAGGAAACTATCATCTGGAAAAGCGGATGCTCAGATGACGGGATTCGGACAAAAAAGCAGACGTTTCCGGCAAAGAGGCCTCGCGCTGCCCTTGAGCGTTGCCCCCATCCCACCCGCGACCCCCCCAGAGCAGCGACGAGGCAGGAGGGTCTGTGGGACAAAGACACCATGACTCGCGTGAACTGAAGACAGACAAATGCTAAACAGGCTCGACGGCACGAGTTCTGGGGATCATCCCCAGTCCCATCCTGGTGATGCTGTAGGATTTAACCAAAATCCAGACCAGGCAGAGACAGACGAACAGCCATTAAATGCCAGACTCATTTTCATCCACGTGGCCTCACAGAGGGTAACACGGGGTCTTTGACTGCCTGTCTTACTCTGCCGAAGAAGGAAACTAAAATCAGACCGACAGGTCCAAAACCCAAAGCCGGCAGGTAGTTAGTTTCGTACCTGATGCGGTGGAATGATGTCCCTGTGCCCCTCAGAGCTGCCGAATCCCTCCTAAACCCATCTCTCCTGATCTCCTCACAGCCAGCACTATGCCTTGCTTGTTGAGGGATGCGAACCAGAAACATGCTGGTATCAGACACACCAGCTCTCGTCGTTCTGAGCCCGAGACCGAAGCTGTGGGTCGACGCACTTTTCTGCAGTCTGAGCCGTGCTTCACTTCAGGGAAAACTGCGAAATGCATAAAATGAAGTGTAATGTCTGCTGTAATAACGTGGTGCAATAAAGACCTCTAACTGAGATCATTTATTAATCTTCCATATGGCGTCGGTCGGGATCCCCGGGGGGTCGGCTTGTTGTCAGCGCTGTATTTAATATGAGGCTTTACGCGTCGGGGATGGAGAGGCGCCGACTGTAAAGCCCTCCTTTCCGGCAACGGTCCCGTCTTGCTGTGCCGCTCTTTTCCACGGAGGGCGTGGATTTTGCGTTAATCCCAAACCGCATGTTCACAAGAGCGGAGGACCTGCCGGGACCCCCGGCTCACTTTCCTGACGTGTCGCTCGGCCAACAGGCGCCCGGTCGCATCCTTCCCGTACACGTCTTCGTTCATCCATTCATCCATTCATTCAGGGACTTCAGTCATTTTCTCTTGTCCTAAACTGGTGGCAGAAGCACTAGATAACACGGACATTATACTAAATAAATTAAAAGAATTTAAATTTTGAAAAATAAAAAGAAATATGATACTTTACAAAAAGTTATTTATATTTAATAAATATAGCTCATTGTTATTCTTTCATCACAAACAGAGGTATTATGCAGTGTTACATGGTGAACTGCTTGGAATGGGAATGTTACCTGAATGAACAAATGGATGAATGAATGAATGAATGAGTGGATGTATGGATGGATGGATGAGTGGGTGGATGGATGACTGGATGGAAGGACGAGAGAAAGGATGGATGGATGAGTAGGTGGGAGGAAGGCCCGACAAAACCCCAGTAAATAAGCAAGCAAACAGGAGAAGGTCGGGGGGGTCAGATCATCTGAGGTGAAACTGCTAAAGTGGCAAAAAGGAATAAAGACTGAGGCAGTGCGATACTTAACCTCGGAAATTAACACCGCGCTTCGTTCTCCGCCCACGCGGCTCCAACACTCATCAGCAAGAACCCTGTTGCTTGAAAAATGCGTGCAGAGAGGGCTCCGCAAAAGCACATCTAATTTGAGGGTTAGGAGATGTTTGAAGACCCCCGCATCCTTATTTTCCTCCCTGTTTCCCGCTAAAGTAATATTTATTTTTCTCTGCGACTGCCTCAAGCTGAGATGTGGAAAAAAGTGAGCGATTTTTTTTTTCAACCGTCGACTGTGCCGTACTGACTGACTCCGGGATCCAGAGCCACGCCCAGGGGAGGGTCGCTAGGCGGAGCCGAGTACCAGGTGCGGCCATCTTGCCAGTCCAGCCTCCTCTGCCACGTCCCGCACCACCTTCTCAGAAGTCCTACAGCAGGACTTCTTACGGGACCTACGACCTTCGATCCCAGCCTCCCCTAGCAGCTAAGCCTGCTGTCTTCCAACGTAAAGGTTGTTGGCTTGAACTCCACCTCCCCGCTGCAATAGCCTTCAAGATACTTACCCGGTTGCTCAAATGGCTCAGTCGGTATAAAGTTGGTCATGTAACGTTATGGGTCGTCCTGGAAAAAAAGAGTAGATACCCAACAAATAGAAATATTAGCAGTTAATCGCAGATCATGCTGTTTATACTTATAGTTGCAGTTTGGATCCCGCTCGGCGCAGGCCTGGGCTATTTCACAGTCCGTGAGATTCACGCTGGGCTGCGACGGGGTCAAAGCCGCTCTGTACAGATTATGAAGAGGTGTTAGATGAAAAATATTGCAACCATTAAACTACGAGAGCTTACAAATGTTTTTGTTTTGAGCAATTTAAGAACAAAAACAGCGCATGATCCTTGTAATCGTTCCACGGTGTCAGCGGGAGACGACAAGGTCGACAGTTTGCTGCTGTTGCGGGGGGGCGATAAATATTTAATGGGCGTTTTTTCTTTTTTTTTTTTTGTTCGGAAAGCGCTCCGTTTCGCTGTAACTTCACGGTCGTTCAGCCTCCCTGTGATCTCGCATTTTTGTTCCTTTAACAAAGCAATAACCGAAATCAAAGCCTACAAACACAATTAATATTTATTGTGCGGCTTTGATGTTTAATGAGGCCTCTGTTACGGCGCGCGATGCATGCACAGTATTCTTAAACAAAAATCTATTTTCATATTGTTTGCGCTTTGTAATATACATCGTGTCAAAACGACTTAAAAAAAAGCTTAAAAAAAAGAAAGAAGAAATTCTTCCCAAGCTGACGTGAGCATCTGTGAATTCCACCGAGAAATGTTTGTGCCTCCGTAAATTATCCGAGTATTTGCTCAGATATATTTTATTATTCTTACAGATGGATTTGATCACCGCATTTTGATAATTACATTGTGCTGCTTGACTCCAAACCCCAACTGAGGTTTATTTCCAGCTTTGTTTTGAGAACTCGTGATGATGGTGTATCTTTCGCCGCAAATGTCTCCGAACTGTGTAAGATCTTCCTAAACGTTCTATACATATTCGCGCTTAAACTATCAGTCCATCGGTCTATGCTAGCCAGCCGCTTTATTAGGAACACTCTTCCGTTGCCGAGGAGGACCCCCCCCCCCCCTTGCTCTCAGAACAGCCTGAATTCTTTGTGTCGTGGATTCAACAAGATGCTGGAAACATTCCTTTGAGGTTCTGCTCCATGTTGACCTGAATGCATCGTATAATTCTGCACATTTGTCAACTGCACATTCGTGCTGCCAATCCGCTGTTCTACCACATCCCAAAAGTGCTATTGGATTCAAATCTGGTGACAGGGGAGGCCACTGAAGTTCACTGAGCTCATTGTCAGGTTCATGGAACCAGTGTGAGATGATTTGTGCTGTGTGACATGGCACATTATCATGCTGGAAGCAGCTATTTGAAGATAGGTAAATTGTACCTATAAAAGGAAGCACATGGTCAGAAACAATGTAAAAGTGTTAGGGGGCACAATGTGTGCTAAGATTCCCCACACATTACGCCACCGCCACCAGCCTGAACTGTTGACACGAGGCAGGTTGGGTCCACGGCTTCATGCCGTTTATGTAAAATTCTGATCTTAACATCTTCTTATCACAACAGAAATCGAGGTTCATTAGACCAAGCGATCCAATCTTCAACCGTCCAGTTTCGGTAAGCCGGTGCCCACTGTAGCCTCAGTTGTTTTTAGCTGACAAGAGTGGAACCGGAAGTGGTCTTCTGCTGTTGTATCCCATCCAGCTCAAGGTTCGACACGTCGCAAGTTCAGAGATGCCTTTCTGCCCACCACAGCTGAACCAAAGAATGGTTATTTGAGTTACTGTAGCCGTCTTGTCAGCTCGTACCAGTCTTGCCGTCCTCCTCTGACCTCCCCTATCACCAAGGTACTTCCGCCCACAGAACTGCCGCTCACGAGACGTTTTGTTTTTTTTTTCTGTGTCGACTCTGCAGACTGCTGCAAGTGAAAATCTCAGGAGAGCAGCAGTTTCTGACATGCTCAAAATCTGTCTGGCACCAGAAACCATGTTCAAGTCACTTGGATCAACCCACCCCCCCACAGTGAAGTTTCATGTGAAAAATGTGATTTTATGCACTGCGCTGCATCAACGAGCAGGTGTACATGTGTTCCTAATAAAGTGGCCGGTAAGCACCTATCTACCTGTCTATCCCCAGTTATTAATTCGAACACTTATATGCCCTCCTCACTCTTCTTGATGCACTGCTTTACGCAGCATTTTCCCTGTAAACCGCTGTTAGTATTTTAAAGACCTGCACTTATACGGAGTGAAAAAACACATAAATTATTGAAAAAAGCTTTTCACTCTCTCCGTATATAATAAGCTTTGAGCGTCATGTAACGCTCCCTTGTAAAGAGTCTGAGACACCGCTTCGTTGTCCTTCTGTAACTCCACAAAGTCGCTGGCCGTTATTTTTTTTTACTGTAGGTAGTTATTATTAATAATCGGAGATTAAGAAAAAATCACTTAAGTGTGACATTTAGATGGGATGCGGAAAAAAGGAGACGTAATCCAGAGTTCATCATCCCCGACAATTGCTGCTCCACGTCAGCCGTCTCTCATCTCCTCGGAAGGTCATTAGCAAAAAGAAACGCATTTTGACGTTTGTATTCGTCCCCCGTCCAGACGACGCGGTAAATCACGCCGACGTCCCCCGCGCCCGTCGACGGGCCGGAACTGTCTCCCTGACAAAGTGCTGAAGAATACTTTGATTCTTAATACGTCAGGCAGCTTTACCACCAGCGATAAATCCGTTGGGCCTCGGCCGGCATTGGGAGACCATCGGCTACCTGTAGGGTCTTCAGAAGGGACCCTCGAGGGCGACCCCTCATTTAATGGGCCTGTGCAAACATGGGCGTGGAACTTGAATGAACGACGTTGGCACCCGTGTTGGGCAGGCGGGTTATTCACTACGTCCGTTTATCCTTTACCAGCCCTCCTCTGAAGATGATAAACAGCTATATTTGTCTGACCCCCTCTGTCTAATGGGAAGTAAACGGATGGCAGGGGGTAGCGGTGGTGTAGTGGGTTAGAGTTCCTTTCTTACACTTGGAGAAAACCAACGGGTTTCGACTTCACCTACTGCTGCGGTGCCTCGATGAAGGTCCTTCGTTGTGAGAAGCTTGTTCTTGCCAGTTGCTTTGGAGGGAAACATCAGCGAAGTGACTGAAACGGTGGAGCCAGTTTGCAGAGGCGGAGGATTTCAACTTGAGCCCTTCAGCTGCAGTTCCACAGCGCTCAATCTTCTACTTAATGTCCTGCTTTTCTCCTACTTTACGTGTTACGCAGTGGAGACGTTGGTGTTCAAAGCGGTTCTTGGACGCCGGAAAAGGGCCCTGACTTCTGGTGACACCGGGTGACTGACACACGCAGGATAAGAAGGTTAAGGAGGACGGATAGAAAAAGCACACAAAGCAATTAAAGCTTTCCGAAGGTAATATGTTTATACACTTTTGTTTCCACCAAATGCCAGCTTTTTATCTCAGGATTCATTTCCCGTAAACCTTTTGGCAATTATACAGAAGTATAATCCACAGAATAATAATAAGATGCCCCCGCTCTGAGAACCAGCAAAAAAAAGGATGAGTCTTAATAATAATTCTGTGTAAAATATGGAGGAAAACAAACCAAACTCTATTCAAATAACCTCTTCTGTGTCTACTGGATGTTGGTTCTAATCTCAGCAAAAGAAGCAAACATCGATTCGCTGATGGAAAACAGTTACCTTTGACACGAACCGCTTCGGCAAATATCAGACTGCATACATTTTGCAAAATCAAACCGCGGAAGCTGCTATACTGAGCAGAAAAAACATTCATTTCTGCAGATGGTGTCGCCAGTACAACTCTTGCATAACACAAAACACAAGTTTATATCTGTAAGTGGTAAACTGGTGCCGTGTAAAACCCCGACAGACTCTTGTGTGTTGAGATGGATGGGCAAGAAGCATGGCGGAAGCCAAAGCGAAACCATCAGCCCTCAGATTTTTTAAGGAGTCGTGCGTCCAATGAGGACGAGAAGCCCAGCTTTGACGCTACAAACCCCACGGGGGGTTTTACTGCACCCCAGATTGAACCCGGGCAAGGCTGTTAGAGCAAATAAACAAGTACGTTAAAAAAAAGCTCTTCGGCGACTTCCGGTGAGCCGGACCCAACGTAGGGCCGTGCGGGTTCACGCCTCCCAGAATCCACTTTCTACTCAGCTTCCTCAAGCACAAACTCAACAGCCGCCACCTCCTGAAATCCCCTCGCGTTTGTGTTATCGCTATTCCTACAAAAACACCGAAAATCCTGCCCTTTATCGTATCACCTGCTCCCAGGCCCGTCGTTTCGAAGTTCATCGGCGCTGCAGTTGCTACATTAACCGTATCTTCTGTTCGCAACTTTTAATTCACTAAAAATGTCTTTAAGACACAGACTGTTAAACCGCTGAAGCAGGATTACACCGAAGAGGCCTCCCTCTCCTGCGGTCGCTGGCAGCTTGTTCTCCAGAAGGTCCAAAAAACAAAAAAAACTGAAAGAGCAGCGAGTGACGTGTCTGAACGTCTGCCGCAGTTGTTCTCGCCTCTGGTGGAGGCATCAGAAAAGTAAACCGGCTTTTACAGCTCTGAACCGAGACAACGGACACGTTTTACAGACTTTAACCTGAATTAACCTTTCTCCTCGCACAGCCTGGGTTAATGTCATGTAGTTGTAGAATATTTGCGCGTTCGTGTTGAGGTTCATGCGGGATCGGTTGGGGTCGGAGGTAGTTTTCTGCTGACTCTTACCTGATTCTAATCCGTTCCTGAAAACCGCAATGCGTTTCCAGCCCTTTCCGAAGCACCAGACCGTTTTCTCTCAATATCAGTAAAACACTGTTAAGCGCTGTTATAACCATCAACCGTTGCTTCTCCGCGACACGAAAAAGGCTGCTTTATTTAAAATTATTTAAATTATTATTAGCGGTTAAATGAAGGAGCTATGTAAAAGAGAGAAAGAGAAGCGAACAGACGTCACGGCATCAATCTCACACTTTTCTCAGAGGACATTGGATGGAATGTGTCTTGTAAATGGAAAAAAAAACAGTCCAGATACTGAATTTGTGTTATAGCAAAAAAAAAAAAAAAACTGAAATGAGAAGGTCGGATACTGGGGGATGGATGTTCTCAGACGTCCTGCTGAAATAAAGTCGTGTTTCAGGGTCCCGGGGAGTAAAAATACAAGCCCTGTTAATGGGAAGGAAGTGAAAAGAAAATAAATGTACACTGAGAGCTGAGCGCTTATGTAGGATAATTCCGCTTCCATTTTGTTCAATTTGCTTATTTTTGTTTCTTTGGAAATTCGGGAATGTAATCTATGATGCCCCGGATTTTCTGGTCATTCATTCCCACATCGGTCACGTGAGGCCCAGTGGCGCACAAATGAACCGCATCCACACCTCCTGAACACGACCCGACTTTGGGTAAATCGCTCCAGAATTCACCACGTTTACCGTGTTTGTGACGACGGGATGGAGCCGATCCGGTCCGCTCGGGCCTCGCGTGAACAGAGCGCCGTGCTTCGGTTTCCCGCCTCCGACCCGGGCGCTACGAGACGCGGCCGAACGCTGGCGCTCAGCTGACGGCGAACATCTCCGGGGACATGAAACACCTCCCCGGTAGCGGGTTTGAAGCGATCGAGACGGGCGGGCGGGTGGAGCGTGTGAGAACGGCGGCAGGGGAGCCGTCGATTTCGCTGGCGCTCCTTGTTCATCCTCAGCCCAAGTTTGAAGTGTGAAGATAATTACTAGTGTGTTTTGCACTTCGACAAAGAAGCAGAAGCAAGCGGGGGGGATCTGGGTTCGAACTCGCTGTTTTCTGAGGGACCTTGTTTACAGCTTCGGTTTGCGACGAGCCAAACTTGGCAAGAAACGTGGAGAAGGACACTAAACGGCTTCAGAGCAAAAGAAGGAAACATCAGAGAAGAGCACAACAGTGGAGGAGATGATTATAAGTCTCCTGGGAGCTGCTAGACGTCCTAATGCACTTGTAACTGGCTTCGGCTGAGACCAAGACTAAAACTTCTGGAAAACGTAATGTCTTCACGCTCCCTCTTTGTGCAAAGTGTTGGAACCCTTGTTGAGCACAGCTAGCTGGGTTTGGTGTATCTAAACACAACTTTGTCAACATTCCCTGGGAGTAGAAATGGTGGAGGTCGGTTCGTGTCAGGCTTGTCTTCTGGTTCTTAAAGGCCACCGAGGTCATGTTGACTTCTGTTGACTAAACAAAGTGGTCCCAGAACATTCTGAACTCCATCTGTGTCGCAGCAGATGTGTAACATTGTCGCTGCGATTGAGCAGTCCATCTTATTACTAATCTTCCTCTTCTTCTTCCTTCAACTGGTGGAATCATTGCCGTCTTTTCTGGCAAAATTCATTCAATCATTCGTCTTTGAAGGTTCTACAGTATGACAACCTCGGTCTCATCATTTGTGATTTCAGTGAAAGTTCAGGGCAGATTTCATTCAAATCTGACCGGACTAGCGGTAAAAGCTGAAAGAGAACCTCACAATATCCCACCAGGTGGCATAGATAGAGAAGATGAAGGAAACTAGACCAACTCTTGGGTGATGATGCTGCAGAAGAAGCCCCATCACTCTCAATCTTACCATGCTAGCTATGTTCTCTAAGCTTTTTACACTGATCACATAGCAGGGTCATTTTTACTGCATCATATCAGAGTAGGTACCTTTATCAAGGGCTGCAGAGCAGGAGGAGGGATCCAAGCCCACCTGTTGAAAGGTGATGGCCACCTGCTCCTCGTAATTGACTGGCTACACGTGCAGGACCACCTTCCTCACTTCCAGACTCCAGAACTGAGCCAGACCCAATGATCTGTGTTCCGCAGAGGATGAAAGTTTTTGGAGAAACTCAACTATCACCATCATTAGGACCGAGGGCATATCGATCGCTGGGGCCACAGCTCCAGCAAAGGTTTTACCGGATTAAACCGGGGTGAAGGATCCACGTGAGCCTCGTAGGCGTTCCATAAACGGACAGGAGAGACGCGGGCGGTTTCTCCAGATCGATACGCTCCGCTGCCTCCCGGCCGCATCAATGCCCATTACATCTGAGACGTGGCCCACAGGCTCCGTCAGCCGGGGGGGTAAAAAGACTTACGGGACCTCATCTTTTAAACAGATTCTCACTACTTCCGAGTCGGTACAACCTGCACAAATGCAAATGCCACCATTTCTGCGGTAATTCATACAAATTATTAATGATGAGCAATAAATCCGACAAACTGGACCTTCTTTCAGTAAGCAAATTTGCCCGGAGTTCACGTTTATACGCAGCGACCGTCCTCTCATTTTCACGAGAGCGGAGAGGTTTTTATTGTGTCGTGAATCGGTGCACTTTTACACTCCGGGCACATTTGCCGGCCTCCGAGTTTCCGTCGTGCGGAAATGTGCACGAGCCTGTGCTGTAGGTGCTGCGTTTGGTGGCATGTAGACCAGGGCAGCGGGTGTGAAATATGGGTCACGTGGATCGGAGCTTTTCTCCCCACCAAAGGAATTTCTCTCACGGTTAGAGAAAATGGTAAATGACTGAGGGCTGAAAAGCGTCTCTGGCGAGTTGCGGGTGGGGGGAGGGGGGGCTATTTTAGCTGCTCCCATTTCGAACCTCTCTGAGGATTCCCACTTTGAGCCTTATGAGATGTGACAGTCCCCCCCTTGGAGAGTTTTTCCCGGCGACCACTTTTCTCGCCGCTCGTCGCTGGAAGACGGATGAAGGAGGGGGGACGGACGTGGCTGGAATTAAAATCTGAGTGGGCCGTGACCTCAAACCCCCGATGTTGCACTGTATGCGGGGGGGGGGATATCGCTTTATCGTAGATGTTTAAAACTTATTCCGGATCAAAGGCCTTTCGACGAGTTTCGGCGGCGCCGGCGACGCCCAGACGTGGTGGCGAGTTCCGTCTCAATCTGCTCCGTCTTTCCCTTTCAGCCGTTCATTTAACTTCCTCGTTCACGTCTTTAAATAGGAAAACGGTGCCTTCGCTCCGGCTTACAGTGTGAAGAAGTATCTATTTTTCCACTTCCTTTCATCGCATCGATTTGTTCAGCAGGCGCCTCTCTCTCGAGCCAATTTTTATTATTTTGTTTTTCTCGCTTTGTTTTGGTGTATGACAGTCGCTTGGAAAACCGTTCGAGGGAAGGTGGCCGAAGCGGCGACGCGAATTTTCCGGCGTGTCGCGGCCCCGCTGTGACGCCAGGGACCCGCTCAGTCAAACACAAATAACCAAATATGACCCTCAGCAGGGCGTCCCTGCTCAAATCACAAAGAAAGTTCTATTCCTGGGTTTTACGTGAGAGTAAGTAATGAAAAAGGCGGCATTTGTTACGCGTTTGCCTATGGCCGGCACGAGCGCTCGGTGCTGCGGCCAAACAACTGAAGGTCCTGGGTTCGAACCCCTGCTGGTCTTCCCCTGTAGAAGGTGTTTGCCCTGAATTAGAACAGCAACTGTTAACTAACTGCATTAAGGAGCAAAGAGTCAGTTAAAACACCAACATTTCAATGTAAATATTCTTGTGGCAAAAAAACGGACTTTTGCGGACGGCGACTCGCACAGAGACCCTTAACCGCTTTTGTCAGCAGCAAAATCAAAGCCGTCCAGTCCTGAAATGCCAGAAAAGGCTTTTCGTTGTTTTTATTTGCTCTGCTCTGATTTGCCTTTTTTTTTTCTAGAAAATTCACGCGTTGAATAGTAGTTGAGGAACTGGTACAGACACTGGTTTATTCTGTGCACTCATGACTCTAGGCCCCCCTAACGCTTCACTGTATTTCTGTATGTATGTATGGTAGTAAATGATAAAATGGATTAATAACAAATGTGTTTTATGCATCTATGACTTACTAATGTTTTAGAAAGTTTACATACGCGCGTCGTCTGCGATTTTTTTCTCCAAAAAGTTCCCATCTGATGGCAAACTCACGTATAACCGAATCCAGGAATATTGACGGACATTATTTAGCTGATGGTTTTGTCCGAGGTGACTTTCTAAGTGGGGTTTGTACAACTGAGCTACTAGTGATTTACCCATTTATGTAACTTTTTTAGGGTAATTTTTACCCTATCAGGCCAGGTCAACTACCTTGATTCCAAGGCAATGGCTGCAGCCACTAAACCACCTGCTGCCCCTCCTTAGGAAACAAAGCTGGGTCAACGTTTTACTAATAAAAAGCAATAAAATTATTTGTGCAAATTATTTAATTATTCTGATGTAACACCTGACCCCACCTGATGATGTTGGGAAGCAGGGTGAGCTGCCTGCCCACTCCAGATGAATCCAGAATCTTCTCAGTTTGGGCTCCTATGCTGTGGAATGAGCTTCCTCCGTCCCTCGGAGCAGCTGAATCCCTTCCTCCATTCCGGTCGAGTCTCAAACCCATCTGCGTCCGACCCGCCCCTCTCTGACCCACCTGCAGAGGCGGCGGTTTCGGACGAACTCCCCCGCGGGTCGACCGTCGTTTCCGGATCTCTCCGTCGCCGTGGACGCGCTTGTTTCCGAGTCGCTGCATCGCTTTGGACAAAATGGTTTGCCCAGCAAACAGCTGCGACCGTGAAATGTGAGCGCGGCGATGGCGTTTATTACCTGGGACAGGTGTGAACGCGGAGCACCTGAGCGTTATTAAACGTGCCTCACATCGTGTGCAGCAGCTCCCCGTGTTTTGTCCTCCATCTCTATGTGCGGTTTGATGACATTCTCATCAGACTGTGTTTTCCCGCACGTCACCGCGCGGCTCCAACAGGCCAAATATTTGCCAGCGGAGCTTGAAATTCCCTCTAAATCCTCGAAAAGACAACAAGGCAAAATTTATTTAACTGTCACATTTCTTTGTTTTTTCCTTCCAGAAAGCACTTCCTCGCATAACCGCAGTGCGGTGACACGTTTAGTGACAACGACGGGAAACAAAGCTGTGTTTTCGTGCCCATTCGGGTCGTCGCCGGTGCCGGCTGGGTCTCAGGTGGACCTTTTCCGGCCTCCGCACCCTCAGTTATTAGCGGTTATGTTTCTGCCTCCATCGATTTCGGAGCCCCACTTATTTCCTTTCCCTCTTTTCGTCGGAGAAACACACGGTTTCAGCGTTTCCCGTAATCCCAGGCTTAGCCACGTCTTTCCTTACGTCGGACGGCAGGGGATGGAATTTCATTTTTCAACGTAATATGTTGTGTTTTTCAAGAACAGGGAACATTTTTTTCACTTTAAAGAAATCAGGCACATAATAGCAAAACACCCCCCCCCCCCCACACACACCTTATTTCAAACACAAAAAGCAATATGATGGAACGCATGCATCTGATGCCGGTGTGAAGGTCAGAAAGAAGCTGAATGACGGNAACACAAAAAGCAATATGATGGAACGCATGCATCTGATGCCGGTGTGAAGGTCAGAAAGAAGCTGAATGACGGCCTGCAGCTGACATCACACCAACGTGTGGGGAGGAGAGCAGGGAGCTGCAGCGAAGACGTGCAGTCGGCCTGAGAACGGATAGCTGGATGGATAGACAGATGGGTGGGTGGGTGGATGATGAAAGGATGGATGGATAATGGAAGCATGACCGATGGATGGATGAATGAGAAGATGAGTGGATGGATGGGTGGATAAATTATTGATGAAGGAGTGGATGAGTGGATGAGGGGATGATGACAGACAGATGATGGATGGATGAGTAGATGAGTGGATGGATGGATGGATGGATGGATGGGTGGATGCATGATGGATAAATGAGTACATGAGTAGATGAGTGGATGGATGGACACGTGATGGATGGACGGTGGACGGATTTCTGTTTCCTCCTGTCAGGTGTGGATGTGTACAGTGTGTAAAACTAGCACGGAGTCTGTTGTTCCCTTCCTATATTTATCACGGAGAAAATAGGAAATTAATATCCATACACAAAGCCCCCGAGAAAATCTATAATACCTAAAGCCCCCCAGATAACACACCCTGTGATAAGACAAATTCGGATATAACACAAGGGCCTCCCGTCCTCCTGCTCCCTTTCCAATAACCAAAATCATGTTCTGATGGAGACGGAGGTTCAGAATTATTAGTACTGGGTGGGGGGGGGGTGGAGGGGGGTCCTTCCATAATCCACAGTTGCTGCTGCATGACAGTAAACAGTCGTGTGTAACCACTGTGGAAAATGATGTTTTCCTTTCTCTTTTCACACAGAAACTAGGAGACGGAGGGAAAAATACATTTTGAATATCTTTCATTAATCTCACAATAAGACCACGTTGCATTTTTGGTGACATCCTTTTTCAGAGTTAATGTCGGGCTTCGCTCTGCGGTTTGTGGAAAGTGAGTGTATGTTGTGTGAAATTTTACTGAGGATTTCTGCATTTCAGATGGCGCACATCGCCACAATGGTGTTCGAATGCCGAACCCGAACCTGGGGCTTTAATGCGAGGTGAGCCGATCCCGATCGTGGACTCGGTCAGATATGAGACCCGGGGGCCGGGGGGCTGCGCTCTGAGCGTCTGTAACGGCGAAGGAGCAGCCGCCGCATTACGTCTTTGTCAGACCCACGTATTGGAAAGGACACGGTGAACAGGCGGTACGGAAAAAAACCCGAAAGACTCCGTGAAAGACTCTGTCATATTGGGTGGCTCTCAAAACCCTTCAGCACATTTATCATGGCAGCTTTTGCATTTTCATCCAGATCAACAATATTCTGCTCTGCAGTCCTTTGAACAAAGAGAAGAAGGAGGATTGCGGTGTAGTTCCCATCTGCTTTTAACTGTGAATCACCCAGGTATTATTTTCTTACGTGTTTTGTGATGTGGAGTCTATTTCACAAGGCTGTGATTGTCCATCACCATTATACAGCGAAACACATCCATCCCAGCTTTCATTAAATGTAACATTCACTTAAACACAGAGCAGCGCATTCTGCTCGCTTACTTCTGACACCGTGACCCTTTGGAGAGTTTGATCGCAAAAAAAAAATGATGGGATCTAACTGAAACCAGCAGTGTGAAATACTGATCTATCTGCCTGTCTGCCTGTTGGTCTGTCTATCTATCTGTTGGTCCGTCTGTCTGTTGGTCTGTCTATATATCAATGTAGCCGCCCGTCCATCAGTCCGTCCGTCCGTCCGTTGTCACAACAAAACAAAACTACAAAATGCATCATCATAAATAAAATTATTACGAATCTTTTTTACTTGGAAGTGTTCAGGACAGCAGCTGTCAAGCACCAGAGCCACGGGTAAACAGGGAAGCTCTGCTGGGTGAAGTGGAAATGGACAATTCGCACGGCTGCATTCAGAAAAAAAATTACCTGCACCTTATATATATATATATATATATATATATATATATATTAGTGTGTGTGTGTGTGTGTGTGCGCGCGCGCGCCGGTGGTGATGTGGCAGTACTGCTGACTCGGTGAGTTGGAGCGACGCTGCGAAAGCCATCGTTTCAATATCGCCGCGGCCATCGCCAGTTTCCCCGCCGATACGAGCTAACGCCGCATGGAAATTGAAAGCGCTTGTTCTGTCACTTTGATCAACAGCTTGCGATGCTGAACGCAAAGCGATGACTGCTAGGCATCTGGCCGGGGGGGACGAACCAATAAAATAAATAAAAGGTAAGAAAGAAAGAAGGGAAAGAAAGAAAAGCAGATGTGCGCGTGGAACCTCCAGCTGTGTCCTTTCCCGGTTCCTCCGACTGACGTGTTTTGGGAGAGATATCTGAGCCGCGTAATGGCGTCTAATGAATCATTCCTGAGAGCGAGAGCCTTTTCCTTCTGACAGCTCCAAATGTTCTCATCACACCGGTGGGTTGTTTGGACCTTTATTGCTTTGTGATTTTAAAATTGTCAGTTGGTTATTTATTTATCTATCTGTCTGTCTGGCTGTCTATCCGGAGCTGTAGGGCACTGAAAGTATCATCAGCGTGATGTTATTTTAAAAGTAGAAGGGAGTTATAAAAAGATGCAAGTCATAATACATTTTACTGTTTGCTGACAACAAACCGTTGACTTTAGTTGCCGCTTTTTGCTTTTCGACAGCAAACGTTCCGCCGACACGTATGAGTTGCGTGCGGATTTCAGACGAAGTCGGGACGTAGGAAGAGCAGTGATTTGTCGCCGCTGCTCGAGGGGAGGAGGCATCGCCCCCAAGCTCCCCTTTCCTTTGCTCGTCGTCACCGACTGAGCTTAGAGCCACCGGCGTGTCCCTGAAGGCCCGGGGTTTGAACCCCCCTCAGACCGCAGCACCTGTGATCAGGACGCAGTGAAAACTACTCTGCAGTAATGGTGTAAATCGATGTAAGGTGATGAACCTCACATGTTCAGTCTTTGTGGAGATATAACAAGTAAATTTGCAAGTTATAAAAATAACGTGGAACAAAACAGCTTGGAAAGTTTCATTTGAAGAACACGTGAAGATATATGGATGTGAGGTCTGTATCCATAAAAAGTATCCAGACTAATAAATTTGCTACTGGATGGAGCTGCACCTGGGGGTGGTGTTGGGTGGGAGGTCGGCCCCCAGCAACTTTTAATTTCTGCCAAAATTTGGCAAAAAATGGCATTCAGGACACGGAAGCAATAACGGAGTGTACAATAGAGCAGGTAACAACAATTCCCAAAGACAAAGATGGAGGGACTGCTGTGTGAAATATGAAGCCTTAACTGGTCTATATTTACCTGATTATACAACTGGGTGACCTTAACCGGTCCACATTTACCAGTTTATACAACTGGGTGACCTTAACCGGTCCACATTTGCCAGTTTATACAGCTGGGTGCCCTTAACCGGTCCACATTTACCAGTTTATACAACTGGGTGACCTTAACCAGTCCACATTTGCCAGTTTATACAGCTGGGTGCCCTTAACCGGTCCACATTTACCAGTTTATACAACTGGGTGCCCTTAACCGGTCCACATTTACCAGTTTATACAGCTGGGTGCCCTTAACCGGTCCACATTTACCAGTTTATACAGCTGGGTGACCTTAACTGGTCCACATTTGCCAGTTTATACAGCTGGGTGCCCTTAACCGGTCTATACTCACCAGTTTATACACTTGGTTGACCTTAACTGGTCTATACTCACCAGTTTATAGAGTTGGATGACCTTAACTGGTCCACATTTACCAGTTTACCAGTTTATACACTTGGTTGACCTTAACCGGTCACATACGTGAAGGCAGAGCAGCAGGAGGTGGGCTCGAGCTCGGATCACCACGCCACCTGCAGCCCCAATTGCATGTTGAACCAAACCATGCAAGTCTTTAACTGTGGCTTTTGGCGGAAACTGATGGCAAGGTGTGTAAGGAGCAGAGGTGGTCAGCGGGGGGGGGTCATAAAATTCCGAGTGAAAATGTGAAAGGCGTTAACTGGATGGTTGTGAGGAAGGTTAATGGCTCGGGACAGTAACCGGCGACCTCCTGTACATCACGCTTCGGTGCTGCAGAGCATCTGGTTGTCACAGTGGGGTAAACGCCAAAGTGGAACCGCTGATCAATTAATGGCTTATTTAGCCTGGGGGGGGGGGGGGGGGC
>UFQX01000452.1:0-28278 GCA_900497675.1 Arapaima gigas
TCTTGCTGAAGGTACAGACACTGACTTCTCCTTCCCTGTCCCTCTGCGCGTCTACGTACGTCGGAGCAGAAATGAGCAGTAAATGGGTGCCAGAGTTCAAGTTCACAGCACACACCTCTGCCCCATAATATGAACCGATCTGAAAGGTAAAATATTTGAAAATCCAGTTATAACACACAACGTTATATGTTAGGAAAGAATCTCCGTTTCTTTGCGGAGTATGCATGTGGAGAGTGTGGGAGGAAACCAGAGCACCGGAAGGAAACCCACGTCACGCAAACTCTGCGCAGACCTTGTCCGAACGAACCCGTTTGTATGTTTAGTACCGTAGCGCTTCAGACAGACCTGCTTGCCCTCGAGCGTCTTCTGTTTCCCGTTGGAAAAGAAAACAACGACCGCTCCTTTGTGCTGATACCGTGGTGCTCCCAAAATGACAGTGTTTTCCCCGCGTTGCCTGGAAACAGCCATGGAGTAACCTGAGAACAATATAAACGTGTTGGTGGAAAACTGTATAATAGTGTTTAATTGATATAACTGCTGCTACAAATGGACACTTCCACTAATTTCATAAATTTAACCTTGTATCTAAACTAAACTGTACCAATGTGTCTGTGTTAGTGATGCTATGTCTTTTGAGACATGCATCTAGTTAACAATTTTCTGTTTTTATTCAGTATACAGCTTAGCCAGTCTTTTTACATATTGCATCCTCAATATCATGCATTAGTATTTTAATTTTTACTGTCCTGTTTATCAGGTATTGAATGGTGGTTTTCTCCATGCACTGCATTTGTTTTTATTTTCAGTTTCTGTCCTGTCCTGGACAGGAAATGTGCAGGAAATGGAACTAGTAAAACANTAGTATTTTAAATTTTACTGTCCTGTTTATCAGGTATTGAATGGTGGTTTTCTCCATGCACTGCATTTGTTTTTATTTTCAGTTTCTGTCCTGTCCTGGACAGGAAATGTGCAGGAAATGGAACTAGTAAAACACAACAATCAGAGTGTGGAAACCAATTAATTAAATTGTTGTTTATAGATTCTGGTTGGTGTTGGTGAGTGATGGTGATCAGTAAGAATTTGCATGTTTATGGAATAAATCAGTCAACTGTGAGCACTGAATAGCAGTTTCTGGAGACATTGTTTTCAGTTGCTTTAATTTTAACTATGATATTTTTTAAATTTTCAGAATGGTTATATGTATTTTCATTATATGTACAGTACTGTGCAAAAGTGTTAGTCATGCAACTTGAATGTGTGTTGAGAAGTACAGGTAGATTCTTATCTACCATCAGGGAGGTTTCTGATTGGTCCCAAATTCATTGTGCAGCCTGAGAATGACCTCAAACACCCAATCTCAGTCATACACAACTATCTTGAGCAACAGATGGTCTGGTCCCCACAGNGCTTTAATTTTAACTATGATATTTTTTAAATTTTCAGAATGTTATATGTATTTTCATTATATGTACAGTACTGTGTAAAAGTGTTAGTCATGCAACTTGAATGTGTGTTGAGAAGTACAGGTAGATTCTTATCTACCATCAGGGGGGTTTCTGATGGGTCCCAAATTCATTGTGCAGCCTGAGAATGACCTCAAACACCCAATCTCAGTCATACACAACTATCTTGAGCAACAGATGGTCTGGTCCCCACAGAGCCCTCATCTCAACATGATCCAGTTAGTCTGGGAGGACATACAGAGACAGTCAAAGTGTGCAGAAGAACTGTGGCCAGTTCCTCAAAATTTTTGGAAGAACCTACCAACCTCCACCTTAAACTGCATGCAAGTTTGCATAAGAGAATTGTTGCTGTTTTAAAGGCAAAGGGTGGTCCCACCAAATATTGATCTGACTGAGGTTTTNACCGCTACCTTAAACTGCATGCAAGTGAAGAGAGAGAATTGTAAGAGAATTGTTGCTGTTTTAAAGGCAAAGGGTGGTCCCACCAAATATTGATCTGATTGAGGTTTTTTTTGTCTACTGCACTTTTTAGAAGGTTTATTGATTAATAAGTATTGATAGCATTATTTTTGGAACCATCCTTGCTTTATAGCATTTTTCCCATAGGCGCCCAAGACTTTTGCACAGTACTGAAAATCTAAAATTTTCTAAATCTAANTATTTTTGGAACCATCCTTGCTTTATAGCATTTTTCCCATAGGCGCCCAAGACTTTTGCACAGTACTGAAAATCTAAAATTTTCTAAATCTAAACTTAGCCAGAGAATATTTATGATCAGCGGAAGCATAACATTAGTAGTTATTAGCAGCTGTGCAGATTATCAGCATAAATCACAGAGATGTTTCATACCCAGGTAACTGTTTGGTTCCATTTGGTCACTGGTATGTAAAGTAGATGGTTTCGGTGAGAATGTCTGATATCCTCCTTTCCAGTCCTTTGCTCCCACTGTGCCAATCAGAATGTCTCCCTGAAGTAGATACAGAACAGTTTTCTAAATAATATATAAAGGTGAACATATTCGTAGGAATATGTTTTTGTAGTAATGTTACCTACAGAGGGCAGCAAGGCTGAACTAAATCCCTCCTGGGCTAACTCCATCTCAAAAGATTCCCCGGTAGACTGAGTCCCTAGGAAAGATGATGAGTGACATCATTATTTAATGCAGTTTTCTACAAATTTTAATGCATCTTGAGAATTTAAATAGCCCAACACATTGCAAAGGGATTTGAGGACATAAAGGTAGGCAGCCATGAAAACAGCTAAAGAGACAAGCGGCAAGAGAAGTTGTTGACATACATAATAAGAGAGAACAGCTGTACCCTCAATAGCAAAAATGTTTTTCTGCAGCGTATCTCGAAGTTTGTCCAAAGCTTGGAAGTTGTCCACCCGAAACATGTGACTGGGTGTTGGTTTGGAGGCAATAGTTTCCAGCTCACTTCTGGCATTTTGATCCAGAAAAGCTGAGCCCACCTGCAGGGAGCAGAGTTAATCCGTATATCAGTACCGTCCTATTGAAATACACAGAGAACATCAGTGGTAATAATACTGCACAGCACAGGAAACCTGTGATAAATGGAAAACTACTGAACCTCAAGAAGTGAAATATGTTTTATTTGTCACTGAATAATTGAGCACAATAATGTTAGATTTGTTTCCAGGACGGCTGCACAGGCCAAGTGTTTCAGGTTTACTGGCTGAAGAGAAAAAATGATCATGTGAAAATAAATCATGAACAAAGATATGAATAATGACTTATGGCATAGAAGCACACTGACATTTGGGGAAAAAAGTTTTATTTTATTTTATTATTAGCAAATCAGTATTTATAAACTACGTATAATTTGAAATTAGCATTAGCAAAAACTTTTTGTATTTATAATTTTGTATTTTGCAGATAACGCTTATTGAAGTAGAAATGCTGCTTATCTTATACCCCAATAGCATAACGAATTATGCCTTTGTTCTCAGCCTCTTGAACAACGTCTATCATGGGTGTGTTGTCTCCAAAAGTCTTTCCATCAGTGATGACCACTAAGATCTTGTTAGCATTCGGTCGGGCTCCTCTACTGGGCACAAACAGTTCATTGCTGCAAATGTAAAAAGAAATTAGTTTTACACAACTAAGAGCTTCAGGATATCATGGTGACGCAGCAGTACACCTCAGTCTGTAGAAAATTTGTGTTGTTTTCATTTTAACTTTCATTAGAATTATAATATGGTCAGTTGTCTATTGCGGATAATTTGCCACGGCCTCTGCTCAGTCACAAAATACTCAGTCACTTGCTATCAATAACCTTTTGTCCAAGTCAGGTTTACAGTGGACCGGGATCTATTCCAGAACCTGGTGTCAGGCCTGTCAAGGTACACTTGGGAAGGGATAAAAGTACATCACAGGCACAGTCACACACTAAGAGTCACATATTTGCCTGTAATACATGTCTTTGGACTTTGGGAGCAAAAGCATTCAAACCCCAAAGAGACCGAGCTGGGTTCAAATTGACACCCAAAGAGCCCAGACAGTATGAGGTCATACTGCTGTTTGCTACACCACTGTACCCTCCTCAGAAATGACTTTTTCTGCTTTGGTTTTAAATGAAATTATCGTGGGGTCGTTTCGAGAAATTCCAACTTACACAACTGTTCTGATCGCAGTTGGAGTGTGAGTATATCCTCGTTGTTGAACTATCTTATCTATCACAGTCTCCCACGATGTTTCGGATGTTGTGAATTTTTTGAAATCCATGTGAATCTCAGACCCAGTAGAATACTGCACTACTGCAAACTGTAACATAGTAAAGATATTGTACAATGTTAACTTCTGCAAACATCAAAATGCTTCATTTGTGCAGCAAACATGACAAAGAAATTAACATCACAGTGTCCTTATATATATTTGCAAACATTAACAGCTTCCAGTTTTTCCCTCAGTGATTCTTCTGCATTTTTTGTCTCTACAACAAATTCATCGTTTTAAATTTCAAGAACTCGGTGAACAGGAAGTGTTAGCTGGCTACATGTATGATTTTTAGCATAAATAAATTTCTAGTGTCTGGTGCCCTGTTCAGAACAAGCCAGTGTTGAATGAAGTAGTTATTCTACATTGAGGTTCATCCACAAATGTGTAAACTGGAGACATTTAGGGTGTCGTGCTCTTGCAAGTGTTTGCGAGACTTTAAAGACTGCTTCGATAACTACCCAGCAGAGACCCTCAGCACCAAAGTACAGTGGGCCCACCACTTACAAAATTTCATTGTTATAAATTTGTTTAGAAGTTTTCATAAATAGAATTAGCATGCAAATTCAAATAGCTTTCACTCGTGTCACTCAATTCCCCAGGAAATAGTGATCGTGAAAATTAAGCGCTGCCTTACGCTTTTCAACACTCTGCTCTTATTTTGGCCAGGGTTCTTTTCAGGTTTCTTTCTGGGCTATTATCTCTGGTTATACAAGGAACTGTCTATTTTCTGTCCTTCTGGAGTCTTATTTAACCTGACTTTGCTGCTCATGAACTGATCAGTTTGTTCACAGTTTCAGGTTGGGTTTAGTCTTTCCTGTCACTTTGTCTCTTGTGTTACTCGGCTTGTAGTCCCATGACTTCAGCCTCCACTTATTCATTAATCTACTTGCCACAGCATACAGGACAGAAAAAATTCCTACGTTTTACATTTTGTATTCTTTGGGTATTGATTGTTTTATTGTTTTTCTGAAACATGAAGTCAGGAAGTACGTAAGATGCAGTTATTTATAACACTACTGCCAGACATACTTACCTGACTATTGTGTTCTTTAAACTGTCTGATCAGGTTTTTCATAAACACTATCATTCTTCCAAAATCACGGGGTATTACACTGCCTGAGCCGTCTATTAAGAAGACAATGTCAGTTGGAGGAACTGGGCATACTGTAAAGAGATTAAGACAGCGGAGTTACAAACCATCCACACAATATATTGTCCCAGAAGCAGAGGATCGGAAGCCTGAGAGGTTTAAACCCTGAACAGGATGCCGGTCCATCGCAGGGTGGCCAAACGCAGTAACTCAGTTTAGGATCACCAGTACACCTGTATCACATATCTTTGGACTGTGGGTGGAAACCCAAAGAAAACCGGAGAACGTGCAAACTGCACAACCTGAACCGGATTTAAACCTATACCCGAACAGCCCAGGTGCTGTGCAAAAACAGCACGACCCACTGTGGCGTGCAGTACTGTACAAAAATCGATTAATTCAAAAACTCTAGAGAAAATGTCAGCCGGGGTGAAAAAAACCCTGTTTTTCTGACCTTCGAGGTTTGGTGGTTGTCCACCGTCAGAGGGTGTGAGTGTCTCACTGAGCTGAAAGCACATTCCGTTGTAAGTAGTGATGGTTTTACATTCTCTGGGTACAGTGGGACCACAGACCTACAAGAAATACAAATATCATTGTGAAGCATAATCATATTTTGAATGTTGTATATAGTAAAGAATAAAATCAATATCCATAACCTTAAATCAAAAATGTAGACATAAAATATATTGCTTCCCCACTGTACTTCAGAAATGAGAAATGGAACTACTGCTCATGTTTAATATATTGACCTGCATTGTCAGTCTACAGTCACAGTATGAGACTATATACAGCACATGTAGGAATATTGTAAATGGGAGCGAAGACACGAGTGATTATATGAACACAATCTTCTCAGTCAGTCTTGTGAAATGAAAAATACTGCTTAAGACAGCTGAGAAAAGGTTAATATATAAAATCGTGCTTACCACTGTTTTTGATGACTCTGGATCTTTAGCCATTGATAGTCCAAGAGACATATTTATTCCATGATTTGGAACTGTATTAAAATACAAACTTTTTTGATTACATTTGTGGTGCAGGGATATTTGAGTCTACAGTATTTATTAAATAAAATCTATATCATTGTTGTATTAAAAAATGAGGAGTGATAGTGGAAAAGTGATGAAGGTTTTTGTTAATAGTTACAGTCCAGGTATCCTTGTTCATTTGCAGTAATATACATCACATCCGTTAATTCCGTGACCCTCTAGAGGACAAGGGGAAATAAACCGAGCTAAACATCCATTATTACTTTACCTGGAACTTGAATTTCGGCGCACTGTGAAACTGTTCCAGTTGCGCATTTGTAAATCCTCCCTCTTCTGGTTTGACTGTAGTTTGTTAAGGGGGCGCTGACCAGCAGCCTGCGAGTGACACGCAAATACATCAGAAACCCCGTGTTTATCTGGAAAATCCGACGCTCTCAAGTCTCTCATACGTTGTAGATCGTTAAAAAAGACGTTAAATGTTGGAGTAAAAGCCATGATATTGGCGTTAAAAAGACTGCAGTTACACTTAAGACAGGTTGAGAAAAATACATTGAAGGTATGTGTTAGACATCAAGGTTCATTTCTGTTTCCCTTTATTTTTTTAATAAAGTTTTAACAAAAGTAATCTATACAGAAGTAATATTTGGACATTTCATAAAGATTACCATGCAGCATAGATTTTGCTTCCTAACATACATGGAAAAATTGACATATTTAACGATGCTGGATAAACAAAGAAGCTAGAAAGAATCAACCAGGCCGTTTATTGTCATGTTTTCTATAGCTCGATGGCCAGTCTTTACAGGCCGTGTTTTTTTCCGTCTTACCTTGTTGAATCCACCTGTATGACCCGGTACCCAAATGATGTATCAGGGTTAGTGTACGTCTTCCAAGGAAGCGGATTTAGATTAAAGGCCTCTGTTGCTTTGGACACTGAAAGAGGGAGAAGGTAGAAAAAGATTTGACAGATATAAACATGATTTTTCTTTTTTTACTCTACTTTGTACCTTCAGCACTGGTCATTGTAATTTAGTTGGGAGAATTTTTAACATCAGGTGTAAATGTGTGCAGGAATCTGTGCTGACAGTGGAGTCCTGAACCTAAGTGCTCTGTTTTTACTTTTTCCAGAACGAAACTCAGAATCTTCGCAGCTATGGCCTGATTTGGCCTTCTGTGTTGGCTTCTGATGGGTCACCCTGTAAAGTAGTTAACCAGCTGGTGTGTTTCCCTGGTCAAGGGAAAAGAATTGTTTGGGCCTTTCTGCTCAGCCTGCTGTATCCTGACCCTTTCAGGCAGCATTCCAGGGGTGATCAGAAGGTTAATCTACTTCAGAAAACAGCGTACAAGGAACCATCCTCAGATGATGCAAGTTTGTCTTTGGTTCCTGATCCTTTCGAAAGCAGTAATTTACAGTCTAACCGAGTTCACATATTTATGGATCTGGTTAGTCAGAAAATCTTTTTTTTTTTTCAGCTTAATTTTGATTTCATTTATTGGTTCTTTTAAGATTGTGTTGCCATATAGCAGCATGTGAAAGTGTCATACTGCAGAAATGCCTTTGCGGAGAAAAAAAAATCTAACAAAACCACATCTTGAACAACCCTGTGTGTTTTTTGTTTTTTGCTGTGTCAAAAAAAATCTAGAACTTAGGTAAAGTTATTTTTACAATGTGCATGCATTCATCGAAACCACTGAATTTCAGCTTGAACCCAGCCCACTGGTCGGATACATCAGCAGCTGAGATCTGAACACTTGCAAAACCTCAAACCTCCTCAAAGTAAAGGCAACTCAGTATTTTCCAGATGACATCACGTGGTGTTGCTTCTGCCGAGATGTATAGGTTAAGCAAAACAGGACCCAGGACTGTTCCTTCTCCTGAAACGCAGTCCTGCAGCCTCACACACTAATGAAATCTTCGCAGTATAAATAGGTAAATAACTGCAAGTAGCTCAGCACCAACACCAACATCGTACCGTCGCTGTGGAGGAAAACGTCAGCTAAGTGAATATCAGTGAATGTACCAAATGTACCAGAGGATCATGTGGTTTAGCCACACTTGTCCTGGCGAATGTCTGGGATCATCCAGGATGGACTGTAGTAAGTTTAAAAATTTCAGTTTCATTACACAGTTACATAATAGCATTAGCATTGCTGTGCCGCATCACAGCCAAAACATTTTATTATAGACGTCCTGAGCACAGCAGCCGACATTACTGACTGGCTGTGCGTTACGCTGTATTAGGCGGGCGGACTGGTGTCGACTGCGCCTGTTCTCAACTGCGGACCACAAGCGAACAGTGTTTTAGCACCTTTTTTTCTGAAAAGGCAAACCCCCTCCACTTGACATGTTCCCCTGTCGTCTATTGCACGTACGTAGGTACATTTTCACGCTTCTGCTCGACACCCATTTATACGCTGCTTTTGCTTTTGTGTTTTACAGTTTCACAGAGTTCTGAGTTTTACAGACAGTTACGGTCTGGAAGCCATGTTACCCTGCAGTTAGCATTTGTCTGCAAATTTGCATCAAGTCGTTTCAGGATCAGAACAAAGTGTCAAAATTTTGTCCGTACTTTCAAAAAAAATGTTTAAAGTAGTGAGTATACAGATACTGAGCCGGTGATGACAAACAGGGTAGCAGATCTCCAAATCGATTCAGAAATGGTAGAAATACAAGCGGAGACAGAAATACACGCAGAGCTGTACATTAGGAGGCTAATTTCCAGCTTTTATTTCCAAATTTGCTTACACAGTATTCCTGCACGTATGTTACATTTATCTAGTATAGTTAGGAAGTGTATCTGTGCCCATTTGTAAGAGCAGAGTAAAGAACAAATTTGTTCACATGTTCCCAAAGTAAATGTGGAACTGAGAGCAATAGGTTAAACCAAGTACCAGTGAATACAGAACTTAACTGAATTATTATTGTTGTTATTGTTGTTGTTGTTGTTAGTATTATTATTATGGCTTAGAAGTGAATCAATACAACTTACCCAGAAATACACAGAGAGTGATTCTTAGTATGAAGAACATTGTGAGGCATCAGTGAAGAGCAAAATCTTTGCAGTTTGGTGCAAAGAGAGAAGAATGGTTTGCGACGTTGAATCTTTACATCTGGGGAGGAGCTGTTCTGAAGAGGAAAAGAAACAGAAATGGGAGGGGACCTGAGGGATACTGAAACAGAGATGTGACAAGGAAGAACAGGCAGCAGAAAAGAGAAACATCAGGCATCACACTGACTAAATAAATGAGATTAGTTCCTATTATTTAATTACCAAACTAAATAATCTGAGTTAATATTGTGCAGAGAAAACTGATGAGTTTTTAGGAGCCACACAGAGTCTCTACTGAACTTCCTTTTTCAGTGATTCTCTGTTACACTCTGGAGTAAGAAACTGCATTTTATATATTTTACATGTATTATGTATTGTCAACTCCTGCCATTAATGATGGGTCGTGGGTGTTTTTTATTTACTGTTGTGTAAATGATCAAATGTAGAGGTAAAGTTAAACACACGTGAGCACAAACTGCAACAAAAAACACACTCACTCTGTCTAGCTGTGTGTGATGGGCAGCCCCAGCCGTGACAGATGTGACCTTTGGGAGTTGAGTTCTGCAGTCCCGAACTATCTGACCCTTCGTAGGTGAATGAGCCCCATTGCACAGGTGATATTTTGGCAGATCAGCCAGTTGCTGCTTCTTTATTTTGCTGCAGAACTTTCATTAAGCAACATGGTAAGTGACACGTCTGGACATGTCTGTTCTCTTTTGATTCACAACCCTGAAGCTTCAGTTCTTTTCTACATCTCCAGTTTCTGATTTGTTATAGTAAAGATTCTCTCTTGGGGAAGCATCATATGTAGTTTGGAGGCCCTTGCTAGACGTCAGAGATATTTATGGCAAAAAAATTGAGGTGCCTGCAGACTTCTTGTTTTTTTCTTTATGAAACTCTTCAGAGAGGACGGAGTATAGCTGTGTAAAGTGTGGTAAACACACAGTGCCACAGTGAACAACGTGAAGATGAGCAGACTTATAATCCTGCTGCCTCCGTTGTGTCGAGTCTGTCATGTTGTAGGCTTTTGTCAACAGATGCAAAAAAATGCATCCATGTTGTACATAAATTTTACTTTATTTTTAGATGAAACCATACCTACCTTTTAACAGTTCTGCTTCCCACAAAAGTGGAGTCATGCAAAGGCTCAGAGAGCAGCTCCTAGCTTCTCTTATACTTAATGGTACTAAGTTCATATGGGTTTTCTTGGATGTATTTCCTAAAATTTCTCTATGTTGTTGAAAAAATGGACAGATGGAATAAACCTTTTCTGTGTAAAAAGTTGGTGAAACTGTGGGAAGATACTTTAGAGATCATTTGATATTATAGACACTGGCCTTCTGTGGTGTTTGGAACCTGACAATATGACCAAGCTGATGACTGCAGACAGTTGAGCCCTCCTGAGAATGTGAATCGCTTCGCTGGTATGTACACACATGTTCCCCAAGCAGTTCACTCCAAGGTTCTCTTCCAAGGGGGGCACCTTTACTGTCTCTTTGAGATGAAAGTCACCATGTTGGTGCTCCTCAGCTCTGCCTGTTCCAAGTTGACAGTGTTTCAGGTAAAGTAATCCCTCGATTAGCACTACCTCCTATATCCAGCTTAGTCTGTGTGGAGTTTGCATGTTCTCCCCATGTCTGCATGGGTTTCCTCCCACAGTCTAAAGACACATGTTACATGTTGATTGGTCACTCTAAATCACCAGTAGTGTGTGTGAGTGTGTGTGGCTACCCTGTGATGGACTGGCAGGAATAGTGGAGTGAAAAATTGGGGGGGAGGAAATGATAAAGCACTTGCAGAAAATAGAACTCGATGTTGATCATGTCAAAAGTCAAATCTCAAGTGATGTCAAAAGCAAACCCCTTCATTCACCTTTATTGTTCATAATCAACATAGGAAAACTCCCCTCACGACCCAAATCTCTCTTTTCCTTGTCAGTTTCTGTGTTTTAATAGTCTTTCGTGAGGGTTAACTAGTCATTCTGTGGCAGTAAAGTGAGAAACTCTGTAGATAATTTCAGTTACTGTACTTAAAAAGACAGAGAACTTCTATGTCCACTGCAGTTCACAAGTCTGTGGAACGCAGGCAGTAGAAGCTAGTTATGCTAACAATAAGTTGCATTAACATCAAATAGAAAAGTTTATTGAAAGAAGTGGGTTTATTGAAAGAGCAGCCATAAAAACCCATAACTTCAGCTACCTTCAGCCAGGGAAGAGCACAGAAAGGTCCTGAAAATGTCAAGGGTCCTCTGAAGGTAAATGTACAGAGATTGAGTTTCTAAAAGGAGGTGCTATATATGATGCTGTCACATGGAGTGAGCAAATCACCCCCACAAGCTTATCGAATGATGCCTTTTGAACTGCAACTCTAGAACAAGTTTGGAAGAGAATGTCCATTTGAAAATGGGTTGAAACTGAATCCTTTTTTAACATTTGAAGCTCTAAGCAAGTTTCATTCCAGTCCCTGGAGCCTTGAAAAGGTTAAAAGTGCATGTTTTCGTATTGGTTATATTTTTTGCTTTGTAAAAACAAATTTTAGCGTGACATCTTTATTCATCTGATTATAACCACACTTGAGCCTTTTAAATAAAGAAAAAAAACAATGGCAACTGCCTGTACAAGCAGTAACTCATAACAAGTTGAATACTAACACTGACAATTAGCTGTACACTTTCTCCAGTTTCTTGTAAATGTCACTACCCCTCTCCAGTTGCTGCCCAACACTAAGTTTAGCGCGGCTGTTTTAAATGGTCATGACATGCCGATAAATACGGGGCTCCGAGCACTGGGAGGGCACCTAGTCTCAGCCAGGTCTTCCACTCCTCTTCATTCTCCAAGTCAGCCTTCTCCTTCATACCGCCTATCTTCAGCAAAGGTAAATGTGTTCTAGTCTGTTGATTTTTTTTTTCAGTATTTTGCAAGATGATCATGATCTGAATTACTCTTCTACAATGGTATTATTTGAATTTTTGTGTAAAGAGAGGTTTTGGTTTTTGTTCTGTCAAGGTCAACTAGGAGGAATAAAGCATGCCAGCTCCTTCACAACTATAAACTGCAACCTAACTCGCATTTTCTAACAAGTCAGTGTTTACATGCAACACAGAAACAGTCATATTTCAAATATGAGTGATAAAATATCGACTTGACACGGGTAAATCCATGACATTATGTATCAGCTGCCCGGAATTGTGAAAACACGGTGCAAATATATATGGAACGTCATAAAACAATGTATGTAGACGTATATTTATTAAATAACTTGATAACAGCATCTTTTTTCAGGTTCCAGGTTCCCTAGATGGCTGAATGTTGACTAACAGCTTTGTTCAGTGCAGTGTAGAAGGTGTACAGTAGTGATCTAAAAACAGCCCAAATTATCATTGACTGTTTTGGTCACAGTGTAAGAACCCTTTTTTACATACAGTCTGAAGTGCAAAAGACAAATAACAAGTGGAGGCAAAGTGTTGCTGGCAGCTGACGGATAAAAATCTCTATATTTAGTGTGACCTTTCTAGAGGGACTGAGAAGCACTGGTGAAAATGGGTTGGGCTTGTGGAGGGTCTGGGGAGAAAATGTCAGAGTTGAAGGGTACATCAGCTTAGAACTTATTTCTCATTTGGTGAAAATGCAGCAACATATAAACAACTAAAAAAATATACAGTACTGGGCAAAAGTCTTAGGCCCCTCTGGGAAAAATGCTATAAAGCGAGGATGGTTCCAGAAATAATGCCATTAATACTTATTAATCGATAAACCTTCTAAAAAGTGCAGTAGACAAAAAAAAATCTCAATCAGATCAATATTTGGTGGGACCACCCTTTGCCTTTAAAACACTATCAGGTCTCTTATGCAAACTTGCATGCAGTTTAAGGTCGAGGTCGGTAGGTTCTTGCAAACATTTTGAGGAACTGGCCACAGTTCTTCTGCACACTTTGACTGTCTCTGCATGTCCTCCCAGAAAGACTGGATCATGTTGAGATGAGGGCTCTGTGGGGACCAGACCATCTGTTGCAGGATTTCTTCTTTTTGCTCAACATAGTTGTGTATGACTGAGATTGGGTGTTTGAGGTCATTCTCAGGCTACACAATGAATTTGGGACCAACCAGAAACCTCCCTGATGGTAGATAAGAATCTACCTGTACTTCTCAACATACATTCAAGTTGCATGACTAACACTTTTGCACAGTACTGTATAACTGACAGTGAGGAGGTCTAGCTCTGCAGGACAGTTACCCTTAAAATTAAGACATAAGCCTGAATTGAATTTAGTAACTGCAACCTTGTGAAAAAATGGATTACATTATAATAAAAAGGATGCAAAATGAAGAACCAACCATTACACATCTTTTTGGGTGTTATTTATATGACACTTTTACCCAAAGTGACCCATTACTTTAACTGAGCAGTTTGTTTATGAGGCTGGAACAAGTATCACCATCCTGCCTGGAATGAAATGAATGAATGAAAATGTGGATCAATTTTAATCATAGTTGTTATGAATAGTCGTCGACCAGATATGTGAAAAACCGGCCATTGAGACACAGAAAATGGAAAATGTGTTGTGAGAACAACACAAGCAGCTTGCTGAGATTATACACTTTTTGAATCATCATACTTAACAAAAGCCATAAAGTTAAATGAAGATGTAAATTGTCACTGACTAATTTAGCCTAACTTGAGAGCTCATGTGAACTTTGCAGAACTACTCAGCAACAGAAACACCTCTTGCAGATCAGTCTACACTGCACCTATGAAGCTCTTTTGCTCCTTCAGTCCATGAAGTTATTTTTGGTACACTTGCTCTGTGTCGGAAGTTTATTTAGCTTTTTGCTCTTCGCTTTCTGTTGCAGATCAAACTCTCAGAATAAACTTACTGAAATCATGGTTCGGCACCACATCACTCTGCACATTTTAAAAATAACCCTAACCCTAAAAATATATTAATTGTAGTGCCCTTTCCCCAAACAAAAGCAGAAGTGATACGATGGGCTTCAAAAATTACAGAAGGAATTGGATTCTGAAGACGTTTTTAAGTTAGTTCTTAGTGTTCTAATTTTATCTTCGATAAAAAGGCTTTTAACTAAATGCAAATGTCTTTTTAAAAGACTGAAAAAAGGCCATCTAACGCCTAATTTGAAGCAAACTGAGATCTGAATATCGGATTGGTTAACGTTGTAGTCGAGTTCGTTTCCGCTTTACAGATGTGAAATGTATGACCAAAGATGAATGAAACTGCTGTCCTCTTTCATCCCTGCTGCGCTTCTTTGGGTTCACTGTGATCTCATGGTTCATGGGCTTGTCTCGCCCTTTCCTGCTGTGTGTATGATCTGTTCCTCTCTTACACCTTTATCTTTGTTCACCTGTTGCAGCTTTTCCATTGACTGCAGTCTCTTCTGCTTTAACTAAACACCTCAAAATGGTGTCTTCTTCTAACTTCACCCCTTTGACAGGGTCAAGATGTCTCACGCATACCCTTTCCTGACCCCTGAGCAGAAGAAGGAGCTCAGCGATATTGCTCATAAGATTGTTGCCTCTGGCAAGGGTATCCTTGCTGCTGATGAATCTACAGGTGGGCAGGCCAAAATATACCGTAAAACATATATTTGCTAATGAGGAAGAATGCTGAAAACTTGCACCACATGAGTGGTTCGGTAAAAGATTCTTTTGTACTTTCTGTCCCTCCTTGTTATACCCTTGTTTTTTTGTTCATCATTGCTCATTCGTCACTCTCTCTCCTAACACAGGCAGCATCGCCAAACGCTTCCAGGGCATTAACGTTGAGAACACCGAGGAGAACAGAAGGTTTTACAGACAGCTGCTTTTCACGGCTGACGACCGCGTGAAGGCTTGCATTGGTGGCGCGATCCTCTTCCATGAAACCCTCTACCAGAAGGATGACAGTGGCAAGGTTTTCTCCCAGCTCCTCAGGGAGAAGGACATTGTGGTGGGAATCAAGGTCGACAAAGGTGTAGTTCCCTTGGCAGGCACCAATGGAGAGACTACCACCCAAGGTAAGACCGACACGCCTTTCTCAAATGCTTCTAATCTGGTTTCCAGGTCTTAATGGCTCCCTTTATCTCTGCCCTATAAGGCCTGGACGGGCTGAATGAGCGCTGCGCTCAATACAAGAAGGATGGAGCTGACTTTGCAAAGTGGCGCTGCGTGCTGAAGATCACCCCCACAACCCCTTCTAACCTGGCAATCATGGAGAATGCCAACGTCCTGGCGAGATACGCCAGCATCTGCCAGTCAGTGAGGGAGGATGGTCTATATTACAAGGACATTAGTATCTCCTGTTTACTGCCAATTAATTTAATCAGAAACATTAAGAACTCAGTAGTAACACAATCTTGCAGGATGTTCAATTCATTGTTTCTGTGTTGACATCGTCAGCAAGTTAATAGATATGCTTGGTAGGTTTTTTTTTTATATACTGTGTTTAAACATGGTATGATCACTTAGGATTGTGTTTTATCTGATTTTAACGTGTGTTCAACTGTCACCTTCAGCATGGCATTGTCCCCATCGTGGAGCCTGAAATTCTCCCGGACGGGGACCACGACCTGAAGCGCTGCCAGTACATCACTGAGAAGGTGCTGGCTGCCGTCTACAAGGCGCTGTCAGACCACCACATTTACCTGGAGGGTACCTTGCTGAAGCCCAACATGGTGACAGCTGGACACTCTTGCTCGCACAAGTATGCTCCCCAAGAGATCGCCATGGCTACCGTCACCGCCTTGCGCCGCACTGTACCCCCCGCAGTTCCAGGTAAAACTCGTTCCCGCAGCATTGATAGCTGAGAGGTAGAAAAGTGCAGGAAATGTGCTGTTATGTGCCAGTCTGCAGCTGTGCTCAGCAAACAACATTATTCACAAGCTTTTCATTTCTCAAACTTGACGTTTCAGGAAGTATTTTGGGGATCTGTTGATATTTTCATACATGTGCAGGAGTTATACCTACCTGAAGGGAACAGCACACGCTTGGGTGTCCTGTCACCTCCCTAAAGATCTAAAAATCTCTCAGAATCCCTACATTCACTTTACTTTATTCCACTGCCTCCTTCTTCCTCCACAGGTATCACTTTCCTGTCAGGCGGTCAGAGTGAGGAGGAGGCCACACTCAACCTGAATGCCATAAACCAGTGTCCCCTGCACAAGCCCTGGGCACTCACCTTCTCTTTCGGGCGAGCCCTGCAGGCCTCAGCTCTCAAGGCCTGGAGTGGCAAGAAGGAGAATGCTAAGGCTTGCCAGGAGGAGTACATCAAGCGAGCCATGGTTAGTGGATTCCAGTCGGAATACTGCTCGCAATATCTACAGGTTTACCACCAGAAATAATATTATTTGCAGATGGGTTATTAATGTAAAACCCTTCAGTCCTCAAGGAGCTTTTCTTGCAAACATTTCAGCCCAGCTCAGTTGTTGGCCCAATGCAGTCACTTTTGCTTTTGTTGTATTTAGTTATGTCAAACAAATTCGGACAACTCGACACTTCTATCAAAAATTTTATTTCACTTCAGGGTCTGTGCATACAGCATGCTGGGAAAACTTCTTGTCTCCCTGATCAATGCACAGTGGCCTCCTTATAAAAAAAGCTCGCTGTAGGTAAGGTTACAAAGGGGACAGTGACCAGGACGGGGTGGTAAGGCGATGAGCGCAGAAGTACTGAGAAGTACAATTTACTCACACAAGATGAGGTGCAGGATATGCATAAACTGAGGGAGGAAGACGGGCTGCAAATGTTAATCCAGAAGGCACGCCCCTCAATAGGAATCCTTGAGAAACCTCCGAATTGTGAGCTGCTTTGGAGCACAGTGGCTGTCAAATGTAAGAGTGCTGTAGAAGGCCTGAGCTGATGAGTATTGCTGTCATTTACTTTTCGCAATTTTTTCAGTATTAACCAAGCTGTTTTTACTTCTCCATATGTTCCACAGAACAACAGCCAGGCTGCTTTGGGGAAATACGTGTCAACTGGAGAGAAGGGCGCTGCAGCTGGGGAGTCACTCTTTGTGGCCAACCATGCTTACTAGACTGTGGTTCGGTTAATTTGACAGAAATGCTTTGCCTCTGCCCCTGATGTTTTACTTCCTGTTTTTTTTTTCTCTACTCTTCTCTGCACATTTAGTCTCTTGTAGTCCATCACTTCCGTCTCCAGGAATAGCAAACTACTGATTCTCTCAACGAAAAGTAACGTCTTCGTTGATTTCTACTGCAAAATTGTCACTGCAGAATCGCATTACACGTATATCATGCAAAGTGGCAGAAATAAAAAAGACTAACTTTTAAATAGTATGATTAGTTTGTAAAACTTTCCATCATATTTTAAGAAAACTTGTTTTCCTGGGTGTTTTGGTCCTCAGTTACTAGTTTTAATTCCCATTAAGACAATTCTGTTACGCACATACAGCCGAGGGAACGACCACAGAAAGGACAACCAACAATGTTCTTCTGTAACCATTTCAAGTTGCAAAATTTTGAAATGTTACTGAAAGAAACTGTGTGTAATTAGGCTGAGTCCTGTTTTTGGAAATGATTCATTTGCATTCGTATGCTTGGCTCTGCAATTTTAAATAAATACCCCTGGAACAATAAAAAGCCTAAAAGATAAGCATCGATGACTTCTTGTAAAGTTTGCATGATACAGTGGCCATATACACTTTGATTTGAAGTTTCAAAAGGGTGTGTTTTTGCTTTCTGTTTTGCTTTGTCATTTTTCAGACAAATGGTTCAAACTGATGACATGCATCTTCCTTCAGAAAAGAGCATGTAGCAGGAGACCCCCAGTGTTAAGTTAAAAAAGTTATTTATCAGTTTCTGCCAGGGAATCAATATTTGTTAACCAAACACATGGGTAACGTGAAAAGCGGCATTAGTGGAGAATGCCAAAGGGAATATTCAGCTTAAATGACTTTAGCATTACAGTGAAGGTTGCAGAAGAACACCAGTAGACACGCTGAACGGCACTTTAGCTTTTGCTAGTCTGCTGCTAGAGAACCTAAAAGCAGACAAAGTCAGGTCACCGGAAGTTGTGCAATTGATTTTAGATGTGATAATGCTTTAACTAGCCGCCCAACGGCAAGCTGTAAACTGAGACGAGTTTTCTTGCTTAAAACAAAAAACTTTACCTTGCAAGAAATCTTGGCACCTAACTCTTTGCTTGGAAGACATACGTAAGAAATTGCTTCTAGAAGGTTGTATGCTCAAAAAAACACCAAAAGATCATATGTGTTCAACACCCAATGGATATTTTCAGTTGGAAAATCAGTCCACATTTGCATAGTACACAGATCCTCTAGGTTATCCTTCTTTCTATTCCTCTTTCTGTCCTTCCTTACTTCCACTGTCTTCTCCATCTTCCATGTCTTCCTCCTTCCCCTCTGCCAACTTCGTGTCCGGCTCCCACAATATGCTGCTGTGCTGTAACTGGGTTAATCTCCATGTTTATACTTCCATGTATGAAATGACCAAACCAAATGCTGATAAACACACGTGCTGTGGAATTATTGTATCTGAATGAGTCATTATCACGAGCAAATTCCACAGAAAAATTTAGAAAATCGTGTTTTTATATATCCTTCCAATTACAGATTTATCTGACCTGCCCACTGACAGTGCCAGCCGTCTTTTGTGACCTTCAGTGTCCTCCTCTCTTGACCACCTTCTGGATCTCCAAACCAGCGCACCACTCCCTGAGGGGAAATGGAGGAAGTGTAAAAGTCCTGTGAGCCCATATAAATTTATATAAATAAATGCATACGTACATATTACAGTGTACGCAAGCTGCTGAGGAGGCCTGCTGGTTTGTCGGGTTGCTGTGTGTCCCCCACAGATAGAGAAGCCACGCAATGGTTGAAATAATGTTCTAGTGTCAGTTCTGTACCACCGAGTGGAAAAAGCTGGCTCCCCTTTGTGGACCTATGAACACGCAAAATGACATTGCAAAAAAACGTGGCGTCATCGACGGGATCCCAAACAGCTGCACCTCTGCAGAGACTGGACTAAGAGCGGTGAAAAGGTAAGAACCTCTTTTGGTTCCCTTTTTGTTGGGCCCTGTTTGACTGCTGGGATGGTGACGGGATCACTGTCCGATATCAGTGCATAGGGTTAAAGGCTGGAAAGACTTGCAAGATAACTTAAACGTGTGAGTTGTCTACTGGAATGCGTCAGGATCGATCTCTTGTTTGCGATGCCGATGAAATAGGTTCTCTAAAAGGACCGAATTCGTTTATATTAAACAAATACGATACTGAATTAGTTCCCCCAGTTGGAGGAACTGCGGAATGGGATTGTTAAGAGAGGGAAACGGGAAGATTGGCAGAAGGAGGTAAGAATACGTGAGGAGCGAGTGAGAGACGGGCACTGTGGAGACAGGCCCCACCCCCGGCTCAGCACAGACAGGATGGGACGAGGGGGGGTCGCCAGCCCTGGTGTGAGACTCGCAATGTGACGAGGGAGAAACCGACTGGGTTAGATGACAGGAAATGGAGGAGGAAGTTTGGGCCCCGGAATGGTGTAACTTTCTAAAATTAACCGATGTAAGCAGAAGCCAAAGTTAAATTCCTAGGGCAGCTGCAGGAAGCGTTTGACCGACATTAAAAGTTGAATCAGGAATCGGTGAAGGACACGTTCAGCTCAGGACTGCTGCCTAAGCCTTCAGAAAAGGTCAGGAAACCTAAGGGCCGGGACCAGCTGCAGATGGTGGACCAGCACCGGAACAAAATTACTTGCCAGGCCCAGCAACAAAACCTTCCATTCACAGTGTGTAATCTGTTTGTGGAATACATTGACTCTCTGGCTCACCACATCTGTGCCAAGTTCCATCACTACGGCTCACCAAAGAAGGGAGTCTGGAACTGACTCACACCTTGTGTGGGCTCTCCAAAGTACTCATGATAGTGTTAGCGCTCACTTGTTCTCTTGCCCTTTTTGTGTTTAGTGTTAAGATGTGTTTCATACGACAACGCACCTCTACCGTGTCCTCAGCTGACCCTGAGGAACTTTTCCTGCCCACACTATGAGAGCAAAGCAAATTCCTCACCGTGAATTTATATGTACTGTGTGCGAAGCGTTAGCTTGGCTGCCCTTGCAGGGGACCAAGAAGGAGTTCTTATCTACTGAGGGGTTTTCGCCTCTCCACATTGGTTTATAATAGAATTATAAAGGGGGGGTATGAATGAATTTAAAAGTGTAAGCAAGTTGCACTGAAACTGTCTGTGTTGCAAGCTGTCCTGCATTCCTGTGTGACCTTCCCTTATCTTCTCTACAGTCCTAAACTCATTTAATCTGGATATCTTCACCCCACCCTAACCTACAATGTAAACACGTTGCTGCTGGAACATTTATTGTCTGTCCGATTTGCCAGTACCTTTCCATTCATAAAAATGTGTAACTCCGCCCATTCTGGTATGCCTGTTTAAGGTGACGCCTTCCTTTTTCGGGGAGACCGTGGGGTTCACTCTCTCCCAGCATGTCATATGCACCGTTATGATGTAAACGTCAGAATGAAGGAAAGTTTTGTCTTGCAGCCTTTGCTCCGTCTAAATTTCCGTCGACACGTGTAGCGATTTAGCCAGACTGCAGCTACAGTGTCTGAGCCCTAATGTCCCTTTTTCTTAAGCCTATTTAGGAAATGTCTTCATTCAGTTTCCATTATCTGCTCGAGTCTTCACAAGAGTTCTGTTGTGCCCCCGTGCTTTACTGACGACTCGTGGCAGAGTGTGGAGACACGGGCCGTTTTCCCGCTGCAATACGTACATTTCAATAGATCCGAGAAGGAAATGCAATTAAAAATGGTAAAAAGTAAATGCTGAAACGTTTTTGCGCATGAAAATTTTGTTGTCCGTAACAGGAGGAACGCATGTACCAGTGTTAAAAAAGAGCTACAGTCCACAATAAAGTGTTTAATCGTGTTAAACTTTAACTGCAGTCCCTGAATGGTGGTCATTGTTATTTTTGTAGGTGACCAGGTGGGAAGCGGTCAGAAGAAATGTATGAACACCTCACAAGGTGAGTTTTTCAATCACTTTTAGTTGTGTATAATATTGCAGTTCCACACTGATGAGAACAGCAGCTTTCGTATCTATTTGTAAAGCAGCAGCAGTGTAGAAACAGCCCCGATGCGTGTGTGTGTGTAGTGCATGCAAATTACAGTAAATTCCTAGCTGTCCGCCCCTCCCTCTCCACTTTGCTCAATGTCTATTATATATGTGTGGAAAGAGAGGATTAGGATTCACTCCTAGACAAATCAATGAACAATGACTTTTGAAGTCCTTTGCTTTGTCTCCCTTTTTACTTTGATCACATATGGTGAGTGCTTTTGGTTTTTATACAGGCCGCTTGCATATTATCTGTGTACGCTGTGTGTGCTTCACATTTTAAACCGATGTCCTGCATTTAGGGTTTGAACGATTTCATTTTAAAACGTTGCCCATTTCTGATTGCAGCTTCACGTCTGAATTTGTCAAGTATGTGACATTTGGTGCTGAAAAGCAGTAGTATTTAGTACACAGTATTTTTTTTAATTTTCTTTTTTTAAAGTATTTTGCCAGCTATATTTTTTATGGCATTATGCTTATTATGATACTTGAACCCTGCAGACTGTTTTGGGAGACTTTTCTCTGCTGTGTTGTACTAGTGTTTCATTCCTTTGGCTGTTAATCTCACTGCAGCAAACCAGCTAAACTACTTTGCTCCAGGGTATAATTGTGTAAATCTGCTGGAGTTAGAAACTATCATATTTTATTGTATTTTATTAACTGATCCCAATTCTGATACATTAATATGCACACCTAACTGTGAGAGCAGCAGTTCCCCTTCTTCCTGTGTTTGTGTGTAACAGAGAAGGAGAACGAGAGATAAAGATGCTGAACCTAATGTTCTATGTCCCCAGTCTGACTAATGGCTCCAATAAAATTACCCTCTTTTCCACCGCTGGCAGCAGATTTTTACGGCACTAGTTATCGATTAAGTTTTGAAAGACTTGAGAAACCTTAAGAAAGTGTGATGTGATCAAACAGTGACTGAGAAAGCAAAGGTATACAAGTAATTTATATAATGCAGCGGACCTTAATTTTTGTCCTTTCCTTGTCCTCTGCCTTCTTATCATGCTTATTTTCCATGTTTACGGTGAATCTGCAACCACCTCAGCAGAGGTCTTTGATACATTTCCCAATCTGCCCTTTTTTATGTTTTATTATCATTACTGCAATTGACCTGTGACTAGAAGATTTCCATTGTAAAGCTATTCACCAGTGAAAACTCTGCTGTCGTCACTTATCTACAGGTGACCTTGTTTCTTCCATGGCTAACATGAGTGAAGTTATTGAAAAATTCCATTAATCTTCTTAGTTTTACTGTATAAGTATCTGTTTTATTCTGCTGTCTTCACTTCCTACCCTGACAGTTTCTCCTATAGATGTACGGGCTCATCTCCAGTCGTCAGTAATCCTCCCCTGCCTTGACACCCCCCACCCCACCAGAGGTCCTCAACACAAGACATCCCAGCTTGGGGTGAGGTGGCTACATTACGGGTCTGTGATCGCTGTCTACGGGCCGGAAGGCAATTACACCCAAGGTGGATTCAGCTTGGAGCCGGGAGGTCTTGCGAAAGGGACCTTCTCGCTGATGGTGCACAACGTCTCGGTTGGACGTGAGGGGCAGTATGTCTGCAGCGTGAGCCACAACGGCACTGTGATTTACACAGCCGACATCACGGTCACAGTCATAGGTGTGTCTCTTGGGGGGTAGAAAAGGACTGGGTGAATTAGATGGTTTAAGATCTGACTGGCTGCACAAACAGACCTCGGTTCTACATGCTCATCAATATTCCTAGAGTCAGTACAGTAATTTGACGAAATGTGCTTCTCTGAGTTGGAGAAGGAATCTGATAAATGAGAAAATGAGAAAATGAATGTATTTGCTTTTACTTTAGATGCTGCACAGCGGTTATTTATTGTTCAGTTCTCTCTCTCTCTCTCTCTCTCTCTCTCTCTCTCTATCTCTCTCTCTCTCTCTCTGTCTCCCTGCAGCACCGCCTTCTCTCTCCATCATTTCTCCGGTGATGGTGGTCCATAGGGCCAGCATGGTACAATGTCAGGCGGAGGGATTCATGCCGCCTCTCATTGACTTCTCCTGGGTTAGGGCAGGAGCAGTAGTGAGACCCCCACACAGAGTGAGCGCTGTCAACCGCACCAGGGATGGCTTCTTCTGGGCAAGCAGCAGCCTTGAGCTGACACCTACTGGCCAGGACAGGGGTGTGAACTTCAGCTGCGTGGTAAACCATACCTCCTTGCAGGAACCCGTCTCTGTGGAGTTCTCTCTCAACTTAACACGTAAGTCTCACGATTCTTTTCATCGCTGCTGTCATCGCTTTGGGTTTTGGGGCTCTTCTTCACTCCTTCTACGGCCAACTTGTATTGATGAGTGTATTTTCTCACCAGACGTCCCAAACGTGACCCTCTCCGCCCTTCCACAGTCCACGTCCTCTTGCCCACTCACTCTCGTCTGTGACATTGACGGTTTCTACCCTGAGGGGATCTCGGTCACCTGGCTTCAAAATGGTTCAGTTCTACCAAACGTGCCGTTAGTACAATCTGGGCCTGGGGGGTCTTTCTGGACCCGTCATGTTCGTACGCTGAGCCGCGAAGAGAAAATGAGGGGCGGTGAAGTCCAGTGTGTGGTACGGCAGCCCACCATTCGCGAGCTCATCTCTGCAACACTGAATCTTTCCGCCACTGAATCGCAAGGTTTGCCCATCAAAGTGTTTCCGACTGATAATAATGTTTGTTATCCAAACCCTGAAGAAAACAACTGTAGATGCCCACCCCCTCACCCCACCTCCTCTGTCTCTTGTAGGGCAAGAACCAGCTCTGAGTAACTCAGCC
The DNA here is from genome assembly GCA_900497675.1 of Arapaima gigas. NCBI lineage: Eukaryota > Metazoa > Chordata > Actinopteri > Osteoglossiformes > Osteoglossidae > Arapaima > Arapaima gigas. The sequence goes on from UFQX01000452.1 coordinate 24,208, forward strand.
AAGGCATCAGTGGCCCTCATGATCATTTCTCTGGTTCTGATCCTCCTGCTGAGCTTTGGATTCTCGTGGTCGAACAGGGACAGTGAGTTTTCTCTGTCGCTTTTACACTTCTAGTCAATTCTCCCGTCAGATCTTTTCTTTGAGTCCTCCATCCATCCTTACATTTTCAGTAACCGCTTGTCGGGCTCGGGGTCTCGGCATTCCGGAGCCTATCCCAGAGGGGGTATCTTTTACTAATCCTCTCTCAGCAATATAAACTATATTATTGGCAAATAAACAAACTTTTCAAAGTAAATTGCACTAGAACTGTGTTTCATTTTGTATCAGTTGTCCGACATTCAGCGCTGGGGTTTCTCTTGAAATGTCTCCATCGCTAATATTCAAATATGGCCTCATATGTTAGAGTCTGAAACCACGGAGCCATTTTGCGATGTCATGTTGCGTTAAGATGTATTTACCGCATCTGTTATGTCTTAAATGTTTGCGCTTGTTCCTCCTTAAACACGAGACTCCGTCAAAAACAAACGGCAGTATTTATATGTGCTGCTGCTTGACTGTATTGCAGGAGCTTTACGATTTATCCTTGTGTACGTTTAGCAACATTGTCGCTTTCAGCTGACGGACAGTGTGCTGTCCTGCCCCATCCTTGCAGAGAAGAAGAACTCTCTGAGTGTGTCGGCCATAATTCTGCCACCGCGGGTGGTAATAGGGAAGAAGGGCCGCGTGACGGTGAGCATCGAGGGACGGAATGTGGACAAAGTCCAGACACTGTGGTTCATCAATGGCACTCCCATCTCAGACTCTCCGCTCACAGGTACACACAGCACACACGTGCTCCTCAGTTGTCCGGCAACCACGTTATATTAACTGCTTTTCTGCTTATGTAACTGCAGTTGGATATTGTTATTAATGCTTATAAATTTATTTACATAGGCTGCAACCACTCTGTGTGATTCGGCACTTGCTCATGATACATTTCCCTGCGCGTTTTGCCCTCGTGTTGTGGGTATTTTAGTGTCCTCTCTGTCTTTCATGTTGTGAATCTGCTAACCTCAGGGTTTTCGCAGCTGCGGCTCGTTTCTTGCGTAAATCCTCAGACAGCAAACTTGTCTTTCTTCTTTGATGCTTTTCTGACCCGCAGTAACTAACAGGGAGGACATTTTCTGCTCTGTCCTTCAGTAACTGAGAGAAGCCCCCTGGTTCCCCAAAGCAGACATGCTGGGTATTATAAGATACACAAACAGCGCCTGCTGTCTTCAGGGAGCAGTACTACACAGCTTCTGCTCTCCTCCTTCACCTTCATCCCTGACGTGACTCTCCACAAGGGGGCTGTGTTCAAATGCCAGGTCTCCTACAGAGGAAAAGACAAGGTGGTGGCAGAGAGAGTGTCAGACAAGCTCACGCTGCTGGGTGAGGAAGAAATATTTTTCATCATTGTCTTGATTTTTTTAAAAATTTGTTTCTGCTTTCTTGTATACGTCCACCTAGTTTTTTTGCATGTCCTCCATTATGCACTGTGATGTCCACAGGAGGAGCTGTTTCACCGTTCTGCAGAGCAGCCTTCCCAGCATACCTTGCAGCAAGGGCCTGGTGTTTATTGTATTATTTGGTTAATTCGTTGTGCCGTGTTCTCATTTTTGTTCTTGTTCCCCTTTTGTTGGCTAGTGTGGTCATTACTACTCCTGGGTCTGTGTTGTTGCACCGTCATTGTGACATGTGGGACTTCGGTGACCTTATTCCGTGTGCCAAGCCAGAGTGGAAGTAAATCAATTTACCCCAAGTAGATGTTAACTGAGAGGAGCTCAGAACCGTTCACCTCGCTTTACCTTTTATTGCCCCCTGTATGGAATCTCTGAATATTAGGAGTCATGTCCTTTTCACCCTGTGCAGGAATCTGAGGAAATAATGCAGATGTCGGTACAAAGTGGGACCATCAGGAGGTTAAATCAGTAACAGTTTGTATTGGTGATTGTCGTGAAGCTCGTTGCCTCGTGGTGCTTTGGTCTTGAAGGGTAGGATTTAACTCGAAGGCAGTACTTTATTGAAATACGTTGATTTATAACTATCTGATTTTTTTTGTGGTTTCAGGGAGCGATTTTAATTGGGTTTTTTTCAGTTGAACTTGACCTCTATGGAGGGGCTGGGGTTTGTTCTAAACTTGAGGGAACATCTAAATTGTGGTGTGTGAATTTTAAATGGTGCTTATTTAGTTGAAGCGCTTTTGTGAGTTGAACATTGGCGGTTTTTTCGTTTTCTCTTGATTCATAATTAAAAAGTAAAAAATGTAAAGTTACGTCATGGACCCTCAGGTCACTCCAGTATTACCTGTTTTCCTTTTTTAGCTCCGCCACAAGTGTCTGAGATTGAGCTTTCGGAGCCAGCTGATGACGCAGGTACCAACTTCCCATCACGTTCCTAAGAAAAAATGCACTCTTCGCCCCATTTTGCACACTTTATGCAGAGGGAGATGAGATTTAAGGGCAGATTTTGAAGGCTGGTGGTGAAGAACATTACTGTTGTGGAGATGCGTGTGGTGCAGCAGCGGGTCATTGTCCTCCCAAAAACACCCACAGGCCACGTCACTCTCACAGCCCATGGCTCCAGTTTCTACCCTGCTGCCATCACCTTCCGCTGGTTTTGTGACGAAGGAGAACTCATTCCCGTCGTCCCCCGGCCGCTCCTTTCTACACCTCAGCCAGATGCCCGGGGGTTGTTCTCCGTATCCAGTCAATGCAAAGTGCCCCAGGCGGAGCTGGAGAAAGGAGCGACCAAGGTGTGGATCACCGTGCATCATATGGCCCTGAAGATGCCAACTGTGCGAGAGATCAGAGGTACGTAACATGTCACAAGGTTGGGGAGATCGTGGACACCATGTTTTTCATTTTTTATTTTCCATCATTTTAGAGTATACAACTGATGTAAATACAATAAATAAATATTTATAGCGTCGTCAAACCTGTGAATAAATCAAGGGACTATGCTGTATTATTAAACAGGTATAGACTGTGACATAGTGGATGGACTTATGAACATTTCAAGTTGTGAACACATATCTGCTCTTGGTTGTGCGTGCGAGTCGAGGAATAGATTGGAAGTTGACTAAAAGGGTGGAAGGTTTAGCACTCGCACAACTAAAATGTCCTTTCTGCAGGATTTACAAAGAAGCCGTGTGTGTCGGACATCTCCTCGCTCTCCTGTGGACAGCCCACACTCCTTGGCTGTGAGGTGACAGGTTTCTACCCGCCTGACATTTCGGTCACCTGGTGGAGGCAGAGAGGGGGGGACAGGGAAAGAGAGATAGCAGAAGAAGGAGAGGTGTGGGGGCCACTACTGACCGATCCGAGGACGTACCGCGCGACGGCCATTCTGAGGACAGGAAGGAGCGACAGAGGGGTGGAAGAGACGGACAGCTGGATCACCTGCAGAGTGGCGCACTGTTCACTAAAGGAGCCGGTGGAGAAACACTGGAGACACCCAGGTGATCTTCACCTGTCTTCCATCCAACAGCACGCAGATCACGTCACCTGCAGCCTCAGACTCACCTTTAATTTTCCAAACCCTCCGTCCCATAGCCCCGCCCTCGATCCCCACCTCTCTCTCCGTGCAGTGGAACGAAGGGGGAGTCGGGGTGTTTTCCCTGGAGCTGCTGGGCGGTCACCCCAGGGCCGTGGTGCTGTGGGCTGCAGGGGGCGCCACCATGTCTCCGCTCATCTCTACAGAGTGTGAGGAGGAAGAGGAAGGCACGAGGCAGAAAGTAAGGAGCACGTGTGTCCTTCAGAGATGGACGGGGACGGGGCCACACCCCAGGACTGTTACAAAAAGCAGGGCCAACAGCCATGTGCACAGTAAGTTGACAGATCATTTTTGCTGTCAGAACAGACGTGTTGGTCTTTTTCGGTCGTGTGTGTGTTGGTGTATGTGACCCTTTCAGCTCACTGCCCTGTGGTGACACAAACAGGTACAGGCGTAAAAGGTCTCATATTTATATGTTCTAAAATTGCATACATTTGTAGAATCATTCCTATTTGTTTTTATTTATTATGGCACACTGGGGGGGGGGGGGGCGGTTTA
>UFQX01000452.1:28316-79611 GCA_900497675.1 Arapaima gigas
GGGGGGGGGGGGGGACGCTTACATTTCTATACAGGAAAAAATGTCTGAACAGTGTGGCATGATGTTGTTATGTACAATATAGGGACAAGTGGTGCTCTGCCACGTGACAGAAAAATGACGGCCAAAAAAGAACATCCTCCAACTCCTAAGGTGAAACGCGCGACACGTGAGGAGGAGGAGGTGGAGGAGGAGGAGGAGGAGGAGGGAGATGGAAAAGTCCGGAAGGGAGCCGACATCACCCACGTAAACAGAGTGAATGTGGGAAAAGGATTGAGAGTGAGTGTGGAGATCAGACACCCCACACTGCCTCTGCCTGTGTACCGGACATGGACGGGTAATGAACAAATGCTTCTTCTCAGTTAATGTCGCGATACACAGTGGTACCAAGCAGTAAAAACAAGGTTCTCTGCAGGAGTAACGCTGTAATACTTAGAGTAAGGTCCCCGACAGGGAGTGTTTTACTCTACTAGTGTAGTATTGTGTGCATGTTAGGTGACTATATAATATTAGTGTCATTTATACATATTTATGTATTACATGAAATATTTAAATGTCATATTTATTCTAATAGCGTCATTTATGTCTAATATTAATGTATTTTATTCTTCTAGAACGCCAGGAAGAATCGTCTTTCTGATTCAACACCTTACTTGGGTACAAAACACTCTTTTTTATACCTAATATCTTCATTTGGTATCACAAAAATGATCAGAGTTGGTTCTTATTCACTTCTCAATTTTATTTATTTCTGTCTTTTTAAAAATGAAAAATAAACCCGTTTTTCAAATCACAACATAAAGGTGTGGTTTACTGAACTTTGCACTAAAGTGTCGTGTCACTTACTGTCCATTTCTGCAGCGCGTTTAGTGCCAAGGTTATCGTCCCACAGTAGAAGTTGAGATGCACACTGGGGACTGGTACACCAGGTCCTCACCTTACGAACACAGCAGGGCCTGCAAGTCTGTCTGGATCTCCATTTTGTCTGTAGGTCCAACCACTACATCACAGTCAGTTGACTCATTTATGTTATGCAGAAAAAAATAAATAAAACCAGAGATTTAAAAAAATGTCATTTGTGCTCCGCAATACAGAGGGATTTAAGAAAACAGAATGGTGATGGTGACAGGAGGAGCTCTGTGAGGAACATCTGCTGGATCCTGCAGGGGCTGGGACTCAGTGTGTGGGGGGTAACTAGCGCCTCCACCACCAGCAGCCCAAGCAGAACCCTAAAATACAACGTGCTGTGCAGGGGGTGTGAAGATGTGCTCCACGATGGACTCTGTGGCTTCAGGGTTTCTTCCACACACTCCAGCGAGCTGCACCTCCAAACTCGGGCCCCTTCAGTGAGGAGACCTTCAGTGAGCATCAGCAGCATCTCCTGGTGTCACAGCTGAGATTCCCGCCTTTATTACTCGCGATAACGACGTTTCGCAGCCATTTAAACGCAAATCTGGTCGTTTTTACTGCTTTTCGCCGCCTGTCAGCTGCCAAGAAACAAGTTTAATATAAATCGCGAAGTCAAAAGTGTGACTTGCAGCCGAGAAAGTGAAGGAAACAAGTATAAACACGCGCGAGAGAGAGAGAGGGTGTGTGTGTGTGTGTGTGTGTGTGTGTGTGTGTGTGTGTGTGTGTGTGTGTGGCGGTGTCCATCATATCTCTGACTCTGACCACCTCTTCCTCATTTCAATAAACCTTCGGAACCAGGAACTTCATTTCGCGTGACCTGCGAAACTCGCGTTTTACGTCCGTTTCGCTTCAAAACACCTCGGAAAATGTAACATCTACAAATAAGCAAAGGCTGCCTGCGATATAGAACCTTTTTTCTTTAGGAAATCAGAACATTTCACGGGGCTTCAGGTAGTTGGGACGGTGTGAAAGAAGTTCCGCCTTTTTTATCAGCGCACCAGAGGACCCGGTATTCACCCGGTATTTACCCGGTATTCACCCGGTATTTACCCGCTTCCTCCGAGACCAAGCTGCTGTGTGAGCGATGGAGCCGCAGCCCAGCATCGTCTCCCGCGCTGGACGCTCCTTCTGGACCCTTGTTCAGGGCATCTTGGTGAGTGGATGTGGAACTTATGCAGTGTTGGAGTAAAACGGTGTTCAAAAACTTAACAAGAATTAAACTAACAACTATAGTAACGAGAGACAGTTACAGTAAGAGCACCATTTGGTCCTGTATTTTTTGTTATATATATTTGCTACCAGTATTAGTGCATCATGCCACTTTCTTAACTATTATTATTATTGTTGTTGTTGTTGCTGTAGGATCAATTTGAACAGTAACATCACTGTGAAAATGCGATTTCCACATGTCTTTTCCTCTCGGTGCACTTGGGGTGTTTATGCACATTTTCCAGAAATGTACATGAGTTGTACCTCTAGCAGCAAATTCCGTTTTCAACATGGCGGCCGTATGAATTTTTGCTCAGGGTTGTTACACCGCTGTGTTGCTTCTGCACCTCAAAACCAACTCAGAAACAGTCTGCAGGCTTTGGAGAGACCAGCTGAGCATCTGGTAACCATGTAGCTCAGGCTGTAGAGCGAGTGGCCAGAAACCAGAGCTGAAAACCACACTAGTTCCTGTGCATTTTGTTTTCTCTGCTGTGCTGCCTTCTTACTCTACCCATCATTCATCCTTCCATCCATCCTTCCATCATCCATTATCTTTAACCACTTAATCCTGGTCAGGGTCACAGCAGTGGGCCCTGGAATCACTGGGCACCAGGCTAGCAGACTACAACCCAGATGGAACACCAGTCCGTTGTAGTGTACGGTACTGTGCAAAAGTCTTAGACATGCAACTTGAATGTGTGTTGGGAAGTACAGGTAGATTTTTATCTACCATCAGGGAGGTTTCTGTTTGGTCCCATATTCATTGTGCAGCCTGAGAATGACCTCAAACACCCAATCTCACTGATACACAACTATCTTGAGCAAAAAGAAGGAATCCTGCAACAGATGGTCTGGTCCCCACAGAGCCCTCATCTCAACATGATCCAGTCGGTCTGGGAGGACATGCAGAGACAGTCAAAGTCTGCAGAAGAACTGTGGCCAGTTCCTCAAAATGTTTGGAAGAACCGACCAACCTCTACCTTAAACTGCATGCAAGTTTAGATAAGAGAATTGATGGTGTTTTAAAGGCAAAGGGTGGTCCCACCAAATATTGATCTGATGGAGGTTTGTTCTGTCTACTGAACTTTTTAGAAGGTTTGTTGATTAATAAGTATTCATGGCATTATTTCTGGAACCGTCCTCTCTTTATAGCATTTTTCCCACAGGTGCCTAAGACTTTTGCACAGTACTTGTAATTACACACACACACACACTCTTTTCACAATAATTCTATCTGTGCGTCTTCCAAAAGTACTGACCAGTTTTTCTGTGCTAACTGGTTCAAACTTATGCATCAAAGGACAGTTCTCTTTTTCAGCAACAATGTTCCCCAATTACTGGTTTTGATTTCCTTTGTGGTTTTTTAACGTTGAAATTTGTCTTTATTTTAATATGTAAAAGAAGTTTTGTCAAAAGGTGGATGCACTGCAGGACAGACTTTCTGAAGGAATATTCTCCTTATTTTACAGTCACTTGGATTAAAGTTGTTATTTTCAGGGGATTTATTTGATGACAACTAACTACATGTAATGGTTTTTTAAAACTTTTAATCTTGCTTTCCCTTTCTTTCCTTCCCCCTTTCTGTTTGCTACAACGACCCAAAGAACGTTGTCACATCAGCTGTGGACAGATATTTAAGGCCTGCACCCCCAAATGCAGGAAATGATGAAATAAATATAAAGCCGGAAGTGACACTTTGCACGGAGAGAGACCAAAGTCATGAAGAAGACAAGAATGTGAATGAAGATGAGGGAGAAAGAGAAAGCAGAGGAGATGATGCTCAGACCAGGGAGACCAAGTCAATGGTTCCCTGGGAACAATGTGAGATCTTCCTGGAAACAGACAGCAAGGCAGCACAAAGCAGAGTTGAATATATCAGGAGTGGGGAGAGAGAACAAGCGGAAAAAGAGACTGAGAGGTCCAGAAAGCGGGACGATGCATCGGAAATAAACCCAATGCTTGTAGAGTTAAACAATAAAGATGCAGAGTTGAATGACATGAGTGAAGATGAAATCCAGCGGGGAGATATTTGTCCAGGACAAAGTCTTCTTCCAGAAGAGAGAAAAAAAGAAAGGAGAGAGCAAGACAGGGATGAAAGTGAGGATGAAATGCAAACATGTGAGCGGCAAAGAGAAGAAGAATCAGAAACAAAACAACAGGATATCCAGTTAACAGACGAAGAGTTTAAAAGTGGGGGGAGAGATTTTGAGATTAAAACAGAGACAGTGGAAGGAGAATATGGAAAAATGGAAGATGGTGAGGAAGTACACAGTAGGAAACAAGATATTTTTCAAGGAGATAACAAAAGCAAAGCAGAAGAAATTCAAGAACAAAGTGTCATCGTTGGAGTTGTGAAAAAAAGGGAAAGAGAGTTGGAGAAGGAAATGGATGAAATGGAGATCAATAAAAGCTATAGAGAAGCAAAAGCAGAGCAAGGTGGAGAGGAACAGCCTGAAAGGTTGGAAGATACTGGAATAGCAAGCGGAGATGGACAAGGAAGGGGTCCAGAATATGAAGAAAATGAAGAAATTCTTAGAGAAGGAAGAGATTTCACATTAAGTTGGCTGGAACCAGAAAGAGAAACATGTAAACTAGAAGTAAATGTAGAAGAAGGTAAAATAAGATTAGAGCTGGAAACAGGAGAGCGAAATGAAGGAATGGTGGCAGATAAAGGGGAAGAAAAACCAAGTGTTGGTAAGAAAGGTGGGGAGGACAGGAAAAGTATAATGTTTTCATCTGAGTTACAAAGAGCAGAAGAAAATGAAGAAGTAAAATTCCATTATGAAGATCAGTTGCCACAAACTAGGGCTGAGGAACATTTGACATTAGGATTCGACTTGCAGGAAGTGGAAACACACAGAGAGACAGAAGAAAAAATGTCAGAAGAAATAGCTATGAAGGTATCAGGGACACAATGGAGAGATGATCAGAAACATGAGGAACAGAACCTGAAGCAAACAGAAGCAGATCAGTGGTCTCAGAGGGTTCATGAACAGTCTGGTGGGGAAGATGAAGAATCAGAAACAAAACAAGAGGAAGAGAGGAAAATGGATGGAGAACAGATAAAGATTGGAGATCCAAAGGAGATGGACACAGACATCAAAAACAAATTGGCACAAGTAGAAAAAGAGGATGAAAAAGATGATGACAATGAAAAGGAAACAAAATGTGATAAAGCAGAAATACCTGACTTAAAGGTACAAGACACAGAGCTGAGGATGAGTTTTGAGGAACCTCGAGATGAGGAAAATGAAGAACAATTTGGATGGACAGAAGAGTTTGAGGCCACGAGAGAAAGAGGACAAGAAAGTGTGACAGAAAATAAAAAACCCAAAGAAGAAATGCAAGGTGTACAAAGTGCAGCAGAACTGGGAAGAGAAGAGCAGAGAGTAAAGGAGGAAGAAGACATGGAAAAACCAAAAGAGCTAGAAGCAGCAAATAAACTTCAAGAATCAGTAACAAGAGAAGAGAGCGAGGAGCCATGTAAAGTTCAGAATGACAAGGAACATCGAGAAATGGAGGTGTGTTTATCTGAGTTTGAAAAAGGACAAGAAAATGACACTGATGTAGAAGAAGACACAGATCCAGCAAGATGGTCAGTACAAAGTAGAAGTGAGGAACATCTGACATTACAATTCAATTTGCAGGAACTAGAAACACAGAGAGAGACAGAAGAAACAATATCAGAAGAAAAAGCTGCAGAGGTAGTAGGGGCACAATGGAGAGATGGCCTGAAACACGAGGAAAGTGGCCCAAAGGAGAAGGAAACAGAAACAGAACACAGGTCTCACAGAACAGCTCATGAACAATGTGGTGGGGAAAGTGAAGAATCAGACACAAACCAAATGGAAGAGAGGGGGACAGATGGAGACCAGATAAAGATTGAGGAGGTGGAAACAGGAGAACCACAGGAGATGGACATAGACATCAAATACAAAATGGCACAAGCAGAAACAGAGGATGAAAAATGTGATGACAATGAAAAGGAAACAAAATGTGATGAAGAAGAAATACCTGAGTTGGGGATAAGTGAAACACAGATGAGGATAAACATCAAGGAGCCTCAAGATGAAGAAAATGAAGAACAGTTTGGANACAGATGGAGAACAGATAAAGATTGAGGAGGTGGAAGCAGGAGAACCACAGGAGATGGACATAGACATCAAATACAAAATGGCACAAGCAGAAACAGAGGATGAAAAATGTGATGACAATGAAAAGGAAACAAAATGTGATGAAGAAGAAATACCTGAGTTGGGGATAAGTGAAACACAGATGAGGATAAACATCAAGGAGCCTCAAGATGAAGAAAATGAAGAACAGTTTGGATGGATAGATAGGTTTGAGGCCACAAGAGAAAGAAGTCAAGAAGAAGTCAGAGAAAGAAGTCAAGAAGAAGTCAGAGAAACTCAAAAACCCCAAGAAGAAATGCAAGGTGTACAAAGTGCAGCAGAACTGGGAAGAGAAGAGCAGAGAGTAGAGGAGGAAGAAATAGCAGATAAACCTCCAGAATCAATAACCAGAGAAGAGGGCAAAGAGTCATGTGAAGTTGGGAAAAGCAGGGAATTTGGAGAAGTGGAGGTATATTCATCTGAGTTTGAAAGAGGAGAAGAAAAGGACAATGAGGTAGAGAACAAAGATATAGAAATTCACATTGAACATCAATGGCCAATTCAAACTAGGGCTGAGGAACATTTGACATTAGGATTCGACCTGCAGGAAATGGAAACACACAGAGAGACAGAAGAAACATTACCAGAAGAAATAGCTGTGGAGGTATCAGAGACACAATGGAGAGATGATCAGGAACATGAGGAAAGTGGCCCAAAGGAGAAGGAAACAGAAACAGAACACAGGTCTCACAGAACAGCTCATGAACAATGTGGTGGGGAAAGTGAAGAATCAGACACAAACCAAATGGAAGAGAGGGGAACAGATGGAGACCAGATAAAGATTGAGGAGGTGGAAACAGAAGAACCACAGGAGATGGACATAGAAATGAAATACAAAATTACACAAGTAGAAACAGAGGATGAAAAAGTTGATGGCGATGAAAAGGAAACCAAATGTGATAATGTGGAAATACGTGAGTTGTGGGTACAAGACACAGAGATGGGGATAAGTTTCAAGGAACCTCAAGATGAAGAAAATGAAGAACAGTCTGGATGGATGGATAGGTTTGAGGCCACGAGAGAAAGAAGTCAAGAAAGTGTCAGAGAAAATCAAAAACCCCAACAAGAAATGCAAGGTGTACAAAGTGCAGCAGAACTGGGAAGAGAAGAGCAGACAGTAGAGGAGGAAGAAGTCTGGGAAGAAATAGCAGATAAACCTCCAGAATCAGTAACCAGAGAAGAGGGCGAAGAGTCATATGAAGTTGAGAAAGGCAGAGAAGTTGAAGAAATGGACGTATGTTCATCTGAGTTTGAAAGAGGAGAAGAGAAGGACAATGAGGTGGAAAAAGAAGACATAGAAATTCTCATTGAATGTCAATGGCCAATTCAAGCTAGGGCTGAGGAACATTTGACATTAGGATTCGACCTGCAGGAAGTGGAAACACACAGAGAGGCAGAAGAAACAATGTCAGAAAAAATTGCTGTGGAGGTATCAGAGACACAATGGAAAGATGATCAGAAACATGAGGAACAGAACCTGAAGCAGACAGAAGCAGATCAGTGGTCTCAGAGGGTTCATGAACAGTCTGGTGGGGAAGATGAAGAATCAGAAAGAGAACAGGAGGAAGAGAAGAAAACAGATGGAGAACAGAAAGACTTGGAAGATGGATGGTCAGTACCAGGTGGCACTACAGAGCACTTAACATCAGGATCTAACATTCAACAATTTGAAAGTACAAATAAAAAAGCAGTAAAAACAGTAACAGAAGAAGAAGATCTAGATGTATCAGAGTCAAAATGGAGAGATGATAGGAAACATGAGGAAAGTGTCTACAGCAAAGTACAAACAGAATCAGAAGAGTCTCACACAGCTGAAGGGCAGGTTAGTGAAGAACATTGTGAATCTGACACCAAACAAAAGAAAGAGAAGGAACCAGATGGACAAAGAGACAGTGGAGAGATGGCAATAGGAGGAGAGTCACAAGAAATAAACTTTGAAGTAAAATACAAGATAGCCCATGTAGAAAGAGATGATGGAAAACATGAGGAGAATGAAGAGGAAACACTGGAGATAAAGGAGATGAATAAAAGTTGTGATGAACCTCAAGATGAAATAGAAAGAGAGGAAAAATCTAGAATGTTTAAAAATGTAGACTCAAGACTGGAAGAACAACGAAGAGAAAGGGATGAAATGAAAGAAGATCACTTTGAGATAACAGATGCTGTGGAGGAATTTGAAGAAAGGAAGGAAGGGGCACCTGAAGATGGAAAAAGTGATGGACTCCACACGAAAGACATGAATGAGCAAAATGTTGCCGAAGTGGGGTGTAGAGAAGATGATAGCAGAACCGACCATGTGTGGGAAATGCAGACAGGAGGAAGGGAAGAGCAGGTAGCGCTAGAATATGGAGGGACTACGGGACAGATCAAGAAAGGAGGAGCTGCGGAGATTCCAGGAGAAATTGAGACTGAAGAAGGAAAATACATACAAACAACTGTGAAGGAAGAAGATAGACACGGAGGAGCAGAGGTGTTTGCAGAGGAAGAAGGGGCTGAAGAGACGAAACAGCCATCTGGTGAAAGACCAACAGAACGCGAAAGTTACGTTAGACAAGAAAGCGAGGAGAGGATGGGGAGGGAACGTGCTGATCATGATTTGGTCACAGCTCTAGATATAAACGTTGGACTGGCAGAAGATGATGTAGATAAAAGTGCAAGCAACGAGAGAAGCGGACTGGCTGAGAACAAAGCAAAAGAAGATCGAAAGTCGGAGTGTGATGGGGAAATGAGGGCCCACGTATGTGAAACTCGTGAAAAACCAGAAGTACCTGAAGCAAGAGTCTGGGTAGTGGAAGAAGAAAAGATGAAACAAAAGGAGACCGATGGAAATGAAGTGTGCAGGCAAGAGGCGGAAAGAGCCACAGCGCTGGGAGAAGAAATAAGAGACGAGGCCAAGAGAAGAAAGGAAAATGAGCCACAGAGTCAAAGCGGTGAAACGTTAATCGCAGAGACGCCAGAAGAGGCTGGAAGAAGTAAAAGACAAGAAGTGGGTGAAGAAACAGGTGTGGATGTAGGAAACGAAGACACCGCAGAGGACGAAGTGGAAGAGAGAGTAGAAGATGAGCAAACTGTGTATGGAGATGAAAGTAAGAAATTTGTCCTACAGGTAAGGGCTTCTTCTCAGATACTCTACCAGAACACCAGTAGCCGTGTTAATGGTTGTGGAAGTGTTTGTTTTCACGACGTGCTGCAGGTTTGTTCCTTACAGAACTATACGCTGTCAACGTGAGCAGCATCTCCTAGTAGCCGACGTGAACGTGGCAGTAAGGAGAGTAGTGGCACTTATTTTTTCCCGCTTGAAGAACGGAGCTAAATTATTTGTTCTGCATGAAATGTGCTTAGTTGGCATATTTTCCACGGTCATGCTGAGGGCCGGTGGTTGTGTCCGGCTGTCGCAAACCGCACCCATCTGCGCTGCAGGTGGACGCCCCCTCTTTGGATTTCACCGCCCAAAAATCCCGAATCGCGCTCAAGAACCGGCAGGTTCGACCCCCCCGGGACCCTCGGGTTTTGCTGCAGAAGCCGTCCTTGGTCCCGCTCCGTTCGGCGCCGGAGGTGAAGGCTGGTCCCGGGGGACTGATGGGGATCAAACTGCCAGGTAACTTTGTTGCAGTTCTGCAGTCCTGGAACAGTTTTTGTTGACTTTGGGAGTACATATACCTGACGCCACCCTCACGTCCCCGATAAACCTGGCTGAATCACTTCTCCTCTCACCTTCTGTCCAAACAGGGCTTGGCGGGGCGATTCCAGCCCTGAAGAAAACAGACAGGGCGGTGAAGGAGAGAAGGGAAGAAGTTACAGGACAGGTACTTTGTGCACGAGGGTCGGTGGATCGTAGAGCCCCCTCAGAAACATTTATAACCTGGACCTCCTTCCCACAGATCGGCAAGGCAGAAGAAACCACACAGGCTGGTGTTGACGTCAGGGAGCAGATATCCACAAAGAGATGGGAGGCAGGACCCAAAGCGGGTGGAATCGGGGCTATTAGGGTGAAGCTGCCAGGTAATTTACCAGGGTAAAAGGGAGCGGGTGCTGTACTTGTGCCGAGCCCTGTTTAATACGATCGATGCCGTCTGCAGCTTTCGGCACAGGGCTGCCTGTTCTGAGGAAGACTGACCGAGGAGTGAAGATGAGAGAGGTAAGGAGGAGGAGCGCTGAGCAGCAGCCTGCAAGACCACCACTTGAGGTGGGGTGGAGGTGCCCGCACTCCCCTTACTAGCCTCTCGGCCTGGGTCACAATTTCAATTTCTGTAGTAAGTAAAGCATGCGAGGCAGGCGACAGGGTGCAGTGCACCCTGGGTGACCACACAAGCTGGGGGTCTTACGAACAATGTTCATGTACTACGGTTACGGCCTGAGCAACGATCCGCTTCGAGCACAGCGTCCGACCGCTTTACAGCCCCGAGTTACGTTTTAAATAAACAAACAAATAAAAAAGTGAACGTCCCGCAGGAGACTTCAGACGAGGGAACGGTGGGCGAAGGACAAGGGGCAGAATCGAAGGAGAAGGAGGTCAAACGTAGCGGAGCGCAGGCTGCCATGTTTCCAGGTGAGAGGTCGGCCGTGAATGCTGATCAGTTACTGCATTTTTACACTGTTAGACGGCAGGACTTCACAGTGTTGTTCTTGCGCAGGTTTTGGCGCTGGGTTTCCTGTACTGAAAAAGACCGAAAGGGGGATGAAAATGAGAAGTGGCGAACACTTGGTGAGCTTCACGCAGGAACAACGATAGAGGCTGATCGTGACCGCGTCGCTCAGCCGCTTCGTTCCTCAGATCCTGCAGTTCCAACATTTACGTCCGAAAGAAGCCCTGAGCCGCGTTTGTGTTTCCAGCTGCTTCACACGCGCCTTCCTCTCATTCCTGTCTCTCCAAAACCTTGTTCCATCCAGGAAAAATCCGAAGCGGATCAGGATTCAACCGGCGCGGACGTGTCAGAGGCGGAGGCTCAATCTCAGAAGGCTGGGTAAGTAAGCGATAAATGCAGATGAATATATTTAACAAGCAGTTGCATAAACAGCATTTCAGTGACCTCCTCTGAATGTGAATTTTCAAGTCTTGTTGAGCTGAAATACAGTACCGTGCAAAAGTCTTACACATGCAACTTGAATGTGTGTTGAGAAGTACAGGTAGATTCTTATCTACCATCAGGGGGGTTTCTGATTGGTCCCAAATTCATTGTGTAGCCTGAGAATGACCTCAAACACCCAATCTCAGTCATACACAACTATCTTGAGCAAAAAGAAAGAATCCTGCAACAGATGGTCTGGTCCCCACAGAACCCTCATCTCAACATGATCAAGTCAGTCTGGGAGGACATGCAGAGACAGTCAAAGTGTGCAGAACAACTGTGCCCAGTTCCTCAAACTGTTTGCAAGAACCTACCGACCTCGACCTTAAACTGCATGCAAGTTTAGATAAGAGAATTGATGGTGTTTTAAAGGCAAAGGGTGGTCCCACCAAATATTGATCCGATTGAGGTTTTTTTTGTCTACTGCACTTTTTAGAAGGTTTATTGATTAATAAGTATTCATGGCATTATTTTTGGAACCATCCTCTCCTTATAGCATTTTTCCCACAGGGGCCTAAGACTTTTGCACAGTACTGTATCATAGTTTAAATTATAGTTGACTGAGTTCACTGATCACTCATGATGTCCGTCATATATACTGGAATTAGGACGATTCATTTCATTAAACAATGAATTATAAAACTTGACTGACTTTCACGCCTTACTGATATTCTACACCCTTTTGTGCTCTTTTTTCAGTGTAGGAAATCCTCTGCTGTCAGAGCTGAAGTGTAAGTTGAAGAAAACAGACAGAAAGTGAGGTGAAATCCTGTGTTTTTATATAATACTGAACTTCAGGGGTACGAATTTCAACATATTACTTATCTGCATTAGATGCACTTTTAAATAAGATAACCAGCAGTTACATACTATAAATATACTGTAAGTGAATATTTATTTGATTATTATTGTTATGTAAACATACAAAAATACTTAGGTGTGGAGCCCACAGCTCTCAAGGGTGTGTTCAGAGTTCAGTGTACTTCTATGATCCTGGTGTGTCTTACTAACCTTTTACCCCCTTTTCGACAATGTATACACTCTTTTTACATTAGACGGTGGCATTATTTAACTTTTATGTTTTTTTTTATTTTCTATCTCTACAAATTCCTAATGTTTACAAAAGTCTTTAACCTTTTAATACAGAATGTGGAATAATTACTTTGATGAAACGGATGTACATTTTTTTAAAAAACGTAAATATTTCAATTATTTTATTAAAAACAAGTGTGTTATTTTCTTTTTGTATGCATTTATATTAAAGGCTTAGATACAGGTTACATCAGAAGGTAAAGAAGCAACCGAGAGACATGGTTGAAATGAAATGCACTTTTTAGAAAAAGCTGTTAAAATAAAAGTCTGAGTCAAGTTTTAAGTCAGCACTATTTATAGTCATAATCACTTAACCTCAAGTCTGAGTTGTTTGAAATCAAAGGAATACAAGTTCAAGTCCAAGTTTGGGTCAAATGCAGGTCTTTGCCCAGATCACCATTATCTGTGTTTGAGTTCTTACTGCATGGAATAAAAATGTAATCAATTTTTCTCTAACAAAAATGAAAAACGAATATGAGATGCCAAACTGAGAGGAGTACAGGCATACATGTAAGTCCTGGACAGAGTTCACACATGAAGAACAAACATTATATTAATTTCGTGTGTCAGCTGGTGCAGTGAAAGTGAGTAAACATCACATTGGCTGAACACACAGATACCGCAGCACAGAACCAAACCGGTTAAAAGGTGCTGTTGGAAAAAACTTGAACATATTATGTACATATTTTGAAAATAATTTTCTATTTTATAAACGACTAATGTCTACAAAGTTCAACACCGCATGTTACGTCGCAAGTGGAAGGGAGGGAACAGTTGACTTGCTCTGTACAGTAAATGTATTGCTGTCATTTTTAAATGCAGTGTTACTGTTTCAGCTTTTTGAAATACTCTACCTACTCGTAACTGTAACCCTAAAGCAGAAAGGAGGTTCCAGGGCTGTGAAGAAAAGACTGTTTGCAGTTGATTTGAAAAATAAAGTCTCAAAGGGGACTTATTGAGTGAGCAAAACAGGTGAAAGCAAATAAAAGAATTACTCAGCTCTTGGCAGAGACCCGTCCAGAGGTGTACAGCCCCTCCTGACAGTCATCAGGGTTGCTATTGAGGAAGATAAAACGACAAAATCTCAAAATAAATTAAACATAGGTCGTGAAAGTGGACGATTCTGCAAATCGGGGTTACGCCACAAATTGTCTTTTACTTTTAAACGTCCTTATTCCTTTGTTTATTATTGAATTACATAAAATCATACAGGACACTAGCACAAACGCTTAGTTCTGCAGCCCCAGAGAGTTGACAGACGCACAGAGGACCCCCCAGTGCAGTGTAAAGCACAATGGGGGGTGGGTAACCAAATATTACACGTAAACTATAATCCGCCCCAGGTGCCGAGCACCTGAGGACCAGGCCTGCTGCTTTCACATTTTCACGCTGCTGTACCTGCGAACTCAGCTGCTCGGTGGACATATTAGTGAGGATTTACATACACAACCAGGGAAATGTGAGCTGGTTAGTTTTTGGGAGGGCTGTACAAATATTCAAAGTATTATTCAAGAGAGCTATGGGGGGCGTGTCCTACCCCTTTACATCTCTGGGTCACGTGGAATCGGTGCGTTGCAGTATTATGGCCATGTAAAAGGAACGGGCTCAGTGTAGCCACAATACAAAAAAAACTATAGAGAGTTTCTCTCTACATAACTGTACGTGTGAGGGTTCGAGTCCCACGGCTCAAATGGCGTCCGTCAGATCGGTAATGGCGCCCTCTGCAGGTCAGTTTTTCACTCGTCTCGGGCCGGAGTTTGAAAGCACAGTTCAAAATGAAACCCTGCGCTTGTTCTAAAACACCGGGAACTTATTACCTTCCGGGGTTTTCCGGCCATAACAGCAACGTTAGCGGTAGTGCTACCTAAACAGAAAATGGAGTAACTATTACAGTGACAGCAGAGGCACCGGGAAAGCGGAAGTGGCGGCGGAAGCTGAATGCTTAGCGCGAGCGGCTGTGCGCGCACCGGGGGGGGCGCTGCTGAGCACCGCAGTGTGACGAGAACCGGGACGAACCGGCACAAACGGCGTACAGGAAGGTAAAAATGGCTTTACTGGGGTACAGTAGAAACACATATTTAAACTATACGTGTCGGATCTGTTTGCTGTTGCTTTGTATCCAGTTTTCGCTGTACGTGAGCCGTCATGCGTCGCGTCCCGGAGCTTTTGTTTTTTTCACGGAGCTGTCTGTTCGCTAACTCGTCGTCTCGCCGCGCGACGGAATCGCGTAAAAACAAAGTTTACACGCAAACATGAGTGGAAAAACACTTTAAGTCTTTATTCTCGTCTCTGTGTCTCTTAAATTCGCGCCGAAGTGGACGCGGGAGGCTGTTGCGCAAAAGCACACGTCTGTGAGCTAAGGTTAACTTACTACGTCAGCCAGCTAACTAGCTCGACTAGCAACCAGGGTAAAGGTGGGAGAAACTGAACCAGGTTCTGGAGAATAAAGTGTGGTTTTAAGCGGGAAGAAAGCCGTGTTTTGTTGCCAATAACATGAACGTATTTATTTTAGCGCCGTTTACCCCCGCGTATCTTTGTCTTGTTTTTACCCTGTGAGCAGAAGCCGTGTTTCGGAGCCTCAAAGGGGGGCGTCGGGGGTCGTTAAAATGCGATTTTACATACAGTTAAGTTTGGGTTAAGTGAGGTTAGTGGCGATCACCACAGCCGGGGCTCCATGTCGGCGCGCGCCGGCCGGGAGCCAAAATGGCGGAACAGTGAGCCGCTTCGCTGGAGTTTAACAGACAATACTGCCGCTGTGCTCGACTTAAACCCTCTCAGATCGGGCGCTTCGGCTTAGGATCACGGCAGAGATGGGTCACGTGCGGTACCGCAATGTCCCCTTGCTGGGCCGTTCTCAGAGTAGCGTTGAATGTACTTGTAGTTGGGTTGTTAGTTGAATCACTAACTCAGCGGTTAAACAGGTTAGTGTAACTGCGTGATCTCCCCATTCGCGTCCCCACAGTCCCTGCAGTGATTCCTTCATGCTCCTTTGTGTAGTTCTCACCTGGAGTCTGGCCCAAAACGAACAACCTCGAAGATGAAGTGGGGTAGTAACACCTTTTTTTTAATATGAATTCTAAAATGCCGCATAGCTCCTGAAATCCTTTCAGCCCTATTTTTAAACCTCGTCCCACTTCAGGACACACAGACTGAGGGTTTTGTGATGTTTGTGTGTGTTCACACAGGTTTTCTTGACCGCCCTGCAGTCATCCATCCCGAGCCCGGTCCTGGTGCGGCAGAGCCGACGGCCTGTGTGTGTTTGAGGGAGGTGGGCCCGGGCGTATGTTTGTTAGTCTGTCCATGAGACAGGGTCGTGTGTCCCAGTTGGAGTGTGAAACAAAAACTCAAGTGAGAACCTGTGTGGTTGACAATGGGGGACATCAGTGACCTGGACAGACAGATCGACCAGCTGCGACGCTGCGAGCTCATCAAGGAGAATGAGGTCAAGGCTCTGTGTGCCAAAGCCAGGTAGCAAACACACGCCCCGCTGCTGCTGGACGAGGCCTGTGCCATCCATCCATCCATCCATCCTCAGTCTAGCAGATTTCACAAATGTTTGCCACAAAGAAGAAAATAAAAATCATAAATATTTTAGGAAACCTTTTTTGAAGCAAAAGGGGAAATATAAATGTTTAGCTGGTTTCTTTTTTGGAGAAAATTAATGCATCAAGTATTTTCATTTATTGCGATGAAGGCAGCATAGTTTCAGATGGTACTGAAAAAAAACTAACTTTTTCCCCCTCTTATTCATTCTGCTTAACATTGACACCTTTAATGGGTTAGATGATCTTGATGTCTTTTTTGAACTTGTTTTATTCATACTTGAATCTAGAGAGCGCCTTGCTTTTCAAGACCAGATGCTGAACTACATTTCACGTTTGAAAGTATCGCAATGAGTTATTCTGTACGACAGGGAGATTGTGGTGTGGATTTCTGGGAAAAACGGAGGCAATTTGTGTGTTTCAGGGAGATTCTAGTTGAAGAAAGCAACGTTCAGCGAGTGGATTCTCCTGTAACTGTAAGTGGCCACTTAATTGGAGACGTACACGTCTGTTTAATTGTGTACTTTTTTAATGTGGCTTTCTTTCTCCGCCTGCCAGGTATGTGGTGATATCCATGGGCAGTTTTATGACCTCAAGGAGTTATTCAGAGTAAGTGTCCTTGATGTCTTACAGACCTGGTCAGTTTCAGCTCCATTTTTTATTTTGCATGAGATGGAAATCATGTTTCATTTGTTATATTTTACATTAACATGATTAATTTACGCTCTCATTTGCTGTTAATTTGCTCTTAAGTCCTTGTGCCTGTTATGAAAGGGGGTTGCCAGATCTACAGTCCCACCTCAGTCTTTCTTCAGAATTCTTTGAAAAGGTCTTGTAATATGATGCACCCTTATTTCTGACGCATTATACAAGTGGAAACATCCTGGAATATTTAATGCCTACTTAGTTTCCGTTTTAAGAATGATGCAGTATTTTTGGTGTTGAGTATTAATAGAAAGGTACAGATGTAATGCTTGCACCCACATACTTTAAAGTGTATTAAAGTCAGAAGTTGTCAGCTGTTCACTTTTTCTGACTAATGGAAGGAGCACAGGAATGTAGGTTTTCCCTGTCGACACCCAGTTAAGGCAACTTCCTCCAATTGTTTGTAGTCTGGTTTTAATTTAGTGTTTGCTGTGGCCAGTAAAATTGTTCAGTGATCACATGGATCTGGCTGGAGAGGTAATCCTGTGTTCAGCAGTAACACACTGTCTCCCTCTGGCCACATGCTGCATATACAGTAACTGTTCACAACACTTACAGGTAGGAGGTGATGTTCCGGAGACAAATTACCTCTTCATGGGAGACTTTGTGGACCGAGGATTCTACAGTGTGGAGACCTTCCTGCTGCTACTGGCCCTTAAGGTTCTTGTTCAGTCCTCACTTCCTTTGTTGTCTGCCTCCTGTTTAGGGTTGAAGTAGATCTTTCTTAAATTCTTATGTTTTCATTTTTAATGAATGTTTTAAATCCTCAAGTCCAGTATTATTTATTTATTTATTTTTTTTTTTTTAAGAAACAAGAATTTTTGTTATCGGTCCTGGTACTTAATGTTTAAATCGAATTTTAGAATACTTGCAGGTTAATTGACTTTTTTGGAAAGACATTATTTGTAAATAGCATTTTATTTGGAGTTTTATTTCTGTTCCTGTCTTTACGTATAGATGCTTTTTGTTTTTTAGCCTTTAAGAAAGTTTCTTGTAGTTTTGCACATTTCAGTATGAATGTCTGGACCATCTCTTAGAAATTGAGCTGTAATCTCTGTACAAATCAATTCTTGTAGCATTATTAGTGTAACTTCCATAACTTGCTTTAATATTAGCCTCACGTCTTTGTGACCCGGTGTGTTCAGGTGCGATACCCGGACAGAATCACGCTGATCAGAGGGAACCACGAATCCCGACAGATCACCCAGGTGTACGGCTTCTACGACGAATGCCTGAGGAAATACGGATCTGTAACAGTGTGGAGATACTGCACTGAGATCTTTGACTACTTGTCCCTCTCTGCCATTATTGATGGCAAGGTTGGTGATTGTTTCTCAGCGCTGATACTCAGCACTTGACTTGCAAACATTCAAGTTAACAAGCGTTCGCTTTGGTAAACTCATTTAAAGTGTACTTTTGAATTTGATTTATGTTGAATATTTTTGCATATGCAAATTTCCCTAAATTTTAGTGAATTTCTCCCACTCGGTGCCCGGTTTTGAGTCGGACCTAACTGTCCATTTTTTACATTTTTCTGTGACTGGGCATTGTGGGAAAGAATGCTGTTTTAAGTTGTATGTTGTGCTATCTGCCGGTATTATTTTAAACTAAGATTTTAGTATGATAGTCACTGTCTTGCCTCTTTACCTAATTAGTGAACTTGACTCCTAACTATATTTGGGATAATTTATAATAAAATGGGAGTCTTTTATAGCTTTGGTTAAATCATCCTCTTACTGTATATACATTGCATATGGAATTATTGTATTTCTTCGCTAACAGTGGCCAAATTTTGATAAATTGAAATTTTTTGAGGTGTTTCTCCAAACAAAAGGATAGAATTTGTTGTTTTCGATTTTACGAATTCTCACCTAACAAATTAGGCTTGTAAACTGAGTGGGGTGCTGAACATCAGTGATGGTGAGGTTTAGATAAGTCTTTAGAAGATGCATTTTTGTCAGCCACCGTGTAATCCCGCAGCATTTGTGGCTAAGTTATTTTCTTGTGTTGCATCTTCAGATATTTTGTGTGCATGGAGGTCTGTCCCCCTCTATACAAACGCTGGACCAGATAAGAACCATTGACAGGAAGCAGGAGGTTCCGCATGATGGACCCATGTGTGACTTGTTATGGTCCGACCCTGAAGGTAAGCAGGTTTCCTTTCTCTCCTCGGTTTTCAGTCTCGTCTCTCCGCACTTTATTACAGGAGTCTTTTGTACCCAAAGCACTGATGTTTAATTAAACTGTTGCGGTTAATGTGTGTACAGGTTCAAAGGCATCATGTCCGTGTCTCCCTCTTTGCAGATACCACAGGGTGGGGTGTGAGTCCGAGAGGTGCTGGGTACCTATTCGGCAGTGACGTTGTAACACAGTTTAATACTGCGAACGACATCGATATGATTTGCAGAGCTCATCAGCTCGTCATGGAGGGCTATAAGTGGCACTTCAACGAAACTGTACTGACTGTGTGGTCGGCGCCAAACTACTGCTACAGGTACTGGTCTTCATTCGCTGTCTGGTCTCCTTAGTCGCACGATAGCTGGAAGCGCCGGCAACGTTCGTTGTTTGTGTGTTTCAGGTGTGGGAACGTGGCAGCAATACTGGAGCTGGATGAGCACCTGCAGAAAGAGTTCATCATATTCGAAGCTGCCCCACAAGAAACGAGAGGCATCCCTTCCAAAAAGCCAGTGGCTGACTACTTCCTGTGACGTCACAGTTAGTCAGTCATTGCGCAAACCACAGGAGAACTGTTTGTTTGTTCTTGCATCTTCCTTGTCCTGCCCCCACACTTTCTTAAACACTTCCCACTGTATTTTCTACCTCTCAATGCCCTCAACACGTTAGGTATTTGCCCTCTTGATTCCACACGCCTTTTATACGCCCACTACTTTCTGCTACTGTTGTATGTCTGCATACGACTCCTGTGACCGTTAGCTTTAGTATGCTAAACAATTAAAGTGATATTGAGGGGGACGGGGCAGGGACAGTTACATTTTGGGAGGCTGCAGAAAGTCAGTGCAAGGGATGGTATTCATTTTGATTTTGTTTTTACATGGCTTATTTCTTTTGCTTATCTGTGAAGAAAAACCAACGATGGGTGATTTTCTCTTTGGTTCTGTTTCCTTTTGTCTTCAGCAACAGTAATACGACTGTCTCGTGACTGATTCTGAGTGGTGGAACCAACAGCAGAACTGCTAAGTAGTTCTGCGTTCAGCTAATTTGGGGATAAATGGAAACAGAACCGAATTATGAACCTTATACGTTTCACTGACCAATTTTTCTGTAGGATTCATTGTTGACTTTTATCAATCTGTGAAAATAAATTGTACTTTTTTTATAAATACAGCTTAGTCGTCATTCTTTGGAAATGCAAGGGTGCCAATTCAAGTAGTTAACCTACAACAGTGTATGTGTGTACAAGCGGTGGAAGATAACTTTGCAGATGACGTGACCTCAAACGGGCTAAACGGGAAGGGAGCTAAGACTGTCCCCTGAGGGCAGCTCATTGCCGTGTCTCATACAGCCTGTCCTGCCCGTCAACACGTCCACAGCCCAAGACACCAGATGCCTCTACCTGCATTGACAGGCTTCTCTCTCAGCAGCCCAGGCTGAATGGTGATGAACACACTGGAGAAGTGAGAACCACGATGCTCACGGTGCTGCCTGCTGTGTTGCGGTGGGAGTCGACCGTTCAGCGAGTAGGCAATAGCATCATCTGCTCTGGTGGAAGTGCGGAGGGTCCAATGCCATCCTGACCAGTGGTGGGAGGTGTGCCAAGGCAAGCCTTTCTAGAGTCTCCATGGGTTGTGAAGCTAGAACGTATAGCCAATAGTCATTTAAAGGTGGAATCCAGCAAGATCTTTTCTACACCTCTGCTGTCAAACGTAATTCAAATTTGCAAGTGATCAGCTTGTTTTGGATCAAGATATCATGAACATCCTGCCCTGGACAAACAAGGTACAGCTATTTGATTATAATGTCAAGTGGAATACTTGCAGATAGTGGAAATATCAAAAGTCTCAGAAAATCTAAAGTGTAACTAGTGATGGGGAAATTATGGTTTGCTGCCTGACGGTCTGGATATCATGAATTCCGCAACAGAACAAATCGGCTGAAAAAGAAAGTTGAGATGTCTCAAAGCCGAACTGAAATGGGATCTTTCAAACGGACAACAATCCAGTAAATTCACAGCAGAAATACCCAAACAAATGGAGAATTTTGGTGTGGCCGAGTGAAAACCCCACAGACGTATGGCTAAAAGGATAGTGATCAGGGGGTAAAATTCTTTCCCATAATATGAACAGAAATCTATTGTCTTGGATTTTTCATTGTAAGTTCTCAATTAGTACTGTAGTAACTTAATGTTTCTTCAGGAAACCAGCCAACTATAAATAATTTTATCATAAAAATTTACCACAATTTAATTCAGTACAAAGGGTAACTAGTTGACAGCTCCGGTAGGTCAATACCTGGTGACCGCCCCCCACATATTTTTGTAATACGTACACAAGGTGCCACCAGGACCACGATTCAGATATAATTTTAGATCTTCGCACGACTAACCTTTAAATTTCAGAAGCCTCAAGATTTAAACATTTGGTGTTTGAGTTATATGTCTGTATGCATCGTTTCTCGTCTTAAAGGAGAAGTTTACTGGTCTGCGTTTCTGGGTTTGTAGTTTATTTTAAATAAACTACAAAGTCCGCAATTCAAATCGCAATGCATCCGTTTCCACTTCCGCTTCCGTTCTAAGCCGGACCCGCTATAGCCGGCGCGTGCTACACGCAATCCTCTGCAAAAAAAGAGCACAACGCATGTTTAAAACATTTTAGAGTTCAAGGGTTGATAGTGTTCTTCAGAGAAAACAGGTGAGATAAAGGGGGAATGTCAGGTTGTTGTACGCGAGCCATTATGTTAGTTTTAATAAGTCTTTTTCTTATTTTTTTTTTTACACCCAACTGCTCTGTCGAAACGCGAGGCCTGCGCGAGGCCTCCACCTCCCGCGCGCCCTGCGTTTGACTTCTTAACAATTTTGACTAAATGCGAAAATGTTGTTACTTCAGGCTTTCGGATAACTAAACTACACTGCAAAATAGCTTGTAGTAATTTAGCTGTAAATCCATTTTTTTCCTGTCGTTAGTTGAATTTCGTCCTCTAGTTCTGTTAGCCTCCGTTGAGCGAATGTTCCTTTATTTATACGTTAGTATCGTTTGTTGTTTCTTTAATTTCGCCTCGTCTCTGTTTCCCGAATTTATCAAACACTTTTACGGTACGTGACAGAACTGCTTCTTTTTCTGTTAGAATATTATTGAAATTGCATTGGTTTACCGCTTCTGGCTGTTTTCGCCAGATAACATCTGCTTTTTTTCACACGGCCCTTCTAGTCGTGTAACATTTCCTTTGAAACTTAAATAATGAGAATTATTATCTAACTTATATACATTATATTATTTAAATTATATTGTCTTGAGAATAGTGCAGCAGTGATCTGAACGTGAAGAAACACAGGCTGGAGTTGCCCTATATTCTGTGCTCTAAAATCCCTGACCAGTATTTAAAAAAAAAAATTTTGCCTAATATTCTTCATCTTTTAGGTTTCTTTTGTATTCCCTTGTTAGGCAAATGGTTTTTCCTGATGTCTTTTTACCGATTCCATCTTTCTCTTCGCAGAACCAACTGCCCTGCAGAGATGTCTCGATTTTTTGCCACTGGTTCCGACAGTGAGACCGAGGAGTCGTCTTCAGGAGATGAAATCACCCCCAAAGGAACTGGAACTACCTTCACCAAGCAGTCAGTGCTCCTTCTTTAAATAATACTTTCTGTTCATCCTTAACTGCGTGTTTTTAACCGTCTGCTGCTCTCCCTCAGGTCCCTGTTGCTCAGCGATGATGAAGAGGACACTAAGCGAGTTGTGCGCAGTGCGAAGGACAAAAGGTGTGATGTGGTTAAAAGACGACACGCTGCCTTTCTCCGCTGTTCTCTCCCTCTTAGGGCCACCTTTGTCAAGTCGTAATTCATATACAGCAAAACTATCAGATATGCAGAAACTAGATTATTGCAAATGAAATGTGTACATGACAAATGCATGTATTGATGATAATGGAGTAACAACAACCCGCTTCAGCTATGTGAGGGGACAACTCGGGAGACTGCACAGTGGGAACACAAACTTTGTTTCTCCATGGCGTTTTTGAACAGCATCACTCACAGCACAACAACATGCCTGCCCCAAAGCTCTGGAACACAGAGGGGTGTCAACAGTCGTCGTAAATAAATCCTGTGCGCTCGTTGCCATCGGAAGGTGACGGTGATCGGAAAGGAGCGGGAGGATGGCAGCCGAGCGCATTCTGTCAATTCGTTTTGTTTCAGGGTTTTACTGTGCTAACTGAACGATCACTTCCCAGGTTTGAGGAGCTTACAAACCACATCAAGACCATCAGGAATGCTATGAAAATCCGGGACATGGCAAAGTGCCTGGAGGAGTTTGAGCAACTGTGTCGAGCTTTCCTCAAGAGTAAAACAATAGTGGACAAGGAGGGGATGCCCAAATTTTACATCCGACTGCTGGCTGACTTGGAGGATTATCTCAATCAGGTACAAAATGCTCTAAAATGTATTTTGCTGGTGCAAGTAAGAATGAATGCTGAATACTAACCTCATATCTCTCTGAAAGCTGTGGGAGGACAAAGAGGGCAAGAAAAAGATGAACAAGAACAATGCAAAAGCCCTCAGCACCCTGCGGCAGAAAATCCGAAAGTACAACCGGGACTACGAGAATGAAATTGTCAGCTACAAGGAGGTTCGTAATAAGAGCTGTTTTGCGAAGTTCAAGCATCAGTCTCTTTGTTGGACCAGTTGCATGCCAATGTGTAAAGAATCAGTTTGTTCCCTCTGTGGTGCTGAACTTTAGGGCACACGCTATATAACGGTGCACCATTGTGATCATGCGCTTTCCTCCCAGAATCCAGAACAGTCGGCAGAAGAAGAGGAGAAGGATGAATGGTCATCAGGTGAGCTGTTGAATTTTCTTATTTTGACGTCCTGCTTGTGCCTCAAATACTCCAGCTTCTTTGGTGGTAAACTTCACATATATAGAGGTAGGACGGAAAGTTTTCCATTTCCTTTGTTTCCGGGACTCATTTTCAGAGAGTGAAGATGACGACAAGGGGGACGAGCCGGTGAAGAGTAAAAGTGCGTTCCTAAAGAAGAAGCCTGCGAGTGAGTCGCTTCCAGATGCCAAGAAATTCCTGAAGACGGCAGGGGTAAGACATGGAAGGAAATGGTATTTTTCATTAAGTGCATGTGCAGCATTGAACAATTAAATAAATGGGACAATGCAGAAGTAAAATTGTTAAATTTTGCATTAGTATTTTTATCCAAAGCTGGTTCTTCAGCTTTGGTCCTTCGTGGCCAACTCCATGAGGGTTTTTAAAAAGTCTAGTCAGCAAAGTTTACATTAGTAAACTTTTGGCCACCTATGAATCCGAAACGCGTTGTAGTGCCTTTTACGTCTTGTTCAGCTTTCATACTTAGTGGTTTTGTGAGCAACTGGATTTTATTTATTATTTCATTTTAACTCTTATCTATAATACAGAGCTCTTGGGTGTGTAAGCAAAAGGAGCAACTTTTCAGGGCTTATCAGCCTTCATGGATGAGTTTACTTTGGCTATGCTAAGTAATTTGTAGATGAGTCTGAGGTTTACCTGCCTGAACTGTCATCCCACTAAATATAACATGGCTCTATATTTTATCACCCCTGTCCTATTTGTCTAGGTCTGTTATGTAAAAGTGAGTAAATGTGTGGTGAACTGCTGCTGAAGTATGACGGTCGCGGTTTTCCCATAATTCAGGACGAAGAGTCTGACAGTGACGATGATGAGGACGACGAAGACTGGGGCTCTGATACAGTGGAAAGTGCCAGTGAGAGTGACGATATGGAAAGGAATGCCTCTCTGGCTGTCGTCTTCCTCAAGAAGTGAGTTCGTACCTTTTTTGCCTGCTTTCTGCTGCCATTTCTCGTCAATCCATCGCCGGGTCCGCAAGTTACAAGCACATTTGGCTGTTTTGTAATTTTATTTGTGAACAAACACAGCCAGGACCTCACAGTGAACTAAAACT
This sequence comes from Arapaima gigas, assembly GCA_900497675.1. Classification (NCBI taxonomy): domain Eukaryota; kingdom Metazoa; phylum Chordata; class Actinopteri; order Osteoglossiformes; family Osteoglossidae; genus Arapaima; species Arapaima gigas. The sequence goes on from UFQX01000452.1 coordinate 53,130, forward strand.
TAACGCAAGTGTCGCTCATATTCAAATTCTACATGCTGTATTGATGTCAGCTAAAGTCATCACAAATTAAATTCCTGTTTAATGCCTTTTGTGGCTGATTTATCTCAAAACAAGTGCAACGTTCCTCAAATTGTGACTGATAGTGGATACTGCCAGAAAGGACGTGAGCTGTAAACGCTGTCTACACAAGCTGAGTGAAGATGGTCACACACTGATATTGTGTGTGGGCTGTGTTTTACTACTAATGGTAGAACATTGGCACTATTGTGAACATTTTGAAAAAACAATTGTAGGAAAAGTTAAACACAAATCTGTATCTTCTAAAATATTCTTATGATGAGGTCCAAGTGTATTTTATCCGTGTGCCATTTTTATTACATAAACTGCGGTGTAGTTTCATTCCTGCTTAACATTTCATCACATTTAAAAAAAACTATATGACATTCTAGTTACTGGGTGTGAACCCCATTTGTTTAAACATTGTTAAAGCAGTGATTTAATTTTCTCAGGCCTTTGGAGGGTGAGAAGCAACCTGTTGAGAAGGTGAAAAAGAGGAAAACTAAGGAAAAGGTGCGACAGGATGAAGATGCTGATGTGGAAGGACAAGACCTTGAGGAAGGTGGTTGGGAAAAGGTTAAAGGAGGTTTACTGCTGGTCAAGGTCAGTGACCCAATGGAGCTTCGCTGAAGCTGCCACTTTCTTCAGCGTGTTGTTGTCGATTCTGCCAGTGCCACTGGTGCCCCTCTCTTTACCAATTTGGGGTACGTTGTGCACTATAAAGTGCAGCTGCTGTAAAAGTTTGCTTCTTAGTAAAAGTCACCACACCGACTGCCTAGATGTTACTTTACTTGACACTGGTTTCTGTGGCCCTGCTTTTTGGGAGTAGATTTTGCTGTATATACAGAATGTTGCAGTTTGATAAATTGACTTAAATGACTTTGTTCGTAAGTATTTGATTCACTGTACAGAAATTGTCTTGAAGTTCAAGTAATAGCTTCAGCCCTCCAGTGAAATCATCTGTGATCCTGGGTGTCCTGCAGCTTCTTGTATTTTTATTTTTTAATGGTTCTAGGGAACAAAAACAGGGTAGAGTTGCTGACAATAAATTGACCCCTGCACGTCACTTGAACTTGTCTGCATAATGTAGTCCACCGCTTTAGAGGGCAGAAATAGTCAAACTGTCAATGTTCATAATTTCTGTTGTCTGAGAAATGATCTGCACCACAAGCGGTGGTGGTTTCCTTGTCAGCTGTTTTCAATGTAGCTGTCAGAATATTTAAAAATGTTTTAATTTGGGATATAAAAAGCTGCAAAGTACAATATGTCAGATGCACATTTTAATTTATTTAAATTTGAATAACTTCTATAACTGGAATTTGTTTCATGAGAAATGTACAATGTAAATGCAAACTGGCAATAAAATATTTGAATTTTAGAACCCTTTTTTTGTACTTTAAAGGTTTGAGTGAATGTAGACAGATATCAGACTAATTCAGCTGCCGTGTTCCCTTTGTAGGAAAAGCCCAAGATGTTTGCCAAGGGTACAGAGATCAACACTGGGGTTGTCGTCAAGAAGCTTAATGAGATCCTACAGGCCCGTGGAAAGAAGGGAACTGACAGGTACAGCAGTTTCCCCTCTAATGGTGCACTTTTAGTATGATATTCAGTACGGTCTTGCCTGATGTTAACCACATCTGTTCAACATAAATTATTGGCGAGAGTTGAGTTTGGCGACTTATCGGGGTAGGTCGTTGTGGTGTAAGCCAGATAGCTTGTGTAGCAGTATAAACATCTGTTGCTGAGGTTTTGAAACTTTATTGCTGCACAGTTAGACGGATCTGTTTTCTGGTTAGCACTCAGATAAAACAGCTTTCATTGCCTGATATTTTACTGCTAAATGAGATAAACACGACATAGTGGACAGTCAACGCGACTGAGCAATAGCTGAGCAGCAGTGTGGGCAGCCAGAAGACTACCTCAGATGAGTAGTGTGGCATCAGATGCCATTGTTAGCTGCAAGTAGCACCATCACGGGGTAGAACTGCACAGTAGGCGACGTGTTCCAAGTACGGCGAGGGTGAGAGAGTTTACTGCAGAATGCGTCTCTGGCCAGCAAGTGTTCTGATCTTGCACAGTTGTTTCGCCAGTCGCTTATCTAAATGTTTATTTTTGTCCTCCTCAGGGCCGCTCAGATTGAACTCCTCAATGCTCTGGCTGGCATTGCTTGCGAGAACAATCTGGGAGAGGGCATTCTGGTGAAGATAAAATTCAACATTATCGCATCCCTCTACGACTACAACCCGAACTTGGCAGCTTTCATGAAGGTATCGTTGTCTTTACACCCCCCCCCCCCATTTTCAGCCTAAAGCCTAGTTGTATGTTCTCTACAGTGTGCATTTCCTCTCTTTCCAGCCTGAAATGTGGAAGAAGTGTCTGGACTGCATTGATGAACTACTGGATATCCTGTTTGACAACAGTAACATTTTCATTGGGGAAAACATCGCTGAGGATAGTGAAAATCTTGCCGTCTCTGATCAGGTTAAAAAAAAAAAAAAAAAAAATTTGTTTATATGATGTTCTGTTGATTTGGGGCAGTGTAACAGTTGGTGTCTGTGTGGTGGCAACTTCTTGTTCATACCGAGTTTGACACGTGTACAGACCAGGATGAAGTGACGCGTCTAATTCGTTTTCCCCGCTTTAGCCGTTCCGAGTTAGAGGATGTATTTTGACTCTGGTTGAAAGGATGGATGAAGAATTCGTAAAAATCATGCAGAACACCGACCCCCATTCCCAGGGTGAGTGCTGTCTCTTGGCATTGTTCTCTAACTTGACCTCCAGTTTCCATATTTCTGTCCCAGTCAGCTGTGTCTCCCTCTTTCAGAGTACGTGGACAATCTGAAGGACGAGGGCCGTGTGTGTGCCATTGTCGACCGCCTGCTGCAGTACCTGGAGAACAAAGGCAGCACGGAGGAGGTGTGCAGGGTCTACCTGCGCAGGATCATGCACACCTACTACAAGTTCGACTACAAGGCTCATCGCCGGAGCTTGGGGCTGCAGGGGGAGACAAAGGTGAAATTTTGAGCGTCTGTGGGAAAACAGGACTTGTGTATGTATTCTCTGGCCGGTGGTGTTGTCCAAAGGTGTGTTGGTGGGGAAATGATGAAACGGTGGACTGCAGTTAGAATTACCGCTGGAGGAAAAGGTACAGGTTGTAAGTAGGTGAAGGTGAACTGGCTTTAAAGTGGCTCTTTGCTGTCCAGTCTGAGCAGGACCAGGAGGAGAGTGAAGGTGAGGACAGTGCCGTGCTCATGGACCGCCTCTGCAAGTTCATCTACGCCAAGGACCGCACCGACCGCATCCGCACCTGTGCCATCTTATGCCACATCTACCACCATGCCCTGCATAGCCGCTGGTACCAGGCCCGCGACCTCATGCTTATGAGCCATCTGCAGGACAACATCCAGCACGCTGACCCACCTGTGCAGGTGCGCAGGCCGTTGGTGTGCTGATGAGGCGGTTAGCGCGCAGCGTCGTAAAGGACGGCCGGAAGAAAAATGAGATTCCTGTCTTTGCGTCTCGTAGATCCTGTACAACCGGACCATGGTGCAGCTGGGCATTTGTGCGTTCAGACAGGGCATGATCAAGGATGCCCACAATGCACTGCTGGACATCCAGTCCAGCGGTCGTGCCAAGGAGCTTCTTGGCCAGGGTTTGCTGATGAGGAACATGCAGGAGAGGAATGCAGAGCAGGAGAAGATTGAGAAGAGGCGACAGGTAAGTGGATGGTTTTCTTGTTGAGCAACATCACTGAGTTTGCTGCTTAACCTGCTATGTGCTATGGGGTCTCTCTGTTTGCATCTGCTGCTTACGCTCAGCGTGGTGGTACAAAAGTGCTGTTTTCTCTAACAGTTCCTCACTTTCTCTGGCTCAGGTGCCTTTCCACATGCACATTAACCTGGAGCTGCTGGAGTGTGTGTATCTGGTGTCTGCCATGCTGCTGGAGATCCCCTACATGGCTGCACACGAGTTTGACGCTCGGCGCAGGATGATCAGCAAGCAGTTCCACCACCAGCTCCGCGTTGGGGAGCGGCAGCCTCTGCTGGGTACGTGATGGTTATAGTGGATACCCCCCCCCCGCAGAAGTCTGGCTCTTTTCTCGGTTTCGGTGTCAGCAGTCACTGCGACCGACTGTGTTTATACCTGAGTAAAGTGGCCACTCTTCTTCAACCGTATAAAACTCTTTGCATCCCAGGGCCCCCCGAGAGCATGAGGGAGCACGTGGTGGCGGCGAGCAAGGCCATGAAGATGGGCGACTGGCGCACGTGCCACTCGTTCATCATCAACGACAAGATGAACAGCAAAGTGTGGGACCTGTTTCCTGAGGCCCAGCGGGTCCGAGAGATGCTCGTCAGGTGAAGCCGTGCCTCAGGCTCACACACGAGCTGAAAGCTCTCCGCCCAGGGAGAGCGGACTAGCCACTGATCGGGGGGGGGCGGAATGTTGGACTTCAGCTGCACGAACAAACTGTCTGACTTGTCGATTGCAGGAAGATCCAAGAGGAGTCTCTGCGCACTTACTTGTTCACCTACAGCAGCGTGTACGACTCCATCAGGTACAAGGCCACGTCTCACGCCAGCAGCTCTTTGGTCCATGAATACTTTTCGTTATGGTTTTCCTCCGCGTCAGCATCTAAGCGCTCTTTAGTAACCAAGTTGGTGAACGACTGGTTTTTAGCCTGTGCTGGATGCTGTAGTGCAAACCTGACACCTACCCCGTCTTCCCTCTGTTAGCATGGAAACCCTGTCAGAGATGTTTGAGCTGGAGCTGCCGACAGTCCACAGCATCATCAGCAAGATGATCATCAACGAAGAGCTCATGGTAATCGGCTCCTTTTTACGGCTTAGTTGCCCTTCGCCTCTTTGTGTCGTTTGACGTCCAGTCCAGTGGTTCCTGATCCCCCCCCCCCGCAGAGAGCCTTATTTTACACGTTATTTTTCCCGCCTTCCACCAGTCCGCGGCTGTGTTGTGCATTAACTGAGGGATACGTACTTTGTCCCGTTTTAACATCCCTTAAATGAAACCGGCAACCTCCGGGGTCAGAACCACTGGCCTAGAGCCACAGGTGAGGCTAACAGTTTTGGGCCATCATCGGTCGGTGACGTGTGACAATGGCTCTGATGTCGTCGTCGCCCCAAGGCATCCCTGGACCAGCCCACGCAGACGGTTGTGATGCACCGCACGGAGCCCACCTCCCTGCAGAACATGGCCCTGCAGCTGGCCGAGAAGCTGGGTGCGCTTGTCGAGAACAACGAGAGGGTGTTCGACCTGAAGCAGGGGGTCTACGGAAGCTACTTCAACAGAGGTGAGGACCTTAAGAGTGGAGAAGGCGACGATGCTGGGACGTTGCGGCGCTGAGATAGGAACGTGAACGTTTGATCTCGATTTGCCCCTCTTTTACAGACCAAAAGGGCGGCTACCAGCAGAAGCAGGGCTACCAGAGAGGTGAGTGTCCAGTAACCCAGACGTAGCGAAGCGCAGGGGCTGCTGCGAATGACTGACACGAGTGTTTTTCCGCCGGACACGTCTTCTAATGTTTTCAAGCACAGAAGCAGTTATGAGCAGAGCTCTTAGGAACCAGTTCACTTGTTGATCTGCGTTTCAATATAATCGGCCATCTTCTCCCTCTGGAGGCGGTTAGAAGCTGCAGTCGTGTCCCTGTGTTGTCGAGCAGCGTGGGGGGTGTTTTCTCTTGTCTTTGTCTTCCCTTTATTTGCCTTGCTGTCTCTGTTCGGTTTTTGTCCCCTAGTCTGTCAGTCGTCTTTTGGTGTGAGCGTGCTGCCCGCTGTTGGCCTTTTTCTGGACGTCAGCACCTTCTTTCTCTCCCTCCCTCAGACCAGAAAGGTGGATACCAGCAGAAACAGGGGTACCAGAGAGGAGGCTACAGGAGCCAGAATCAAAGCTCGTACTGACGTGGGGAACGCAGCCCTCCGCCCGTCCCCGCCCCTCATGTCGCAGCCCTGCAGCGAACACCTCGCCCACCGTTTGGCAACACAACTGCCCTTCTCACTGAAGACCAATAGTTTTTGTTCTGCCTATTTGCGTAACTTATTTTCACAATTTCCCATTTGCCAACTGCAACAAGCTTGTGGCTTTCAAACTGTTGTATGAACCCAGACTTTGTCTCTCATATAAACTTTGATGTTTAGACTTACCCTGTGATTTCTGAGGGGGTTTAACTTTGGATTCCAGTACGATTTGACACTGTTCTCTAAAAGCATTCATAAAGCCACTGTGGCCACAATACCCTGTTTTACCACATTACTTGATGTACAGTGTAACTCCATTCGTGTCACAGTTGGCCACTTGCTTTGTATCCCAAAAGAAATAAAAATACTTGGTGAAAATTTTTTGTTACGGTGGTACTTTTCTGCAGGACTCCAGAATCTGCTACCTTGTGGTTGCACAGCTAATTGAGCTGGTTAATATGCTCTGGTTGAAGTTTTACTAACACTAACTAACATTTTACTGCCAGGTTCTCCTTAAAGTCAATATTTCAGTTTAGACGGTTCGTTTGAGATCTTCAACTGCATGTATGTAGGTAGACCAGTGGTTTCTTCTGAAGCCAGTTTGGTTTTATTTTTCTCTTCCCCCCCGTGGCTCAACACGGCCAGCTGACGGGGCTGAGTTTTTTCCCACGAATCGCCTGTTTCGTTCCCATAGCGCTGTTGATGTGAAAAGGCGTTCTGCCAATCCAGGGAAGCGTTCCCTGCCCCACGACAGGGAAAATATCGCATCAAAGCGCTGAAACGGTTGATATGTAGAAATGTACGTATTGGACCGTAGCGCGAGTGCGAGAGGTTGGGATCTTTCTTACAGCGGTCGGGTGGTCAGAGTTGTGCCGAGCTGCAGAAACCGCTGAGCGTGGGGGGTCCTCGGAGGAGACGTGCGGTCAGCAGTCTTGAGCCCTCTGGGCGGGTTTGTGGAAGCTGGTTTGATGTTAAAACCTGTGCGGTGCAAATAGTTAACGGGCACAGTTGAATAATAACCCGGCATTAAGGTCAGGTTTTGAACGGAAGTCCAAACACAGGACGTGAATATTCCGCAGAGACTGCGGCACAGCTGGAGAAACTCCGGCTTAAAACCAACGGAACACACAGGCGTAACCAGCTGAGCACTAAACCACGCATTTCGTACACAGATGCAGGGAGGACAACGTACAAATACGAGGTTGACCGATAGTGTATCTCGGCCGTCTGTCAAGCTGTCATTCATTAACGAAATATTTACCCAAAAATGACACGTCCCTCCTCCCCGCTTGTCGTCTTCTAAAACGTTGTCCTGACTCACTCTTTCAGGAGCCCCAGCACTTCCAGCACATGGTAAGATGATTCATTTCCTCTCTTTCTTTGAACCATTAAAGTAGGGCTATCTGTCACAAAATATTACCTGTGTGTGTGTGTGTGTGTGTGTGTGTGTGTGTGTGCGCGCGCACGCGCGCCAATGGTAAACGGGCAAATACATAAAGCCCCTGTCAATTGAGCAACGTACTTGTGATATGAGAGCATGAAAAAGATCTCCATATATAAATCTGCCAATTTTACCGTTCAAATACTCTTTTTAAACCTTTTTTCTCTTCTCGGGAACCTGCACTTACTGTGGGTGTGAATGGCTTTGTCACTGTGTTTTCAGCCTGGGTTTCTCCAAGACCACAGGTCCCAGCGATGCCATAGTTCCCTCATCTTAAGCACTTTCTCCATTTCCCTCCAAAAGCTTTGGTGTCTTAAGGTTAAAAGAAGCTCCTTCCTGGTCTTCTGACCTTCCTCGGATATCAGTCAGAGACGCCGATTTCCCATCTGTTTCCTTCTCGCGATATGATCTGCTCACCTCGGTTTCCTCTCCTGTTTCCACACCTCACACTTCAGGTACTCTGGTGTGTAATTGAGTACATCTTCAGATTTGCAGTTTCAGCAGTTTTAACATTTCTTCTTAGGAATGTTTGAGCCACTAGGACGTTTTGGGGGAATCTGAGGCAAACAGCCGCACAGTTTGGCCAGCAGGACATCTACATCTACGCACGAGGGAGCATTTTTGAAGAAACGTCCTACAAAGGAAGCAAACTCCCTAAAGCAACAGACAAAGTAAATCCCACCGAGTTTGACAGCATATCTGTGATGTCATCGGTTCTTCGGCCCGTCCTCCATCGCGCGTCCTCGGTTCGTCTTCTGGGAACCACAGCTCCCAGGACGGCGAACGGCAGCCAGTCGGCCGCGACTCCTCCCAAGGTCGACGGCATCCTCCACGACAAACTGGCCTTCGAAGACCCCGGCGCCTTCCGTGTGAAGACCCTCGGGGAGCTCCTGCGATCCCTGGGGGTTTTTCAGCTCTGCTCCTTCCCTGTGCTGGTCAACAACTGTGGGAAGGTAAGGGCTGGAAGGACTTTGTGGGACTTAGATGGCCTTTCTAGCTCGGATTGGCTACCTGTCAACTCTATGAACACGTCCGTAACCCGCTCTGCAGTAAACGTCTCGGAAGCGTGAAGCACACGGGACCGACGTGGCCCAGCACTAGGGTTGCCAGATATGCCGTTTTTCCACAGAAGGTGTAGAGTCACACCCTGGTCCCGGGTGGTTTCGGGACAGGCTCCAAGCTGCCCTGACTCTGACCAGGATAAAGCAATCAATGACAACGGATGGACAGATAGGTGAAGTCCAGGATGTCCCGCCACCGTAGTCCGACTGTGTCCCCCGTTGCTCTTTCTCGTTTTGTTCCCTCCCTGCAGCTCATGTCCGTCGCTCGTTCCCTGCTGGGTAAAAGGGGTTTCTCCCTCGTCCTGCGCCCCTCCATTTACGCCCAGTTTGTCGCTGGAGAGAGTGAGGCTGAAATTGCAGTTGCCATGGAGAAGATGAGATCACTGGGCCTGCGCACCATGTTGGCAGTACCTATTGAAGAGGACCTGGGAGAGAGCACTGGGTCTGACTGTCAGCCTCTGTTGCCACACATTTGTGACACTTTTTCCCTCAGCTGTTTGTCACTCTTAAGATGTGGGCTTCTGCGGTGCAGTAAACGTAGTATTTTTCACATCATCAAAGCACCGACTGGGAAACCCCCGTGTTCATTTATGTGGCATCTTCTGGGTGCCGTGTTTCCAGTGGTTTACGCGGAGGACCCCCCCCACACGCACACTTAGCACGCAACACACCAACGTGCCCGGAGGACCTATCAAGGTGACCTCATTTTCAGCTAAGAATTGCTGTTAGGCTCACTATTTTTTGTGCGTTTTTGGTAGGGAGCGTCGCTATGACGACAACTTGGAGGCCATGCTGGAGTGTGTGCGCTTATCTCATAGCAACGCCTGTGCAGATCCCATGATGCAGCTGAAGATCACTGCGCTGCTAAGTGCGGAACTGTGTGTGAGTTTGACCCCCACGCCGGGGTTCAGCCAAATAATTAGTGACTGTTTTTTTTTTTTTGTTTCTTTTTTACTTCCTTAATGGATTTTCTCTGAACATCTCAGGTAAAGCTAAGCTCCCTCCTTGCAAAAGAGCAGTATGACCTGGCCCAGCTGGTCAGAGCCATGGAAGGAGAGGTAAAGTGGGGTCGTCTCCTCCTGAAGATGTTCGAGTCACAGTGAGTGGCTTCTCGATTCCAGCGATTGATTCTGCTCATTTACTCCCTCCATCTCTCAGTCTGTCCACTTCCCAGGTCTGACAGAGTCAGAAAACACTCATTTTCTCTACGGCCTCCGGCGACTTCACAAAGTAGGAGAGGTACGAAAAGTTAAACCGTCGTCGTCGTCTTAAGACACTGAAAATATCTAATCGCTGTGAACTTGTGAGCCTGAAGGCTGCAGCACTATTTTCAGCTGAACAGCAGACCGATTCACTACTACAGATTTAATGAAAAATAAAGTACTGTTGGCATCAGTGGTTGAAGCGGGTGAAAAATAAGGGCCAGTCCTCCCCTTGTTGCCATGCTGGCTGCGCGTTTGTCGATATCGGCAAACTTTTAAGTTCTTTTTAAATTCTCCGTTTAAGTCACCCGCGGTGTGACGCAGTGCACCCTGGGTAATAAACCTGACCGCGAGGCTCTTGTGAACGATGTCCAAATACTACAGCAGCGTTTTACCGAGAAGAGCAGCTCAGCCAGAGAATGTGGGTCAACCGGGGGCCCCTGGGGATTATGGGAAACACCGGTACACAAGAAAACATCCCGGTTCTCCAAAGAGCAACACACAGACGCGCTGCTACCGCATTCCTCCGAGGACCGGTCCACTTCAAACACCGTTTGCAGTTGTACTACTGTTTTATCCCGAGTGTTTAAAACGCAGCAACTAAAAGCGAACGTCACGACACGCTTCAAAAAATCTCTACTCCAAATAGTTCATTCGTGAACTGTTCAACAGGCCAGCTTCCGTAAAGTACGAGTTCTGGTTGATGCGGAGTACACGTATATGAACCCTGCCCTTTCCCTGGTCACCATGGCGATGATGAAAAAGTTCAACCAGGCGGGAGCGTGGATCTGGAACACCTATCAGTGCTACCTTAAGGTCTGTCCACTGCCATCTACCACTGCATCCATCTTAAGTTCTATGAGCTTCTCGTACATCAGATTTGCATGCTTGACGTCTTGCCGTTTACGGTTTTCTCTCTGCCCCTGACCCTCTCAGGAGTCTAGATCCCTTTTACTAGATGCCATCCGCCAGTCTGTGAGTCAGTCGTTCTGTCTGGGAGTGAAGCTGGTGCGGGGGGCCTACATGGACAAGGAGAGGAAGCTGGCAGCGAAGGACGGCAGGCCTGACCCCGTTCAGCCATCGTGGGAGGACACCAATAGAAGGTGACGGCGGAGCTGCCGGTGGAAGGGACAGCACCTAACAGACAAGCTCCGGTCCTGCGAATCTCACTGTGCCTTTGAATTCATCTCGCGTTTGCTTACGTTTTTTGCAGCTACAACGGCTTGCTGGACGTCATGCTGGAGCTGATCTCTCGGAACCCTGAGCGCTATCGCCTCATTGTGGCGACGCACAACGAAGAGTCGGTTAGACACGCGGTTTCCAGGTGAAGCTCGGTGTTCACGCGTGCGACGGCGTGCCGTTTCCGCCCCGCGCTCTTTCGCCAAACTGTGTCGGTGGTTTTCAGCCAACGGTCTCTTCCCCCCGAAGGATGCTGCAGCTGGGGATTGACAGACAAGGCGGCGCCGTGTGCTTCGGGCAGTTGCTGGGGATGTGCGACCACGTCTCCCTCACCCTGGGTAAGATGTCAAAGGATTAAGTTGGACGGGGGCCGGAGCAACGGGTCAGGGAGGGAGGGAGTGACGGTTCTGCATTGAAAAAAACTCGAGTAGATATACACTGTACGACGGGACGGAACCCAATCGATGCGTTTGAGAGAACTGTGATTTACGCTGGTTTGTTCTTCCCGCTGTTTGACGTTTTCTCCCTGCATTGATCAGTATAGGATGCTCGTATGCGCATTAATAACTAATGTGGAAAAAGCGGGAGTAGTAACGTTAAGATGGGATTCTCTCCCTGTGTTGTTCGCCGTCAGCCCAACACGGCTTTGCCGTGTACAAGTCGGTGCCCTACGGCTCGGTGGACGACACCGTGCCCTACCTTGTGCGCCGGGCCCAGGAGAACCGCACTGTCCTGCAGGGCATCCGCAAGGAGAGGGACCTGCTGAGGCGGGAGATGAGGAGGAGGCTCAAGGAGGGCTTGCTGGGGTCCGCGAAGAGAGGCTGAAGGAGGCGGGGGAGGACGAAAGGAAAAGTGCAGGAGCAGGCGGTCGTTCTAGGGGATGAGTGGAAGAAGAACCACAAGGGAGCAGTCAAAAGTAGGGAGACTCACAATGTAGCGAATCTACTAGCACTGGAATTGTGTTAAAATCAAACTGTTTTACGTTGGTGTTGATTCAAGCTTCACTGTGCCTTATATAGATGTACAAGTGAGAAAAACGTAGTTTGTCCTGAACGTCGGCGCAGAGCACACTAAAGAGACACATCGACACGTAGGTGAAGAGTTAGGAGCGAAACAGATAAATGTCTCTGAAAAAAATAAATAGATAAGATGATAGACGAGGAAGGTGAGATAAGAGGACCTGTGCAGACGGTCAGTAGGGATGGTGCAGCGGTGGTCCATCCATATGCTTTCTAAATTCAGCTCATACGTGTGTGAATATATGATGTGTGTAGTTTAGAGTGGTGTAAAATAATTAAGCGTTACCATATTCTCTTGTTTAGAACATGACACTTTTTAACTTTTGGGGCATGTATAAATTGTGTTGTTGTTTGGAAGCAGTTAAGACTCCCCACAGTGCAGGACTCTGGTGTTTATCCCCCCACCACCTTTTCCCTTTGAACAGCACCAAATGGAGGCGAGTGTTGCTAGAGGAGTCGTTGACATGCTGCTGCTAATAACCTCCCTTCTTTCAGTCATTCACACCCTCCTCGGAGGCCAAATGCTGCTGTTTTTTCAACAACCAGAACAGACACAAAACTACAAAGTGTGTTGGAGGCGAAAACCCAAATGGAGCCCTTTAATACACAACGACACACTCGAGCCAGGGAACGGACGCAACTCGAGTCTCGCGTAGTGTTGGTCTCGGTAGCGGCAGAATAAGAGACGTTACATAAGTGCAAAAAGACTGAGGATTACAGAGACGCGAGTCAACCTGAACACCGTGCAACATGGTGCATTTTGTGCAGAATAATCGGAGCAACGTGTATGTCCTTCACTGTTTGTTCGAAGGTGTAAAAGAAGCACATAGAAGAAAACAGCATCCAGACAGAACATGTTTAATGTGAAAATCCAGCAACACATAAAGGACAGAATGCCAAAAAACAAAATAAAATGTACCGTTTATTGAATTGGTTCAAGAATTAGTTTAACAAGGTACTCGTGTAAATTTCATACTTAACTGTCAGTTTTTGTCCATTTTCCGTACAGCCGTGACACAACGCTATTCTACTTTATAACCCCGTTTACAGCACAACACGAAGCCGTCGCACAACTTCCGACCGCGGCGTCTTAGTTTGTCCTCGATTTCTTACGGCGGCGTTAATGTCGTCTTTTTACTGGTCGCCCACATCCAAACGGTCTCCAAACGTTCGCCGCATGAAAATGGATGCAATCGTGTCTGTTAAAGTACAACATATTGATCTTTTACCAAACCAATCGCATCCATCCTACTTTGCTGCGCAACAGTGACCGCAAACAGCCGTAGCGAGTAATCGGACAGGGGGGTGGAGCTGCAGTGGAATACATTCACCTGCGCAGGTTACGCTAAGAAAATGAGAATATCCAGAGAGAACCAGAAAGAAATCACCCACAAAAGCTCAACGACGCCGTTTAAAATAAAGCCCTGCTCGGAATCTCCACGTAGGTCCTCTGGCTGTGCGTGTGTCCGTGTCGGTGCTGCCCGTACAGGTGCCTCAGCGGAATGGTGAAGGACGAGCGCGGGTCTTGGCATATTCTTAGAGGGTAGGAGGGGAACGAGGGATACAGAGAACCAGGAGAAGGAGCGGGTGACGTGTGACAAGAAGGAAGCGACGGCTCTAGCGTAGTCATGAGAGAAGTATGAGGAACGATTTCAGACAGATAGGAAGAACTCGGCTTGAACGGAGCGAAGGGGGTGATTTCAGAAGACGCGGAGGAGGGGAACGGTAGATAACTGCTTGGTGGGAGAGAGTGGTTAGGAAGAGAGGAGGTGTGGCTGGAAGGTGTTGGCGAAAGCGCCGGAAAGGACGATGCCGATGAAGCTAAAGAGAAGACGGCAGAGTGGTTGAGAAGAGGGAGGGAGGAATGGATGGTGGGAGTGGGCAGAGCTGGACCAGCAGGTGGATCAGTTGGGTCAGTAGCTGAGAGATGAGGCTGACTGGGTAAAGGTACCGGTGCAGCAGGATCAGGGAGAGAGGAAGGGGAGGCTGTGGACGGCTGGGAAGTATAAGAGGTAGGAGACAGGCTGGTCTCGTTGGGGACAGGAGGGGAAGTACTGTTGGTGGTAGACAGTGAATGACTTGGAGGACATATGGATGGAGGGGTGTGGGAGGAGAGGGAATGTTGGAGAGTGAGATATGTTGAGGATGGGTGACCGGGAAGAGGACTAAGGAGGGATTCTGGGGAGTTAGAGTTAGAGAGGGGTGGGTAAGAGGCAACAGGTGGGGCTACCTGGGGCTCAGGTGAGGAGGAGGACAGATATGCTAAGTGGTAGTTGGAGGATGCAGTGGGCAGGGAAGTGGAGGAAGTGGAATTAGGAAGCAGAGATGGAACAAGAGAGGGGTAAGAGGAAGCAGGGAGGGACGGGTACAGAGACCCGGGGAGAGGAGGTGGTGAAGAGGATGAAGACTCTGCAGGAAGTGAGGAATAAGGAGATGCAGAGGTTGGGTGAGACCGATATGATGGTGAAGACTGGGGGAGACATGCAGGAGGGAAAGAGGTGCAGTTGGTCTGCGGGTTGGAAAAGGCTGGGTTGTAGGAGGGGAGGAGAACTTGGCCAGAGCTGTGGAGATAGATGAAAGCTGACATTAACAAACTTTAAAATGTCTCAACTGTTTACACTCGGCGAAACCGTTGTGTACGTGTTCCATTTCCACACAGGCTGATAACATAACATAACGGAACGTGGGATCTGCTAAATCTTAACCCCCCTCAAGAACAATTATTCTAAAGAAAATACATCGTGAAAACATAAACAGATGAGATTTTGAGCTCCAGCAAGATTGATCTGAGTGACACACACTTTCCTCAACTGCTTTATCCTGGTCAGGCTCACGCCGGACCAGAGCAGGGTACACCCCGGGAGGGAGGCCAATCCATCACAATGGGACCACACACACACACACACACACACACACACACACACAGAGAGAGTATGAGCAATTTAGCAACCTATTACCCTGAAAGCCATGCAGGCCAGGGGAGAACATGCAAACTCCACGCAGACTGAGCTGGGTTCTATGCTACACCCCCACAGACCAGGTGCTGACACAGCGGCGTCAATTCTAACTAACTGCATACTTTGTTTAAACTTATAGATCAAGTAGAAAACAGCTAATAAATAGTCACCACCTACTTTTCAATGAGTCCGTTGTTATCGGTGTTGGGAGTCGCCCGCACGCTTTCAGTGGGGGCTGTGACGTCCTCAGCCGGACGCGGGAGGAAGGCCTGGGCGAGACCGAGGGGCCGACATTGGTCATCTGCAGGAGTCTTCGGGAAGGTGGGAGTGGTGGGGCTGCAGCCGCAGGCAGGGTCCGGAATCGGGAGACCTCCCAAATCGAGGTCCTGGCATTGCTTTGGAGGTTCCTCTGAGGACTCGCGTGGCTCGTGGCTCTCTGATTAAAACACACGAAAAAGAGCCGTGTCAGGAACATATTGTTGACTTGGCTTCTTCACGTAAGATATGGCATCAGTTTAAAAAAAAAAACACACTAGCAGAAACGAGCACCAGACAACATGACTTCACCAGTAAATGTAACACTAACACCTGATTACTGCTGTAGATGTTGAGAAATGGGGTATATTGAAACAGCACTGAGGTCACTGACACGCTGTACTGCATAAATGGAAACTGCACAACAAAATAAAAATTACATTAGTTTCATCTTTATTAATAGCAAACACTTTTATAGATAACAAATATAAAATTGAAAAGATTTTGTTTCAAAATCCGTCCATTTGTTAGTGTTAACTGCTTAATCCTCAGCAGGGTTGTGCCGGTCCACAGTCTTTTTCACAATATGTTTGAAAATGTAAAAATATGATAAATTGAAAAGGGTGAAAATAAAAGACTTTTATAGGAGGTAGTGCTACCCGAGCCATTCCTCTAATACAGTACTGGTTAAAATTCCGAGTAATCTATGATCTACATAGATCTAGCTCGTTCTTTTACCACAGGGTATTTGGTTAACAAGTTTGAGGTGGACGTCACCAGCCACCCCAGCTGTTCTGCAGCAGCTTTGCTGGGACTCTTCTGTCCAGGCCGTCCCAGACAGGTTGCTCAGCTGCACTCGCGCTGTGTTTGGTGGTTTCACCTACCCGCGTCGTCTAGTGGCCTTTGCTGCGGGGTTGCGCTGCAGTTTAGTTTCTTCTTCAGTCTGGCCTCTCTTTGTCTGCAAGTTAGATAGTTTGGAAAATGTTGCTGGAATCGAGTGCGCAAAGAAAAGCTATGTGAATCTGTATAATATTTCATTTTTTGCTAATAAAAAATGTAGGCACAGTAATACATGGATTATTACTCTAGTTGTGTGGTTGAGAAATGGAGCTTAATGAAGCAGCGCTATAAAACCTCATTGATACAGTATATTGCAAAATGGAGCTTAAACTGCACAACATAATACAAAATAGACTAGTTATACCTTTGACAATAGTGACTGAACACAGTTTCAAAACCCCTAACTTTTGTAAATATAGTAAATTATGTAAAAGGATGAAGAGCACTGTGGAGACACAGCGCAATAGGAGGTTGTGCTAATTTAAGTATTACTGTACATATGAATTTTCCTTCTGTTGGGAGGCTGATCTCAGTTCAGGAGCTGGTTCACTACCTCTTGCTGTTCATGCCGTTCTCTCGGAATCCCCTTGCAAAAGGGTTGGAGTTGATCTTCAGTTCAGTGATCTGTTGAAGCAGCAGCACCAGCAAGACAAGATAAGACGGTTCCGCTGGCCGTTTTCACGCTGTCATGCAAACGTTTCCACTACTGACAACAGCTGTAGCTCAGCTCACCTACCGCTGTGCTGTTACCACTAGTGTAGGGAGCGTTCAACTTATTCTGTTTTAAAACAGTTTGGTCCTCCTGTGCATCACCCTCCTCTCTTGCCAGAAGGGTTTCTAATCCAATTCATTTTATTTTTGCTGATCACTTTTCTTATACAGTGACACAGACCAGCTGAGGAAAGGAAAACAAAAAAATCTCCCAGCCAGAGAGAGGGAGAAAAATAAACCCCTGGGGGTCCAAGTGCCAGTGGTGCCCCCCCCCCCCCCCCCNAAAAAAACCCCCGGGGGGCCAAGGGCCAGGGGGGCCCCCCCCCCCCCCCATGTTCTAATGTGGAAATGGGATGTGTGTTTGACCGCCTTGCCTCTAAAACTGCAGTATGGTTATATCCCAGCCTTTCCTAACCAGGTCCGTTTACCTTGTTGTTCTGATAAGCTGTGACGGCAATGAACTGCGTCTCGGGGAAGACAAAGCACTGCCGGACCCCCCCCCACATGCGTGCGTCTCTGGCCTCAATCACGTGCACACGCGGCTGGTAGCGATGCAGGGAGTGAAGAATGATCTGAGGAGGAGAGGCGAGAGGAAAAGTGAGAATTTACACAGAAGCATCTCGATTCTCTACAGAACCTATTAGAGTCATCTTGTCTTTAATGGAAAATAAAAAGGTAAAAGCATACAGAGTAACAAAACAAAAAAACATTGACCTGTGAGCCATGAAGAGAAAAGTTCTAGAATATGCTTTTGCATGGTGTTCTGTTAAGTGTGATGAGGAATGGGAAATGATCTGTATTGCTGTGTTTTCAGCACACTGACGCACACACACACACACACAAGCAAACGTGAGGCTTACATGTCCGTGTGTGTCCAGCGTGTTGTTGGTGAGCTTGACGTGGTGAAAGGAGATGGTGCGGCCCTGCCAATGCGCCCCTGTGGCAGGGGAGTCCGGGTGGATGAACATACGGTCGGGGAGGCGGGGCTCGGCGCTGCCCACAGCGTGCCAGCAGCCCCCTTGGAAGCGGTACTTTGACGCATCCGCCGGGACGACTTCCAGCAGCAGAATGTAGCGCAGAGAGGGGTTCAGGCCCGACAGCCGCACTTTGAGCTGGGGGAACATTCGACTGAGCGACAACACAGAGACATGTTTGCAAGCGGCACAACCCAGCAACACAGCACACACTGTAAGGCCGTATAATATGAGGCAATAGCAGAATGCAATATGAAGGCCTTGACTGGCTCGTGTAAAGACAGCACAGTAATACCTGGATTATCACTCTAGATGTGCGGCTGACAAATGGAGCTTAATGAAGCAGCGCTAAGAGCTCATTAACACAGTATACTGCAAAAAGGGAGCTCGAAAACTGTGGAACCTGATACAAAACAGATCCAATTTACCTCTAATAATGGTGAATAAACAGAATATGGTTTATGGACAGCTAATATAAATTCCAAAAAAGTTTTGACTTTTTTTTAATTAAAAAAGGTAAATTATTTTGATGAATTACTTAAAAAATAGCACTGTAGGAGGGCACGCTGATGGAGATGTTACTGCGATGTCTTAGGACGTTTTCACAGGGTTTTTAAAAAGGGAGTTGCTTTACCGGCCAGTCTTGGTAATAACCATCTCGGTCCCGATGCTGCTGAACTGTTTCCACAAGGACGAGTTTTCCAGCTCCATTTTGAAGCTGCCTTGTTCTTTGCCGGTGAGGTTGATGGGGACAGCGGGGGCCAGAACGGAAGCGGGAACCGCTCTGGCCACGTCGCATGGCGCTGGGAACAGCGGGAGGTGGGACTGCGGGTCTCTTTCTGAAATTCACCAGAAGAGCCTGTTACCAGGGCTGATTTTGAACCACATCTCAAAGGCAATGAATATTCTGCAAAAATTTGTTACGATTAACACAAAAGCGTTGCTTGGAAATTCACGTGCACGTCAAAGACCACAAGGTAAACTCTCAATTTGCGACAATGGATGCAGTTAGAAAAGACAGCACAACTAGGCGTTTTTTTATATTATGTTAAATCATGAGAAGGAACAAAATTACCTTCATTTACGTCCATTTCATACAGGTCTATCTCAGCACTAGAATCACGCGTAAGTCCGAGCAGAACCCATTTCCCTAAACACAGCACCTGCACACACGCTGCTGCAGCGATGGCCCTCCTTGCCTCCAAAGCCAGGCGGTGAGCAGGGCAGCTTTTCTTTCCAGAACTCACCTCGGTAGCAGCAGTCTGTCCATCTCGGAGGCCCCAGGGCCAGGCTTTCGTACATCTCCACCCCTAGCATCCCAGCGTCCACTTGGTCGGCTCACTTAGCAGGAGGCCTAAAATCTCCAGACACAGCTGCCTCAATGTAAAGATGTTTTTTTTTGTATAAATACAAGTCCTTTATGAGATTCCAGAAAACGTAGCTTTTTGTTTCTTCCTGTTACTTTGCCTTCTTTCTGCCGGCTCCCTACTTCTCAGCACACAAATGTTGTTCTCTCAGTTTCTCCACCTTATATATGTGGCTTGGTCTTCACACGTTTACCAAATGGTGATACTTTCACACTTCAACCTTCATGTGTGACTCACACCAACCTGGAGGCCCTGGGCCATCATCTTCCCTGCACAGCTACATAAACAAACACACTATAAACAGGGCTATAGGACCAAAAGTAACACAAGGTGGAAAACAAATAAATTCACACATAATTATGTAGCAATTAGAACACATGTGGCCGTCAGAACCAAATCGGAAAAAATGATTCCAAAGGGTGTAGTGATTTTGGAGAAAACATGCCAGCACTGTGAGCTGTGCAGGATGTGAACGAGGATGTCGTACATTAAATTTTTATCAAAACAGGTGAGATTTGGGTTCCTCATATTTAATATTAATGAATACATAATATCTGTTGTTGATCCGCAAGAAATAATTTCAGTTTCGTCTCATACGTATGCTGCAGAAGAGATGTGGCCCCCTGTTCCATTGCAATCATCCTTCCCCCATCTTGAAGGGCATCTCTGTGGATTGGATGAGCAGACACTGCACGTTAAAAAGTGTAGATTTCACTGCCAACTAAAGCTCAGAAAAAAAAAGAGAGATTATTGACATGAAAGTAAAGCAGCATGTTTGGCAGAAATGAGGCTTAATGTGAGCTTTGGGGTAGGAGTGGTCTGTGAGAACAGGAAAAGGTAGCAGAAATACAGGTAGTCAAGGAGTAGGAGAGCTGCAGTGATTTGTGCAGCTGCAGTTGTTTTTGTTGGCCATTTGGAGGAGTTTAAATGGGAGCATATGGGACTGAGAGGAAGTGGAGGTGAGAAAGCCTGTCTGTCACAGATGGAGGGACGACAGAGAGGAACGTGGAATGCGGTCACCACAGGCACAGCTGAGAGAAAAACAATTAGACCTCCATTATGTGTTTGTTAGGGGACGAGGTAGGTACTGTGGTAATGCCAGGACAGTTTACTCCGTGCAGCAGGAGAGCCAGAATAGAAGCCCGGCAACAGAAGTGCGCTGAGGTTCTGGAAGAAGGTGACCGTTCAGAACCTGACAGGAGTTCTTACAAAGATAATACCGGGTGATTCAAAAAGAGCTGAATGCTTTCATAAACTTACTACTCAGTTCTCAACTGCGTGGTACCCTTAGTATTTGTAAAATTAAGAAAAAATACTGTGTTACTTTACAAATTGGTTTACTTTTTAATACATTAATCAACATGTTTGGGTCTTTTTCAATCACCCTGTACATTAACTATGCGCAAAAATATAGGAAGCACAGAATGCATCATGCCTCAGTTCCTTTTTGTTTATAAAGTGGCCAGTTGTATTAAACCCATGGGCTTTACAAAAAGAAAGAACAAAATTTGTGTGACAAACTAAATGCACAGTTGTCGAGTTGCTGTTTTGAGGAACCCCCCATAGCTTTGTGGACCAGCTTGCTTGTTAGCACCTCCCATCAGGGTCTTTGTCCTGCTGCCGCTGGTGCTCCGTAACCATTTTTAAAGCAAGGTCACGGTGAGCGGACTGTACTGTGTGGTAAACACAGTGTCATAAAATCACGATACGCCACATGTTAATGTGCCATAATGAAATAAGTCCAAGTCCACTGAGACTTTCTCACATTACAGCGCAGATATTTGTAAAAGGGGCACCAGGAAAATCAAAGACAATCGGGAGTTACGAATGTCAGATGGTTGAGGGGGGTGAGCTGGATGCTAAACTGTTTGGTTCTGCGGGGTGTTGCACACGGTAGCCTGAGTCTCACACCGTCTCCTGGGCGGGTCAGGTGGCTGCAGCTGGGGTCTGGCTTATTAGACAGAGAGCGAAATGAGACCCCCGGTGGAGGCCATTTAAACCTCCCAGTCTCCTACTGACCAACTGACCAGGAGGTCTCTCAAGGACAGTGTTTATTACCTGCTGAAATTACGGCCGCACCATTTCTGGTTTTTATGTGGCCACTTAGTGTATATTAGTTTTTTTTTGTTCCTCACCCTAAACACTCTGGAATATATTCACAGTTGCTGGCAGAAATGGTCAAAACTGACAAATGGGATTACTCTGTTTGTAAGGCTAAAGGTCTTTCCAAGTAAGTTTTGGGGTTTTAGTGACTGACGTCCTGCGCCGGGTTTTATTTTCACACCACAGTCAATACGACCCTTGAGCCCAGAAACGGCTCGACGTCAGCGACTGCAGTGAATTGGCTTTGTTTCGGTGGTCTTGTCAGTCTGATCAAATCCAGATTGCCAAACAGTGTCGTGTAGAAACCTGGTTTACAGGAGAAGAAATAAATAAATATTGTCGTGTCAGTTAATTTCCATACAGCACACAAACTTATTACAACTGACATGACACATTTTTTCATTAATCTCTGAAAGTTCTCTTAAATTTCCATTAAGTGTTTGTTTGTTTTCATATGTGTAACAAGGGTGGGGGTACAGCCTGTGTATAACTGTGCTGAGCGCTACTATCACAGAATTATCCTTTTTATGCGTACTTCCACACATTGTTATTTTAATATTGTTCACATTCTGTATTTGCACTGCAGAAACAAGTCGTATGATTTGTTTGTAATTCGTTGTTTGACTGAACATCTTTTATGCAGGATTTACATTATTTATTTAGAAGAGGCTTTTCTCCAAACTGACGTTCAGCTCTGTGTGCAGTTTATGCAAAAGAAGAGCTCTAGATGCTGGCGATCAGCCTGCGTGTTTCATACTGAGTAACTGCCTGAAGAAATGAGATTTAAATAGAAAATACACAGATTATGAGGGCGAATGGTGTTGGACAAGTTTATGATGGAGAGATGAGAGAGAAATGGGTTTTACAGATGAGATTTGCAGCCTTATATAAATATTTGGAAGGATTCAGCAGCTCTGAGGGACAGAGGGAGCCTGATCTGCCACATTGGAGCCAAAACGAAGTAACACGGTGGTCTTTTGGGTTTGGACCCCTTACGAGAACCGGTTTGCAGGGGTGTAGGTATTCATTAGGTCTCATAGGTTTTGGGGAGCTGATCCCGCGACTGTCCTGTACCTGTAACCCGAGCAGAACGCCAGCAGAGAGGGCCGATGAAGGGCATCATGGGAAAGGCTTTGGGAGGCAGCGTCGGTGGAGAAGCCGGAGGGACGTCGGTGGTGGCAGCTGTACCCCCAAGTGAAACAAGGCCTCACTGAAATAAACATACAACAGTTGCACATTTCGCCTCAGAAAAGTTGTAGCGCTGGAGTATAGACCACATTAGTGTAAAACGTTCACACCTTAAAACTGTGATTACATATAAGCACAGAAACACAGTGAAGTGCTTAACTACCTTGAAGGTTTGGTGAATTCGCTTACATTTTACAGAACAAACGGGGAATTGTGATTCAAAACCACCGAAACTGAAGGCGAACAGGTACAAGTGTCAGGTTTTTTTTTTGCCTTTTTCCCCTCGTCGTTCCGGCTCGCGAGGCCCAGGTGCGGCACGCCCTCTGGCGCTCGCGCTGCGTCCGCGTGGGCGGCGTTTGGTTGTGTGCGCGCGCCAGAGCGCGCTTCCGCGAACAGTCGGAGTCCGCTTATACTCGCGAGAGAGCGAGAGGGAGTGTGAGTGTTTGTGAGAGGCCTTGACGGAACTCATCTCGTCTCTCAGGGAAGCAACACGGCGGAAAAAGAAAATAAAAAAATAAAAACCGAAAAAACAGCCGTCAAATCACGGAATAAACGCGGGTTCGAGTCTAAGTCCGTGTGCGCGCGCTCGTCCACAAGCGAAGGCAAGCAGGAAGCGGCGCGCGCCATGGCGGATGCGAGCGGCAGCGCTGCGGCGGTTGGGGCCGCGGAATCGAGCAGCGGCGGGGCCGCGCCTGGGAACGCTGCGGCACCCGGGGCGGCGGGCGCGGCTCCGGCCTCCAAGCCGGGCCTCGAGTCCGTCAAGGGGCAGCACTTTGACGTGGGGCCGCGATACACGGACCTGGTGTACATCGGCGAGGGCGCGTACGGCATGGTGTGGTGAGGGAGCGCGCGCGCATACACAAACAAACAAACAAACAAACAAACGAACGAGCTGTGTGTGTGTGTGTGTGTACACTTCGTTTTCAGGAAATCCGAAGGTTTGCAGCGGCGACTTTGGCGTTTTATTTCAACTTATTTACGTTAAAAAGGTACTCTGAGGCGTGACGTTAGCCTCGCGCGCTTTGCATTTTTATGCTGTTTTTGTGGACACACTCAGATGCGACCGTGTTTCAGCACTTTACCAGTTTTGTGAGTGAGAGTGTGTGTGTGTGGGTGGGTGTGTGTGTGTGGGGCGCTTTTACGTGATACAGGAAGTAGGGAACAGTACAGGCCTCTAATGTGCAGTAAAACGTGAACAAACATGAAGTGTGTGCAGTGAGTGACCGTGCTGCGTCCACACCGACCGCTGGGTTATCTAACATGACTGCAGTGTGTCTGTGTGTGTGTGTGTGTGTGTGTGTGTGTGTGTGTACACGTTGCATCGGGCCGGTGTGCCTCCTACTGTGCTGACGGCGCACCCTGGACTACCGACATGCAACCACACGTTTCATGTATGGTCACGTTTTACTGCACATTAGAGGCCTGCACTGTTCCTCACTTCCGGCATGTGCACACACTCTGTTTCTAGGCCGACAGTGCAGCTCCTGCAATGGTCATTAATCTGAGTGGCAACATATACAGAGAATAAACTGCAGAGATACAACAAGGGAGGGGCCGGTCTTCCACTGTTCTGTGTGTGTGTGTGGGGGGGGACCACATCAAGATCTGGTGCTGTCTACTGACAGTTTCCTCCAAAATGCCTTCGTGTCAGTCCACTTACACTTGTTTATTCATTTCTCCAGCTGGGTGACTTGTACTGTACCACTTCAGGGTGGAGAATTACAGCAGGAGGTGGGATTTGAACCTGTCTTTTCAGTCCTAAGGTGGCCACACTGACCAGTGCACCACCTGCTGACCTTTTAATCATTTTACCCTGGTGAGGTAGTCCTCCCATTGTGCTAGGGGGTGCCATAGAGGATTCTGAGGCCCTCAAGTTGAAAGGCAGCTATAACCACTGAGCCGCCTGCTGTCTCTCTTTGTCTGTATGCATATGTTTAATTTGTTTGAATTTTCAGTCTATGCATACCTGACAAGTTTCAAAGAGATGTTTAAAGCCCCTCCCCCTTCTCCCACTCTCAGTTCAGCCTATGACAACGTGAACAAGCTGCGTGTCGCCATTAAGAAGATCAGCCCGTTCGAGCACCAGACGTACTGCCAACGCACCCTGAGGGAGATCAAGATCCTGCTGCGGTTCCGCCATGAGAACATTATCGGCATCAACGACATCCTGAGAGCGCGGCACATCGACAACATGAGGGACGTGTATCCTTCTCTCGTAAAAACCATTGCTGCTGCCACCACTTGTACTTCCTGTAGATACTTTTCTGCTAAGTCAGAGGTGGGCGACAACTTTCTTTCAGCCCTTTCTGCTGCCGCTAAAACATTAAGCACCTAATTAAATGAAAATTTTCACCAGATAAAATTTTCAGAACTTTAAAATATTCAAAGTCAAATATTTGCAACACTTGAGAGAAAACGGAACACTTTTTGTTAAATTCAGAACTGTACTGTCGATATACAGCCGTACTGTAATGCACCTTTGCACAGTAATTCAAATGTCATCCTGGCATAATAATCAAAGGTTGAAGGATTATATTCATTTTTACTGAAATGAAACCACCGATTCTGAAATGTATTCAATTTTTATGAGTAAGGCTGACAAACTAATATTTGAGATCAGACCTGCTTTTTATTCTTTTTTAATCATTTTTAATTTTTGGGTGGCTCATATGAAGCGATCAGACAGGTGGAAGTGCGCAGTTGCACTGATTTCAAGGCTAAAATCGATCAGGTCATTTGAGATTCTTCCAGAACTGTTAATATTCAAATGTCGTGCTTGTTGTAATTATTCTGTGTCAGTAACAGATGGTTTAATTGCCTGTTGTCACTCCCACACGTACGGAATTACCATCGTGGTTAAACTGCGCTGATGCTGTGTGGCACCGAGGTGAAGATGCGAGCGCTGCGTGTGTGAAAGCCCTTAACTGCGTTTGCCCTCCAGTTACATTGTCCAAGACCTGATGGAGACAGATCTTTACAAGCTGCTGAAGAGCCAGCAGCTGAGCAACGACCACATCTGTTACTTCCTCTACCAGATCCTCCGTGGCCTCAAGTACATCCACTCAGCCAATGTGCTGCACAGAGACCTGAAGCCCTCCAACCTGCTCATCAACACCACCTGTGATCTAAAGGTGATGACACTGCTGTGACCGCTGGGGGCAGTTTTAATTTGCATATATGAGTTAATGTCCTTAAAATTCAGTTGTCCATAAAATAGCTTCTACATGGAATCGAATGTTGGTTAAATAACATGATATTCTGAACATATCAACCAGACTTGAACAGCAAAGTACCAACATGAGCCATGGAAATTTCTGTTAGATTCAAAAATGGTTAAATCAAGGTTTTACTGTAGTTAAAAATAGTATAATATTAGTGAATGAATCTTTTTATACAAATGCATAGAAATAAATATTCTGAATTGGTTTGTATAGTTCAGCCTGTGATCTTTTTTTTTTTTTTTTTTTTTTTTTTTTTTTTTTTTTTTTTTGTTCAGGGTATTTTTAATTTAACTATANTTTTTTTTTTTTTTTTTTTTTTTTTTTTTGTATGTTCATGTCAGTTCAGGGTACAGATAGCGGTGCTGCTTCAGGTGCTGAGAGTAGTTGAAAGCGACAAAAGAAGAGTAACAAAAGTGCAACTGTTTACTGTTTACATTTGTTGCATATTTCTTCACTGGGAAAGGTAATGAAACACTTCGGCGAACTAGGGTGCCGCTTCTCATTTTACCGTCATGCGTCTCATCTCCTAGGACTTGTAAGGACTAGTTACGCGTTAATACATTAGCAGCCTCTGTTGTTGCTTTTGTCTTTTTTAAATTCCGTCTCGCTGCCAGCTATGCATGTGGGAGGTTGGGCGAGAAAAAGAGGTCTAATTCAGACTCAAGCCCCACCTTGTGCGCCGTGGATGAATGCAGTCACAAATCTGGAAGTACTCTAGCTCCCTGTAATGCGTATTCTTCCATGTAAGCGAGGGATCTACAAAAATGGCTGCTACCAAAGTTAGTGGCCTTTCAGAAGCTGTAGGTGGAAGATCTCTAAATGCTTAAAATTAATACAGAGGTTTGTATTTTGTGTATCCAGTGTTTTTTTTTTTTTTTTTTTTTTTTTTTTTTTTTTTTTTTTTTTTTTTTTTTTCCTTTCTTTTTTTTTTTTTTTTT
>UFQX01000452.1:80450-107789 GCA_900497675.1 Arapaima gigas
CCCCCCCCCCCCCCCACTAGGCATCCTGGGCTCCCCATCGCAGGATGACCTGAACTGCATCATCAACATGAAGGCCAGGAACTACCTGCAGTCTCTGCCTCAGAAGCCCAGCATCCCCTGGAACAAGCTCTTCCCCAAGGCAGACAGCAAAGGTGAGCGTCAGTGTGCTTAGGTATACAGCTGTGCACACCTTGCCACACTTCCGTGCGGATGTGTTAAAAAGCGAACGATACATTTGCCCAATGCATTGTTTTGCTGCAAGCGGTGAAGCTGTCAGCTTAGTTCCTCTTCTGGGTAATTGTTTTCTGGAAATTAGCTACTTGTCTCGCTCATGAAAGTTTAACTGGAGCGGAGAGATTTTATCCAACCACTTGCACTCATTGCTGCACGTTTTGGATTGGTGGAACAAAAGTCTGGTAGAACTGATCTGTCGGCTGGAGTCCAGAATCAGGTGAGCCTGAAAGTGTCTGACAGCAATAAAAATTAGATGCTTTTAACTGTATTTGAACCTTTTGGAAATGAGCCCTGCGGTGCTAATATGTATAGTGAAAGTGCCATATAGCAGGGCTGTTTGTTCTTTGTTTCCTACATACTAGGGTTAAATTTTGTCGGTTGATACCCAAAAACCAGATTTGTTTAAAATTTAATTTCAAACTTGTTTTTAAACATTTGTACAATGAAAAAGATTTTTTGTGTATGGTGATGTATTTGTATTTAATATTAACACTCCTTCTCCGTCGTCGGTTATTTTCCTTTTGTCACAGCCGTACTTTGTTGTTGGTTCAGGCTCTATGTTCGCTGCCCGTGGTGGTTGTCTTCCGAGAAGTAGATGAGCGACGAGGTTTATGGGAACTGCTGTCTCATTGTGATGTGCAAAGCAAACAGGGAAATAGAGGAAAGTAGCTTAAATGTAACAAACTGCTATTACTGTGGTGTAGATATGCTTTTCCTGTGGCCAGCCGTTGATGTGGCTTTTCCACTTATTCATCTAGCAGATGCTACCCCCCCTTCCTGCTCTTCCTTTCTGGTGTGTGCTGCAGTTTTCTTTCTCACAAGTTGTGCAGCATGTGGCGCTTTGCGCTGCTGGAGTGTAGTTTCCCTCTAAGCTGCCAGCAGAGGCCGCTGCCCTGCAACACATGACACCTGCAATAAACACTCTCGTTCTTGTGTGGCGCCACGTTCGATCACTGAGCTGCTGTATCTCCCCTCGCTTTGTTAATGTCAGCTCTGGATCTGCTGGACCGCATGCTGACCTTCAACCCCATCAAGCGCATCACAGTGGAGGAGGCCCTGGCCCACCCTTACCTTGAACAGTACTACGACCCCTCCGATGAGGTACCCCCCCTCTGCAGGGCCTGGACCCCTCTGATTGTGTGTGTGTGTGTGTGTGTGTGTGTGTGAGAGAGATGGATTGTCTAAGCCTTGTTTGAGCCCCAAGAAACTGCTTTATTACAAAGACCTACTGCTTAATTTTTTTCTGTTTGTGTAATTAAAAGATTAGGGAAAAACTTCCCTTTTCTGCTTAGAGCCGGAGTTCACACACAATCACTACGTTTAAACTGTTCCAAATTGAAACGCTGAGGAAGGTGGTGATTCGTGTTGGGTTTGTATACTCTCACTATAGCATGCGTACCACGTTACGGGAGGGTTGTACTCTGTTTTTTCCTCCTGTTAACTTTAAAGTTTTCTTTTCCTTTAGTTGTGTTCTTTTGAGCATTTGTCCATCAGTATGAAACATGATATAATTTTTTTTCTGCATGGATGTAATGTTCCAAACAAAATGAGACACTTTTCATAGTCCTTGGTGTGAAAGTCCAGGTTGCAGACAGATTCTGAGGAGCGTGTCAGTTCTGCGTGTCTTCAGACACGCGGCTTCTCCTCAGACAGCAGTCGCGGCTACACAGCCATCTGCCCCGGAAGCTGATCTCTCTCCATTTTCGTAATTCTTCTCAATGATAATGCATAGTGGCAGGTACCACCTCAGCTTTGTTCTCCTTTCGTAGCATAAAGAACGACGGCACAAAACCGCAGTCTTAACGTGGAGAGCATCTGTCCTTACCCCAGCTGAGGGCTTTCAGCATGTTTGTGTGTGTGTCCACGTTTGCAGCCGGTTGCAGAGGAGCCCTTCACGTTTAACATGGAGCTGGACGATCTGCCCAAGGAGAAGCTGAAGGAGCTGATTTTTGAAGAAACAGCCCGCTTCCAGGCCAACTACCAGGGCTCCTGAGGAACTGGCCAAGGACGCAGTTTGGCAGGAGAAGGTGAGAAGGAGCTGAGGTGACGGCAAGGAGCCACGAGGACCTGTATCTGCAAGCTGTAACACACACTCACGTACCATATGAAGACATCCACGCTCATGTTTCTGTTGAAAGTCTCTTGTAGGCTACCTGGACTCATCTGAAAAACGATCAGATCCTTAGTATCATTTGGAATAATGTCTAACTTGAAGCTGGTACCATTTTCCGGTAGAAATGCATCAGCTGAACTCTGGACACGTTCCCAAATGGCCTATTAACCCTTTTCTCAGATGACTGTCTTTAAAGATGCAGGGAAAGATGCGACAGGTAAAGCTGGCAATGGCCAAGAGAATCCATAATTTCACGTACCTAAATTGGATGTATTGCATGCGTAGTATTTGTTCTGTAACCTGATCTATAATCAATGTGTGGTCTTACACTGTGTGCGTATTTCAGCTCTGAAGACAGATGACAAAGCAACCAACTTAAAAAAAAAAAAAAAAAACAAAAAACAAAAAAAAGGATAACAGGATCCAAGTAATCTACCAAACATACTGTATTAAAAAGTTAAATGTTGAAATAAGTGTATCATAATGAGAAGTGACGTCTTAAGCTTGTTTGTTTCATCTCGGAGGTGAATAATTCAGAGGTTTGAATTATTGGTATTTTCGTGCCGATGGTGTTGTTCCCTGGACCAACCAGCTGTACCTTTCATGCGCTTCTCCTCAGCTTTGTGTCGCTCCTGCCCACGGCCACCCGCCCCGCTAACCGCTGTACGAGCCCCTCTTTGCTTGTTTTTCCACTTGAAATACTTGACAGAAGAAGGGGACACGTTTGGTCTGTATACATTGTCATTAATTTTGTTTACATTGTTAGAGTAACAGTTGTGGGGTTTTTTCTAATAGGTTTATGTTGACATTTGCTTGAAACCTGTGAGTTTGTCACAAGGTCCATCTTAGTGCTGTGTGTGTGTGTGTGTGTGTGTGCTGGACTCCCCTTACATTCACTGGCGCCCTCTACTTTATAAATGGAACATGTTGATCGTGGGGAAACGGTGGGATTTTTTTTTTTTTTTGAAAGATACTTTCGTCCCGTTTCCAGTGAAAAGGTCACCACCCACCCACCCACAGTCCTCATGTCGGAGTCACGGTCTCGTCAGCTTCCCGGGTGGAACGTTCCCCGCGTCGCACACTTGAGCGCTCTCGTCCGCCGTTCTTGCATTTCAGGGAGTTTAGTTGCTGTAAATATTGTTCGTGTTGTTTTTGGCACGCAGAGCATATTGTCTGGATATATTTGTTTTTGTTGCTCTCGGCAAGTCGCTGGAGGACGGAGGTTCGGACGGCGCGGTTTCGCCACGCGGTTCTTTGCCGTCTCCGCGGACGCGACCCGCCCGTCTGCCCCTCCTGCGCCGCCCCAAACGGGGACCTGCGCTGTGTCGCCTTGGTGCTCCAGGTCCTCCGCAGCTGTCGCCCTCGCATGCGTCTGCGCTGGACTCCATACTGTTTTCCAAAGGGCTTATCTGAGCGCCGTGGTGACGTAACCGCCCGCGTCCTACCAACATTTCTGATACGTCCTGCCGCTTTTAAACGGTCGCGCGCGCGCGCTGCCGGGATGGGCCCCGCGTGCCAACCACCCGCTTTTTGGCAAAGAAGCAATAAAGCAGAAAGGTGCGCGTGACGCCCCCCCGCCGCCGCGAGGCTCCGCATGGCTTCCCCGCGCGCACGCACAGGCTCCGCCTCCTCGATAAAGCGACCAATCGCAGGTAAAGCTTGGCGCGAACCGGCTTAAAACGGTAGATGTAACGCGGTCACTTTAAACCGATTTACTAAATATTGTGGTTTTTTTTTCCCCCCTTGGGACGAGATTCCTGTCACTCACCAGTTTGTAGTGCAGCGTGAAAAGTCACGAAACGGCATCTTTTTTCTAGAATGTTGGCTCGAGGAGAAGAAAGGGCCGTATTTGCGTTTAAACAGTAAATGGGTTGGATTGTATAGCAACCAAATTAGGTTTTTGTTGTTTTTTTTGCTCTTATTCCTGTTGTTGTGTTCATTTGACAGTTATTGCTATGGCTTTTTAATCATTACAGGCAAGGAATTTAGTGTATGTTTTCTTTACTTTTTTGCTTTTGGGTGTAATAAAAGCCAACATCTTTATTTCAGAAATATTAAAGATTTCTTTCCTTTAAAAATTATAAGGATTTATTTGAAAAGTAATTTATGTAATACTGTACTCAAATACACAGATTAACATCAAATCTATATATGAATATTATGAATTAAACGGCAAAAATAAAGTTCTCTTGTCAATGTTTCTTCTTTCCTCTGTGGTTCTTTTATTATTACAGTACATGTTGTACAGTTGATCTGCGGGGGGCCAGACCATGGGGGGCGGGATACTGTGATGTGCTGTAATGACCAGACTGTCCGCTGAATCGGTGTTAAATGTACAGGAATATCGTGTGTGTGTGTGTGTGTGTGTGTGGATTGGGACAAGTCCAGCAGGAAGAACTCGCTGTGGACACAGACACACACACACACGGTGTGCGGTTACCGTGGTAACACTCGGACGGAAGACGCGGGCCACCGGCACAAACGTGTGCAGTTACACAGGTGATCAAAAAGTGGCTGGATGTGATCTGGCGCGATTGTAAGTAGAAGCTGTTTATTGTGCTGCGATAATTTCACCGAATAAAGACGATGCTGAAATGAGGCCGGAGTCTGCCGATCAGTAACCGAGGTTTTGCCGCATTAAAAAATTTGCACAATGGGACTCGAACCAAATCAGTTTCAACATTTGAAGTGATTTAGCGGCACGAGTTGTGGGGAAAAAAAGTTTTTACAAATGCAGGTATTGATTTATATCTGTTTGTTCTACGGCACTTTGTCCATTTTTACTTATAGTTGTTTTGACACCAGAACGATTTTGGGAAAATCACATGATCTGGAATGTGGTGCGCTGATGCAGTGTGACCCATGAGAGGGACTGTGGCTATGCGGGGGTCTGACTGATGGCGAAGCGTGTGAAACGCATGACAGCGGGAGTGTTAGCCTGTGGCTTCAGTGGGTTAGCATGCGCTCTGTGTGTGTGTGTGTGTGTGTGTGTGTGTTGCGTGAGAATCTCTTGCTCTAACTTACAACTTCCCTACAGGAACCTCGTGTGTGGAAAACAGCAACATGATGTTACTGGTATTCACTGGTGAGGCCTGGTTACAGTAAATGTTTACTGTGTACTTAGTTATTCCTTGGTGCTCCATCTCCACGGTGTCTTAAGGAGCAGCTGAACACTTGGAAGAAGAGACCTGCACACGGTAAACATAGGTGTTCCTTCGTATCCCTGAGGAAATGTTTTCCTTGCCTCTCTTTCCCAACAATGGTGTTAACAGGTGGCGGGAGAGAAGGGAGGGAGAAGAACGTTCTAGAGAAACCAGGAAGTGCTGCAGGATACAAATAGAGGAGCAAGAGGACTTGAAGGGTTCAAGAGAAGTTGCCTGGCAGCAGAGAGAGTGAATGTTTGATTTGCGAGTCAATTTTCATCTGAAGCTTTTATATTTTAATTGTTGACTTAAAGCTTAATTCACTGTCAACCTAATTTGGAAGATTCTGGAAAAATTGCTGAAGTTCAGCAGTTGGATGCTGTAAGACTGAGATAGTTGGTGCAATATGATCTGGCTGTGCTACATCGCTCTGGCTTTGGGGGGGTACGTCCTCACCTCACTGTACCTTCTGAAGAACCCCCACGTCTTGCACAAGAAGAAACGACCGGCTTTTTACTGCAAGCACATCTCTCACAGAGGGGGTAAGACGCGAGCGAGAACTTCCGCCGTGCAACGAAATGTACGGCATTTTGAGAGTAACTTGTCTGCAATGTATCCGTTTACAGTAACAATCTTATTTTCTCGAGGGGCTGGAGAGAGAATAGAAAACACAATGGCAGCATTTACACAGTGAGTTCAACCCCCCCCACAGTAAATCAGCGTCCAGCACAGTAAGATGTTAACTTGGCCTCACTGTTGCAGTGCTGTGGAGCAGGGCACCGACATGCTGGAGCTGGACTGCCACCTGACGCGTGACGCTCGTGTGGTCGTCTCGCACGACGGGAACCTCCTTCGCCAGACTGGCCACGACGTCCACGTTTCGTCCCTGGATCTGGAGGTTGTATGTTCGTCGTCGCGACGATGACAAGCAGTGACAGGAGCCGGTAGCTGTAATATGCGCACAAATAACGTGCAATCTGCAAAACCTGCACAAAGCAAAGATGTAGAAGAAATAAATAATTTATACACGACCGCCTGGCGCTACACACGCGAGTAACATGACGGCCATAAAGTTTATTGATGTGTATTTTATTGTTGCGCCTTTCCACCTCCCTGCTGGACTATGACCGGCTTTTCGCTCTCTGCACCGTCCGTCTGTTCAGCAGCACTGCTGATACTTCATGCACTAAATACAACCAGTTTAACTATGAAACAAGTTGTTACATGTGTGGCAACTTTCCCACATCGAAGGACACGTGTTTTAAGCCACCTGCTAAAAGCTCGGCCTCCGTTTGGGGTTGAAGCATTACAACGGTGAACATATGAGATCAGAAACGTGAACTTGGGCCCCTGAAGCTCTTAAGTTATGAGAAAGTGCTAACGTTGACAGAAGAGAAGTGTGGCGAGAATATCGGTGGCTGTCATTAGTCATTAATGACATTAAGAAATCACAAGACCCACGTGTGATAACAATTCAGGTCAAGAGGAAGAGATGGAGAAAGGTGGGGGGGTCAGGTGAGACCCAGCTTGGTTAACGTGACTAAAACAGGATTGATGTGAAACAGAAGGTTAAACCTGAAGTGCAGATGAGGCTCAAGGTGCCAAGTGGGACCAAAATGAGAAGCTGGTTGAAATGACGGAATGGAAAGAAAAAGGAAGTGAGTGACTGACTTTCACAGACGGCGTCCAGCTGGGAAACGGGCTCGATGCCCCCCGGAGCTGCACGTTGTTTGAAACGGGCAAATGTTTGCATGCTGTTTATCAGAAACGTTTCATTGCGCCTCTGATCACCAGTGACGTGTAAAGGTGTTTTTACCGTGTGGTGAAGCTCCTGTTCCCCTCCTCCCAGGACTTACCGCCGTATAAAGACAGGCTGGAGGTCACGTTTCACAAAGGTGAAGTACGACTGTGAGGTTTATTGTTGGTTTGCTGGTTGATGTTGGAATTGCCGTCGCCGCACGTGGGACAAACTTTTGTCTTTTTTCCAAGGCCGCTACAGCACTGGAAAGGACCGGAAGTTTGTGCTTTTGGAAGAGCTCTTTAAAAAATTCCCAAACGTACCGATGAACATCGAGATCAAGGAGGACGACAACTTGCTGCTGAAGAAGGTGAGTCCAGTTATCAGTTCCATTTCATCGCAACGTCATCACTGTGGAAGTTCCTTTCTGTGGAGCCACGGCGTTGTGGCCACGTTCTCGCCTGCATGATGCTTTTGGCATGAAACCTACTTGTGTCTTACAGATATCGTCACTTGTGAGAAAGTATGAAAGAGAGGCTATTACTGTGTGGGCCACGGAACACTCCGGAATCATGGAGAAATGCCGGAAAGCGGTCCGTAGCGCATCTCTGTTCTCCACTGCTTGTGGACCCACAATTATCGAAAATGTTTTTTATATATGTATATTTGTATTGTCACTTCACACTTTTTACAACTGACTGATGGATGTTTAAGTGACGGTGGAAATGAATGCAGTGACTCACTGGCTGCTCCACTTCTCTCCAAGGTGACTCACAGTAAACAAAACACACTTCAAAAATCGGTGTTAACATTAAAATATCCCCAATTTTATGCTCACCAACTAATATAGTATATTCTGTTAAGACGAGCAGTTGCCGTGCGAGTTACTACACGCGCCGGATTTAAAATATCACGCACGTCCCGCGTTTCCTTAAGGTTTAAGTGTGTTTAAGGTCACAGTTTAACAGTTGGTTGCGAACAGGAGTAAAGCGCGTGGTTCTTCTGTGTTCTTCTCTGCCCATGTGGTGCAGAACTCAGCCATGCCCTACATGTTCACCGCCAGCAGGGGGGGCTGGCTGCTCCTGCTCTACTACACCGGCCTGCTGCCCTTCGTGCCCCTAGGAGAGACGCTCCTGCAGTTCTACCTGCCGCAGGTGATCAACAGGTGAGCCCAGCGTCCGCCCAGCACGGGGGGGCCTCGAACCCCCCGCCCCCGAGTTCCAGTCCGACTCTCCTGGGTTTCCAGGCCCGGTCAAAGGAATTTTCCCATAAAAATACCTGAAATCGACACCTTTTCTCTCTTTTAGAACTTATGTTCCGGATGGTGGAATATTCAGAAACGGGCTGGCCGTCTCTCTCCTAGAAAAGTGAGTCGTCGTGAGGACACCGAGCGCGTCGTGTGAATTGTTTACGATGCGAATGTTGAAGGCTGTTTTCGTTTCAGGTTAACTATGCGAAAAGGTCTGTTTGAACACCTGGTTAAACGTGGAATTCAGGTACCTGCCTGGCAGTTTCACGTCTGCTTTGTCTGTACTGGGGAGCCAGTTTGGAAATTCAGGTTCAGCTCCAGCGATTTGCAATCACGACGGTTAATAATAAGTAAATAGTAATATGTTTAAAAAAAAAAAAAGAAATGGACAAAATTTAATTGATTTCCAGGAATTCTGGTAAACGTATGAGCGTCTTGTAGATAACCACGTGTTTCCGGCTTCGGCGGAGGCCTCCGCGACCCCCGGCGTGACGCCTGTTCCTCCTGCAGGTGCAGCTGTTTGTCTGCAACGAGGAGCACGACATCGCGGCGGCGTTTGCGGCGGGAGCCACGGGAGTGATGAGCGACTACCCCTCCCTTCTCTCCAACTACCTGCGCAGACACCCAGCCCCCTGATGCCCCCCGCTGCTGTCACTACTGGGTGACAGTGAACACGTGTCCCGGGGATTTATTCGTTCAATCCTTTTAATTGTCTCGGTGAGCTTAGTGGTGGCAACTGGTGCCGCCTGAAAGCTGCAACTACTGTGACTTATCGTGACTTGAACTGTCGCTGCAGTGCAGTCGGTGGAAACTGCTGGAAAGAACGGCAGGGAACTCAGTGGAGGGTGAGGACCACAGCTGCCCCGCTCACTTTAATGCCACATCCAGTGTCGCTTTTATCTTTGCTGAACGTAAAGCTGCGTTAAAACTAAAATGGGGAAAAAACTGGACATCACTGCAAAAGTAAATAAATGGCAATGTATTGTTTCACCTGTCTTTGCACATTTTGCATGAATCACTTTTGTATTTCGCTGCGTAAACCTTCCGCTGGCAGGAAAACCGCGACCTCTTTAACCCCTTCAGTCCTGCTTCAACTGGTTTTAATAATTTTGCCTCAGACAAGCAAATGTTTACTTAGTTAGGAAAGAGTTTTAAGATCAATTTATCGGTTTGCTGATCTCCACGCAAAAACGTTTTTAGGATCACAAATTCAGGAGTGAACGGGTTAAATTCACTTCAATGGGTTTTTGAAATAGAAAAATAAAAATGGACATTCAGCCTGCAGAGGAGAGCAGTGCTGTTCTGCACTGTCACTCTAAATACGACAGTATGCCCCTCTCTCGCTGTCTGCTCCAACTACACACTGCTGCCCTCTTACTCAACCCTTCAAAATGGAGTTTTATCATGGTCAACATATAAATTGCCTTTTTTCATCTCCACGGTGTAATATTTACTCCACACTGCAGTGAGGGAGGTGCTCTGAGGGACCTTTATTACAGTTTCCACCGGTGAAGTGACAGCCTCTCGGGTCCGTCCGCAGGTCTTTAAACGTTACACTACTTCCAGAGGGTCCCTGTCCTCCTGTGACAGGTGGACGGACACGGAATCGGCCAAACGTTGCGACAGTCGTTCCCTCAGCACGGCCAGAAAGCCACGTTCGCTGTTGCTGTGCTCGGTGAGGATGACGCTGGTCCCCGCCGCGGCCGCATCCAGGACCTCGTGGTGCGACATCTCCCCTAGGAGCCCAACGTTACAGTTACACGCTCGCGTTCACCCGTAACTGTCTACGTTCTTCACAAAACGCTGCTACGTAAGACGGCAGCGTTTATCCATAACTACCTGTTATGTAGAGATCTGCCTTCACCCCCTGCAGAACTGAGCCTCCTGACCCAGCACACACTGCTACCGTGGTAACTGTAGACTCTGGAAAAAACAAATGCAGGTCATAGGTGTTTTTGCAGCCAGTTAAAAAAAAAAAAAAAAAACCCAGTTAACCCATTTCGGTCCTATTGATGCCATTTGACTACGTCTTCAGCTATGACGGGAAGAAGTTTTAAACAAGCAAGCAGTGATAAACTGATGTCCTCTGCACAGTTTTGGAGCTCTGGAGTGAAAGGGTTAAACATTGAATGCAATTTTTATCGCCCTGCTTTTGTTTAACTTCCTTTAGCTTACAATGGTGGTGTGCAGGAAACAAAGCTTAAAAAGACTTTTTTCTAAAAGGCTACAAATAAACATGTGGCGTGAAAATTCTCCCAAAACGCTGGTTTTGCTGGCTAAAGACAGAAACCGTGTGAAGGTTCGAGGTTCTGCTGTCACGGGGGGGGCGTTGACTTAAGAGTCATCTGTACCCAGAGTTTTCTGTGCCCCCAGAGCCAGTCTCAGGTGCTTCAACCCCAAATGAGCCTTCACTCGATCAGCAGCCGCTGCTATGGAAACAGGCTCATCCAAAGTACTCCGTCGCCCTGCGCCGAATCCCAGAAGTGGCGGCTGACACAAACAAAGTTGACAAAGGTTCAGAGGTTTGTCAAGTGTGACTAAGAAGACGTCTTACTGTTCGGTACCTGAGCAGGACGTCAGTGCTGTACCTTGCTGACTGCCAGAATGGACAGAGACTGTCGAGGTGTGGGGTGTCGTGACAGCGTTCGGACAACAGAGGGCAGCGCCGCGTCGGGGCAGGGGAGGCTCACGCTCAGCGCCTCGCCGTCAGGTCTACGAAAGGAGAGAAAAACGTCTGTCGGCGTGAAAAACGGGCGCCGAGAAGTCGGCAGGTAACGACGGCGTACCTGGCTGCGGAGAACGCGGCGTCGGTTCCTCCGGTCCCCAGTTCCGACAGGATCGCTTCCAGCTCTTCGCGGTTCCTCACAGCGAACTCCAGTTTGTGACGCGGGGGGTCACTGCTCACAGCCTGGTGCAGCACTGACACACAGCCGCTTCCTAAAAAGGGCCATTTCAATAGTTATGAAGCCGTCACCAACACAGGAGGAAGACTGTAGGTCACCTAACTGGACACCAGCTAGTAACGTGCGAGTAATTCTAGCAGGTCAAACTCTTACCCAGTGCGCCAACAAGCCAGTCGTTGATCCCGTCCCCCACGCTGTCCAGGGCGGTGTGGGGAGAGTAAACGGCGATTCCTGCTTCAATCGCCCGAACGGCCAGCTGCTGTTTCCAGTCCTTCTGAATCAGCCGTTTTATTGGTTTAAAGAGCGGCGGATGGTAAGAAACGATGAGGTCACAGCTCATAGCCTCTGCTTCCTCCATGACGCTGGGCGTCAGGTCGTTGGTCAGCAGTATCTTCTGGATCAGGCGAGGTTTGCTGGGCTCCACCAGCAAACCGACATTGTCCCAGGATTCAGCCAAAGACAGGGGAGCTAGCTGCTCAAGCACCTGCAAAACCTCCGGTAAATTCATGCCTTTAGGGGAGCGGGGTAACCGAGAGAGGAAGGATGACTGCGTGAAGGAACAAGGAGGAGAGGTCAGTGGGCGGAGGGAGTCGCTGCGAGAAGATCTGAAGCCAGGAGCACAGTATATGGAGGGAAAAGGGGGAGCAAGGATGCGATATTTTGAGGGAGACAGTCTGAGAGAACGGGGAACCGCGCAGGGGGCCGACACAGAGTGGAAAAAACAAGAAGGGCCACGTCGAGGTGGGCAGGCAGCGGGGCTGAGCAGTCGGCGTGGTGCTGGAAACACTCTAACAGGAGCCCTTAACCATCCAGGAGGCATCTGAACCCCTGCAGACAGGGAAACAACACATTGTTCTCAGCACATCACCGACGCCCCTGTTCAAACACCGACGTCCAGTCCACCAGCTCTTTAATGCCACTCGAAAGCCTAACCTGCAAAAGAGTGGTTTCATAAACAGTAGAGTCTCTCACCTGCGCTTTGTACTTTTCAACACAGTAATGGGAAAATTGCTGCGTTTTTTTTGTGCCGTTGCAAAACACAAAGTTGTACCCATGTATCACATAATGGACTTGATGCTTATCTGCTGATGCGTCTGTCCAAAGTAACATACAGTACTGTGCAAAAGTGTTAGACATGCAACTTGAATGTGTGTGGAGAAGTACAGGTAGATTCTTATCCACCATCAGGGAGGTTTCTGGTTGGTCCCAAATTCATTCTGCAGCCTGAGAATGACCTCAAACACCCAATCTCAGTCATACACAACTATCTTGAGCAACAGACGGTCTGGTCCCCACAGAACCCTCATCTCAACATGATCCAGTTAGTCTGGGAGGACATGCAGACACAGTCAAAGTGTGCAGAACAACTGTGTCCAGTTCCTCAAAATGTTTGCAAGAACCTACCGACCTCTACCTTACACTGCATGCAAGTTTGCATAAGAGAATTGATGGTGTTTTAAAGGCAAAGGGTGGTCCCACCAAATATTGATCTGGTTGAGGTTTTTTTGTCTACTGCACTTTTTAGAAGGTTTATCGATTAATAAGTATTAATGGCATTATTTCTGGAACCATCCTCGCTTTATAGCGTTTTTCCCACAGGGGCCTAAGACTTCTGCACAGTAGTGTACAGTGAGGAATGTTTGCACTATTTAGCAATGAAATGTCCAGATGTGCAGCAGGTACCACTGGGCTCCGTATTGTTCTCCACTGTCTGTTTGGCCCGTTTTTTAATACAGTGGCAATTTGACCAACAATAAGAACAGCAACTATATACTGCATTTCAAGTGTTTTACAAAGCGAGAAAATGAATCATGGTTAAAAAAAAAAACTTATCTTCAACCACTGAAAAATATTACATGACACCATTCAACATTAATGAGAGATGCATAAAAATATTACAATAACCTAAGGAGGTGTCCGCCGGGTCGAGTTAGCTTGATTTTACTGGATCCTTTCTTCAAAACACACTGAGGGGAAGAAATCGTGAGGAAGTGGGCGCTCACGCAGCGTCCTGCACACAGGTACAACTGGAAAACAGCGGTCTTTGCTGTCAAGAAATAATAATAATAAACATTTTCGACGGCGTGTTAAGAAGACCGCAGTTACACACCTCTCACTTCCGCCGACGCCACGCGTGCACCCGCCCCCTACAGAAGCGCTTCCGGCGAAACCTTCCTCTAATTGGCTGAGCCGAAAGCGTTCCTGCAGTATTATTGGCTGACGCTTCGAGCCCGACGTTGACTGACGGGTGACGCTCGGTCTACCTGTCTTTTTTTTCCTCCATTACTGATTTATATTATAATATTCTGCTGGTCGACACGACTGGATTCCTTTCCAGCTACTCGGTTTTTATCCTCATATAACTTTGCAGTTACTAAGTGAATTTCCTGTTACGGGTCCCAGAGAGATGATATGCTGGGTAGTGGTAGAAGTAGTGAAGGTGCAAAATCCTCCTTGTTGATCCCTGGGAAGCTCCAGTATGGAAGATGTGTTTTTATAATCTCACTCCTCCACTCTGAATACATGTCTCCCTGCTGGGGTCAGAGTATCACGGTGAGGATTTAGAGATGAAGCTCCCTGTTGCCCCGGTGGAATGTCAACAGTAGCTCATTGCAGAATGAGTGGCCTCCTGTTCTCCTCTCCTCTCCTCTCCTCTCCTCTCCTCTCCTCTCCATTTGGCCTGGAGTGTAAGATCTGACATCACAGTCCGTGGTGGAGAAATCCCACAGGACACCGCAGTGGGTGACACAAGAGCTGCTGAAGGGCCCCACAGCCAAATGCCATGTGCAGTCAACTCAAAGGTGCTCCAAGGTCAGGTGTCAGATGTGACGGGCCAGACATGCTGTCTGGAGGCGCCAGAAACCGTTCGCGTGTCTGTGAGCAAGGACTCGGCAGAGATCAGCTACGTCCCCTGTGGAGTGTTCGCCGTTCACCCTCTGTTCTCCACCCCCGTGGCAAGAAGATGACAGTAGTTCCCAGTGTCCCTCCTTGATCGCGTGAAGGCTGGGAAGGAGAGCGAGCGAAGCCCTTGTCGGCCACAGAAACGCCGAGTCAGCAGCCTTTGTCTCGTCTCCCTGCCCAACGTGACTAACTGCTACCCCGCAGATACCGCTGTCATTTTCAAAGACAACTTTTCCCGATCATCGTGCCCAAAGAACGATGAGGCCTGACGCCCGGCTGCAG
Source organism: Arapaima gigas (assembly GCA_900497675.1). Classification (NCBI taxonomy): domain Eukaryota; kingdom Metazoa; phylum Chordata; class Actinopteri; order Osteoglossiformes; family Osteoglossidae; genus Arapaima; species Arapaima gigas. The sequence goes on from UFQX01000452.1 coordinate 95,014, forward strand.
GCATCTGACTTCCGAGTGCCAGCGCCTGCTCACCCCTCCTGACCAACATCTGCTGAAGAAAGCCGCGAACGTTCTCTTTGTCCCGATTTAGCTGTTCCTGTGCTGTCGCTGTAACAAATCCATAGTGTTAGTCAAGCGACCAGTCTGGCAACATATCGTCCTCAAAGTCAATACTAAATACTAATGACTGTTTGCAGTGTGTTAAGTTGTCTTGTTCTTCCTGGAAGGGTCGTGCTTTTAAACTTTGGTAATGGACTCCAGATTGGAAATTGCTTTGTTCGATATCTTATTTATGTATTGTGCTCATTACTTAAAACATGTCCTTTAACTGCAATTTTTAAATCGCTGTCCTGCGAGCCTCGAATGTGGCTTTTGGAAAACATCCAGACCGATGTTGGGTAACGTTTCAAGTCTGTCTGGTTGCATTTTGAAAAAGGTGCCTTTATATTTCATTAGTTGCCAGCATTCAGGTTTATATTTGTTTTCTGTATTCTCAAACGATGCCTTTGTGTTCAGATTTGCTCGGTCAAAATATATTTCAGTTGTTTATCGCTGTTCTAAATAAGGGCTGTCAGCTTGAATCATGTTAGTTTCAGGTCACTTTCCCCAGATTCCGCACGTTTAAATGTTACCGGGGGCCTTTCGTAATTCATACATCAGATGCCTGACAAATTAAAGGTTTTAGCATCGTCCTCATTTGTTAATGGATCGCTTAATCCTCTTCGGCCAACTGTTGTGATGCTTTAAACCCGTCTCTGTTTCGTGCATCCTACAGTTTTTGGGCATTTGTGTCTTGTCCGTTAGTTCACCTTTGGAGGGCGATGGACACACCAGGTTCCGAAATATCCCACGCTGATCCAACTTACAGATGTCCGGGAAAATGTGCCGTAACATTGAGGTGTGTAACAAAAGCAATAAAATTAAATGCGTCTTCCACCGAGTAATTTAATCTGAACGCCATAAACGTAGCTTAACGGCTCGACGTCGTCCTACTGACGTGGTTTATTTCATATTTTTCGGCTGCAAAGCCGATATTCCCACTAATAACCGATGATATCCTTTCCGTTCCGTTCTGATATGTCTCTATTATATTTACTTCACTTAAATTTGTATTAAGCCGCAGTGTCTCTACTGTCCTTCGTATGTTCTCCACCTGCCCCTCCTTATTTTCAGGATTGCAGACGGGATTATTTGGAGTTTATTACAGAAGTGGGTTGGTTGACTGTATTGTTTGTTTTTTGTAACATTTGGTTACAACATTCAGATAATTTGTGTATAAATTTACAGTAAAGCGTCACATTTAAATGGTTATATTCACTAAAGCCAGCAGGTTGCACACATTTCTAAACACATTTATCTTTTATTCAGACCAATAGTGAGTTATGACTAAGTGCAGCCGAGCGCAGTCTGTTTTTTGTGCCGGGTTCAGGGACTGGTGACGGCTGGATTTGTGTGATGATTTTCCTTATAAATGTAATCAAATTAAATTGTAGGATAAACAAAACTCTAGTTCAGCCAATTTTTCTCCAAGACCACCTCCATAAACCAAAAATGCTCTAGTCTGGTCAGTCCGTGTCGGAGGTGGACCTGGTCTGGTCAGTCTGAGTCGGAGGTGGTTCTGGTCTGGTCAGTCCGTGTCGGAGGTGGACCTGGTCTGGTCAGTCTGAGTCGGAGGTGGTTCTGGTCTGGTCATTCTGTCTGACTTTGCTGCATAAACACCACAGCATTTTAAACACCAGCGTTCAGTCCTTGCGCAGCTGGTTGATACTCATCTTGGTGGTGATTCTTTTAATGTCGTCTCAAATGACACTGAAAATCTCATTTGTGTGGTACGGTTTTCAAGTTTGTCACGAACATACAGTCTGTTAAAATTCCACAGTTAAAACTACGATAATCCATATTTCTGTGCATGGAGTTTTCTTCCTGGGTCCTGATGTTTTGTAAATTGCATCGGGGGAAAAATCTTTAAATCCTAACGGCCACATTTGGTGACACGTTCCAGCTTGTCTCTTTCTCTGTTCTTCTCATAATTTCTGATTTCAGCGATTTGGATGTGAGTAGTTGAATTGTCTCAGGAAAATTCAGTTGTGTTATTTGCTCAGGGAATTAAAAAGACGCAGCTCTGTTTACTCCATTAAGGGTAAATAGAGGGAATGTATGTATTTTACAGAGTCAGAGTGGCAGGTCAGGCCATGTCCACACAGAGGGAACAGAGGAGAGACATATATGTGGACTGTATGAAGGAGGAGGTGTCTGGATAGGGAGAAATTGGAGAAAATCAAAACCTCAGTGTAAGTGTAATATTTTAACTTGAGGTGCTATATAGTACTGCACCGTGTACTATAGTAACACCCTAATGTAAGGTGTAATGAACATGTAATGTGGGTAATAAAATGAAATAAAGTGAGTTGTGTAGCTGAAACACTGCGGCTACGGGGGGTCTGGGGGGTGCCGCACCGCCTTCGTCTCGCTGACAACGGAGACGGTGGGATGGTTCTTCACTGCCACGCAGTATCAGCATTGTTTAAAATGTTATATAATTGACTAATGGAGTTATTTTCTCCAGTAACGCTAAACAATTAGTTAGATATTTAACCATGCATCATATTTAAAAAAGTTACATAATGCAACCGGCCAGTTTTTTGTAATATTTATGATTTTCCCTTTTTTTTTTTTTTCTGGAATGTTTTTGTGATGGTGCATAAAATCCATAAAATCAGTGCTTTAATGGCACACCGTACGCGCCTCAGTCCCTCTGGGAAGATGAGGTGCCCGACACCGTCACGCCACCACAAAGCTGATTCATTTGGTAAATGTCAGCAGGCAGCAGGCGGCCCAGTGGATTACAGGGCTGTATTTACAGCTGTGGCTAAATTGCCGTAGGTTCCGATGCCAAGGGAGATCTCCGCTGACCTCCAAGTTGGCGACTTGCTCTGCTGGAGCAAAGCCGGGCACGAGGTGGCGTGTCGACGGCCCGCACAGCACTCTGAATAAAAACATCCAAGCAAAGCTGCCGGGTGGTTATAGAGCAACAATAAAAAAACGGTACGTAGCGGAGGGTCAACACCGGCGCGTCTGTGTCCACGTCAGGGGAATGAGCCGAGCAGGGATGCTGAGGGGAGCGACATCGGACAGAAACGCGGGCTACAGTCCGAGCAGGAGTTAAACCCCTGTCTTGACAAGCCTGCATGGCTCTGCTCCCAGAAAGAACGGGTCCCCGTGGGAGAGTAATCGCCGTCTTGTCCTGACTCCATTATGTTAATATCCGCAGCGGCCCGATGCACAAAATCAGGGCAAATCCACTTCGGCCTCCGCTTTAAAACACTTGGGGCGACCCGAGTCCTGCAACTGTCTCCAGCACCCAAGCAAAACCCCCACTTCGTCCGAAAGATTTCCGCTTTTTTGTCTCGAGTCCGGGAACATATGACTGAATAGCAGGCTGGGGTCCGTTCAGACCCCACGTCTGCACAAAACCGTCATTTTGACATCTGATTGTGCGATCGGTGTTCGACTGTGATGTTTGTAGCCACGTCCTTTATTTTTATTTATTTACTTACTTACTTACTTAATTTTTCTTCCAAGTTAAAATTCATAAAAATGTTTGGATTGGAAATAAAAAAACATTCGGACCATTTAAGAATTTTTCTCAGTCGGTGCTTTTTGGTAGCAGTGATAAAAACGCGCGATACGACGTTTTGCAATGAGGGAGTCTTCAAATGTTAAGAACATTTTTAATTCTCCGGGCGACCGCCGAATTTATGAACTGTCGGTTGTAGAAGAAAAACTGAAATGAAATTTGAAAAAATTAAAAACTTGGTCATTCAGCGTTTATCCCACTTTCACACCTGGAAGCTGCTGTTTGGGGCTGAATTTGTTCACTTTTTTCACGACTCACTAGATTTACTGTTACTTGTTACTGTTTTTTTCAAAATGTCAGAAATGACACTGAATATTTAATATTTTTCCTTTAGCAAAGTCACGGCTCAGTGACACGATATGTATGTAGAGCAACGGCAGAGGCTGCAGCTTTACCGCCACACCAGTGGACACGCGGCACCAGGGGGGTCCCCCCCACTGTCCTCTGTCCCCTGTCCTCATCCTGTTCTTTTCCTCACGCATCCACTGCGTTGCCGTGGCTAAACCCAGATTACCAGCATTTAGCTCCTCTTCCTCGCCCTCCCCTTTCAATGCCAAAACTAACATCTTCTCAAGTAATGTTTTCCCACCATCTGTTCTTCAAAATCTCCCATTATGGGGATCATCGGGACACACTTGATTTTCATGGAAGCGAAGATGATTATAAAGGTTGTTTGTTGGCTTCGTTTCGCCACGTTTTTATCCCTTCGGTTTTGTGAGACGATGGTTCGGATTTTTGGCCCTTTGTCGTTTTTAGCCGCAGCGGTGTTTGAGGAGGTGCTGCTTTTGGCCTTGTTTTCACATTGAAAGCTCACGCTTTGAGGACCTGATGACCAGTCAGGGATGCGGGGGGGGGGGGTTGTTTCATATTTTGCTTTTCCTTTATTGATTTTCTTATTTCGAACACTACATAGTTGTGACACACAGTTGCAACGTGAACTCACACTATGCAGGCAATATCTGGCAAAGAGAGACTCCATACACAGGTATTTCGCACAAATGTTGCCATAACCCGTTCCCCCCCTTTAAAAGAGACAGACGGAAACAGCTAGAAAATGCGTCCACGTCCAGCTCACTCTTGCCCGTAGTGAGACAGAAATGGATTCCAAATGTATAGCTGGTCCTATTTTCTTCTCGCGTCTTCATTCTTCACTCTTTCACTGGCGTGACATCATTTTTACAAATTCTGTGGGGGGAGGGAATAATTGTCACAAACAGGCAAACAATCTGTTATTCGAATAAAATGAACACATCCTCATGTTTGTGTGGTAACTGACGACGACACAATGACCCTGATATCCTCAACCGTAAAACTGAATATTACTGTGTAAATTCACAACTAAAGCAAACTGGCGAAGACGCATCCAACTTGCTTCTTGGTATCTCAGGATGTATAAAACATACGTTTTATGTCAAGCAAGGCTTAGATGAGTATTACACCCTGAGTGTGTGTCTGCAAGGATGGCCTGCTTGTCATCCAGGGTGGGGTTTCAGGTTCTCGCCTTCGAAATCGACGGTCCCGTCGCCGTTGTTGTCGGCCTCTTTGACCACAGCGTCTATCTCTCTGCGGCTCATGTGTTCACCCAGCAGCTTGGTCATGGCGGAGCGTAGCTCCTCGGTGGTGATCGCTCCATCGCCGTCCATGTCGAACTGCAGCCGGGAAGGGTAAACGCACAGAGGCTTTTTTAGGGGTGTGAAGTATAGGGAGAACCTGAATGACACCACCACCTCTCGGATCAAAGCATGATGGTCCCTCTCTCACTCTCAGATCTTTAGCCAGTGTGACTGCTGCTCCATGCTGGTTCTCACCTCTTTGAACGCATCTCTCAGCTCCTTGACGCCGATCATGCCTGCAGTCTCCGCCAGGAGCTTTGGGGCCATTAATTCCACAAAGTCCTCAAAATCCACCCTCCCGCCCACTGGAAACAAATGGGAAGAGAGTTTGGAGATCAAGGGAAGTATAAAGATGCTCCCGCCAGGGACTGGGTGTAAATGCACCATATGCAAATGTTCACAAAGAATTTGGGATTTTGGTCTTTTTTGAATGCCTTTTAGTAAACGTGTTCATAAACCACTACGTGTATAACCTGCTTCAGACAAGCTGCAGATAAAAATGTGCTCGTGAATATTTTTCTCGGGTATTTATTGCATGTTATGACAATGGACGCAAACGTGTCTGAAGATTTTACGTTCAGTATAATTGTGGACTATGAAGTTGTACCGGTTAAATATTGAAGAGGGTGTTGTAGATGAATTAATAAATGGAAATATAAGCAGGCTAAAGACAGTGCTTTCAACCTGATGTGGAGCAGCTCTGGGGGACAGTGGGGTGGTGCGGTCCACGGAGACACTGGAGCTCTTCCGACTTCTTCTTACCGCTTTGGGAACCGGATCGTTTTGGTTTCTACATGGCAGGTTATTAAACTGCGACCGCAAGAGACTCACAGTTCATGTTGATGTTCTGGCTCAGCTCGATGAGCTCCATCTCGGTGGGCATGTAGCCCATTGTCCTCATCAAGTTGCCCAGGTCCTTGCAGCTGATCAGGCCGTCCTTGTCCTTGTCGAACTCGTCAAACGCCTCCCGTAGCTCTGAGGGGGGCGACGGGGGAAGGGGGGGGGGGCTCAGTGCTGTCCAGCTGGGACAGTTTGGACATCCCCGACGTCGTACCCACGCTGTCGTGGATGGGCGGCCGTATCACCCAACCCCCCCCACCCCAATGCCATGTTTTCTTATCATAATAATTCACTCAAATAATATTCAGTCATTACATCTGGGTATAAAGAAACAGAATTAGCTGAAAATGGCACAGAGATATTGAAAAAAAATGTTTACCTTCAATCTCATCATCTGCCAGTTCTCTTTCCTGCAATAAAATGTAAAAACAGATTTTAATTTGTAAGTTTATTTGCTGGTGTAACAGGGTTAGACTTTTAAGTTTGATGGTATGAGTTCGCTGTAAATAAAAAAGCAGTTTTCCAACCCCCCCCCACCCGACTGAAACGTCCACAGGCAGCAGGGCTGCATTACATAACTTATAAAGGTCGACAAATATGTAGCGTGACAGTGTGTACTGTGTGTATTTTGCTATACCCGCAGCCACAGTTCTAACCTCTATTTCGCATAATGTTCTAGAAAAAAATCTGAATTAAAATTTGTTTAATGAAACTCTTGGATGTGACAGTGTTGTAGCTGCTGCACACATGGAGATTAGGGAGGAGACGTCTACAGTGCAGATGTTAGACCACAAAAGAGCATTAATAACGGACTAAAAAGTACATTAGCCGGCACAGAATATAGTAAAAATTAATAAATACGAATGAAATACGATGTATGTTCATTACAAATATCAAACATAGAAATTAATTTTTAAATGTACTTTAATATATGCATTTTTTTCTCAGAAAGCTACTCTTCCAAAAATCAAAATAAATTAAATATAAAGCCTACCTGTTCTGCCATTTAATCATTATCATGCATTTTATTTACACATCGCATATAATGAAGTATATATAAAATGCATAACGTATATATATAGTAAACATACGAATGAACAAGTTTGATTGTGACGAATGTTGAACATTAAAGACCTTTAAGTAAATTTGATTTTTCTTAAGGTGCAAAATCAAGTGGATCTGTGATTTTGTACTTTTTATGCACATTATTCTCAAAGCTTTAGTGGTTCTGAAGAAACAGTGTCCTCATCTTTTGCTGTTGATACAGCAAGTGGGCTGCTGTTCTGTACTAGACCACGGTAACCAGGGTAAAAAAAGGCTGTAAGGTGTTAAAGAGTCTTAAATGCATTTTTGAAAATCACCCTAAAAGCCCCACTGACTTTTATTCCTGCAAATCTGATCACCTGAACTGGACTTAGAACTGAACTGCACCATCTTTCTCACACACACACACACACACACACACACACATACACACACATACACACACATACACAAAAAGACACTTACAATGTTCTTGCCTCCTCTCAGGAAGATACACGCTGCTCCAAAACTCATGGCTACTGGAGGAAGATGGGCTCACTGTGTGTGTGTGTATGTGTGTGTGTGTTCTGTTTTCTCCAGCTCACTTTGGTCGACTGCCAGTCGGTCAGGCACGTGGGTGTGTGTCTGTGTTGTTCTCTACCACATAGGTGTGTACTTGCAGTGTGTTTTGGGTCTCAGTTACAGCCACTTCGGTTAGAATTCCGCTGGACTTTCACTCCCGGTTCACCTACAAAATAACATTCATCTCACATCACTCCTGCCATATTTCTCCTTCTTAGTACTGTTTATTTGTAAGCAATAAGTTTAAAAAATCAATTTTTGATTATATATTAAAATTAACATTTCAAGGATGAATGAATAAATACGTCACCATCATTATAATACAGATTTCATGATGGAAATAAAGTTAGTGGGGCAGCAGGTGACACGGTGGTTACAGATGCTGTCGGCACTTGAATTACTCTGTTCCTGCTGTGGTACCGTTGAGGAAGGTACTTACAATATGTATCTCCAGTACCAATACCCCGCTGTACAGAAGGGTAAATAACAGTAAGTAGCTGAACGCTCCAAGTTGCTTTCGCAGAAGAACGTGAGTTAGATGAATAAAACTTCCACTGGCAAATTACCTGTCGGTTTCTGGCCTTGTGTTCATCCACAGATGAGCTAAAGCCTTCTCTGCGGCACAGCGAAGCCTCTTCCTCGCAACTGTCTTCGCCCTGAACTATTCCTTCAGGAATCGCCAGGCGACGACTCTGCGTCTGTCGGAAAAGCCTGAATGAGAGAGGAAAGGAGGGACATTTACAGGAGCAGAGGGCAGTGGAGGGGAGAGGAGGAGGAGCAAAATGGGGCATGAAAGTAAAGGGGGTGGGGCTGATGTATATATAATATACATAGTTACAAAGATGAAATTACAGTAACGTTATAATAACATTTTAGCATTCTATTATGCAACAATTATAAGTAGGAAGTCAGGATTTCGAAAATGGTGCCAAGCATAAGCTGCTTTCCCTACATAATTCTCAGTCATGTGCTTTAAAATTTGTTGTAAATTCCACAGTCGAGCACCACAACATAACTTTTATAACACTGCTTTTTTTTATCGCCATCGAGAACGGCGGGAACAAAGCGATGCAGGTCCAGGGTACCGGCTTTGGGCGATGAGGCTCATTATAGTTACGATTATGATTATGATTCGGTTATTGCCACAATACACGGCCATGAACAACCGCGCTGGGAAATGTGTGAAAATACTTAAATGATGAACATATGCAGTGTTTGCATTGGCCTGAGGTAAATAGCATTGCGACTGTCATAGTCCAGGATTAACCTTATTAAACACTATAAATCGTCCAGTCCCGACACGCGATGAGCGCTTTGCCGACCTTTCCGACTCGGTTACATAAATCCGCGATGGCCCCTCGTTTTACGGAAAATCAAAAATCTGTTTGCATAACAGAGTTAATCCCCAGCTGGAGAACGTAGGGAATTAATACAGATTCAGTTTTTCGGTGGTGCCATCATACTGGGGCGAGTGTGGGGTTATGTAAAGGATGGAAGAGGGCGAGCGGGAGAGAGAGTGAGGGCCTAACATGATGGACGCCTGGAGACGGGAGAGGAGAGGACAGGACGGAGCGGGCGATTCGCGCAGCGCTGAGAGCAGAGCGCAGATGGATAGAGGGTGACAACACGTTTCGAAAAGGTACAAAGGCAGCGGCTGCGGCGAGAGGAGAGGGAGGCAAACAAGTTATTTTGGGAGTGCTGAGTTCAAGCTGGGAGAGAGCAGAGGATAGATGAGGCCGTATGCACAGATTCATATGACACCGTGTGAGACGCGTGTTCTCGGGGTGAGGAGCGGCGAAGGAGTTTCAGTTAGAGAGCAAAATAGCAGAAAATTTAGTCTGACAAATGGGGTGCCTCTATTCTCCAAAACACTGAGGAAGAAATTTGGAGGCAAAAGCGTCCAGTTCTGGTAGAGCGTACATGCAGCATGTGATAAATCATAACAATAATAACACTTTATTGTGTATTAGAGGTTACAGGCGCGTTCGTGTTCTTATGATAACTAACATCTCTGCAGTTGTAGCGAGAGGAAAATGCGTCCAGTGTAGGAATTAAGCTGTCCGCCGTGGTGGCAAATACAAGAGGAGGAATAACGCGGCACAGTTTTAAATGTAAAAATCGTGACTTTTGCCATTTGTCATCTTCGCTTCCGTGTGAAATAAAACCTTTTCGTGTGCTTCGATTTAACATTTTGCTTGGCTCATTTTATGTTTGTGCAGATGCGTTGTTCCTCACCTCTGTGACCCTGCCCTGGAGATGCAGTTAAGGATGATGGATGGATGGATGGATGTTTGTATGTTTATTTAACTTGAGCTGCAGCCATGACCACGAACAGCTCCAGTTGTCTGGAATTCGGTGGGTGGGCTTCAGTGCAGCCCAGGTGTCTGTGGTGCTCATCTTTAGCCACTAGATGGTGGCTCCATCATAAAGACGCAAGCCCACGTCGCAGTATTTACACTACGTCTGCGTGGCTACAATTTAGCATAGCTGTTTTCAGATTGTACATTAATTTGTGGCAATAAACACATATGTAGAAAGAGTCAGAGAATGGAAACGTTTGTTTCGGAGAGTGACTCACGGAGCATTAAGGGGGCCCCCCTGGCAGGGCTGCACTCCAGGGTGGGGACTGGATAGCAGACAGACAATGAGAGGCCAAAGATGAAAACTGTGCTCATCACGGGTACCATTTCAAAGAGCTTTGAAAGTATGCAAGTAGCACCAAAACATATTTTATTATAAGGCAAAGCAACAAAATACAGTGCATCCTATGAACATGTTATGCACCAAATTGTACAGCTACCCTTAATCTTTTTCCAGGCGGTTGAAAGTTAGACGACATGTTCACGTGATGATGATTAGTTAGAGAGTAAAAAATGAATGATGGCGTTGGGTTCTTTTTGAATCACCCTGTATTTAAGGTCCAAAATTTAAGGTTCACTTTATTGTCATTCTGCACATATACAGATGTACAGTAGATGACGAAATGTAGTTTCTCCTGGTCCACGGAGCACAGTCCACTAAACAGACAGTGTGACCGCACTGGACAACACAAACATGGAATAAATAAACGGATGAATGGGTGAATAGACAGAAATAGATAAATAATAAATAAATGTTGACAGTTAAATAAATGGGTCAGTATTGATGGTACGGGGGGGGGGGGGGGNGGGGGGGGGGGGGGGGGGGGGGGGGGGGGGGGGGGGGGGGGGGGGGGGGGGGGGGGGGGGGGGGGGGGGGGGGGGGGGGTCAGTGGTGGTGGTAGTGATCAGTTCCCATGCTAGAAGTCCAAGCCCTTTCTCAAGATGCTTTAGTAAATATCACTGATATGGGGGCAGATGCTGCGGTTCAGTTAACCCCCATGTATTGTATTTAAGTTCCAAGCTGAACGCACAAGACAGCCTGTTGCTGGTTCTCCACATATACATGTAAATAATGTCTTTCAGCAGGTGGTGGGATTCCAGCAGCTGGGCCTGCTGACAAGATCTTGACGGCTACATGACGGTCCACAAAATCTGGATTTTCACCCAGTTATCAGTGCTTTTGTATTTGGTTGAAATGTTGGCCCGCAAGTAATGAGATGTGAAATGTTTGCCAGTTTTTATTTATTGTTTTCCCCAGGCAAACTGCTAAAACGACAGATAGAAAATAAACAACGCAACAATGCAAAAATCAGTTTGGGTGACAGTACAATAAAAACACAAGTCTATTTCAGTCAATCGCAGCAAAATCAAAATGGTTACTCTTTGTGCTCGTTCTCATCCTAGGCGACTCCTTACCCGGCTTGTTGAGGCCACCCTCCAGAGCATTAGCGTGTCCGTGTCCCTGGCGGACGACTGCCACGGCTCTTTGCAGAGATTATCTAAAGTGAGTTTGAAAAAGTACAAAAAACCTCATGGGAGGAAAAATATGAAACTCATTCTTTCACATGTATTCAGTTGCAGATTATATACACGCTATGCTTATAAACTGGAAGGTATATGCTAAACAACACGTATGTTGCAGGACAGATATATTCCTCTGCAAGTCAGAACGGTAAATAGGGACAAATAATTCAACCTTGTGATGCAGTGGCAACTCGTCCAGGGGGAGATTCATGGCTCTCTGCCTGTTGCTTCCAGGATAGGCTCCAGACAACCAAGACCCTGTTCAGAGGAGGATAAATAAGGAGAGTCATACTCCCCAGAACAAATGTTCTTCTTAGTGTTTGTTATATGCCTGTATTGTAATTTCATTCATTCAAGGACCATTAATGTCTTTGTCCTTATAAACGGGGAGGTTGTCAAACGGTTTGTCACGATTCCCAGGTACTGGATCAGGACCTCGACTTTCCAGCACACGCGCCCAGGCAAATGCAACAGAGAAAGAAGTAAGAGACAGCAAGTTAATTTTATTAGTAAGATATACAGACCTTGGAACGTCATGTTTCCGGCATTTGGTAGGCGGTAGGGACAGACAGGCCTGTTCTCTCATCAGACTACTCCTTACGACATTTAAAATCCTTTTTGTTTTTTTTCCCATTTCTAACCCTTCTCAAAATCCGCACATTTAAAGACATCTTAGGACACATCCATCTTTTACTTCGTACCTGTTTATTTCCTTTGACTATTCAATAGGCCAGAGGTCTTGGAATGGAGTCTTGTAATTGATTTTTATGAGTTATAAGCAACTTTTATCCCATTTGTCTACACTGCAACAAAGAGGATTCCTGTTTTCTTTTAAATTCCAACTTATAAGATACTTAACTTTTAACACTCTTGCTGGCAAGTAGCTCTCTCCTGCCCTCTTGTGCACCTTTATAATTATTACTTTCCACACTGTCCAGATTGTAGATAATAGCACTAGGTGTTAAGCAGATATAAAAATGACTTACAGTTTCTAATTTTGACTAAGAAGCTGCAAGCATCTGAAAGGGAAGGATTTGTGTTGCACAGCATGACCAAGACGCCAACGCAGTGTGTTCCCCGGAGCACTTTGGGTGTCAGCTGTGACTCACACTTTCTTGGCACTTTAACAGAGGGACCAAAAAGCCAAAAGAACTATCCAGGGTTATGCAGACATCACTGGGGGGGGGGGGGGGGGGG
>UFQX01000452.1:107806-142950 GCA_900497675.1 Arapaima gigas
GGGGGGGGGGGGGGGGGGGGGGGGGGGGGGGGGGGGGGGGGGGGGGGGGGGGTAGAGGGTCGAAAAGTGTATCAGTGAAAATGATCCTACTACTTGTGCCCTAGAAAAATACAAAAATTGTCATTGCAATTTAAACACTAAAGTTATAAACGTGTCTTATTTTAGTGGTGCTTGTTAAATGATGTCTGTGTCACATACTGGATTTAGATGACCTTATCAGCAAAGATAATATCACTAAATGGGGTGTATGTTTTGGCTGCATGTAACTGCAATCTTGTCTTGATATATACGTGTAAAATGTATGTTGAGACATTAGTTACTCAGTTCAGGAAAGAAAGTGCTCCTATAGATTTATTTCAAAGTGAAACAGGAGCAAAGCCACCAAACGTGAGACCACCGTGCAAACGCCGCCTTCCGTCTCAGCAAAACAGTTGGCGAAGTGACCGGAAACGGCTCTCAGTCCCCCCCCCCCCAACTTTTACTTCCTGTTTCCGGTCAGCTCCCGCCCCGCGCCGCCATCTTGAATTTCTGAACAAAAAAAAAAAAAAAAAAAAAAGACGGATGAGGAAGAACGGGGGATGTCAGACCTGAAAAAAGAGGGGGGAGAATAAAACAAGGCTTCAGACGAATGTGACGCCGAAATATGAGGGAAAGGGGTGCGGGAGAGGAGAGACGTCACGCCCCGCGTTGAAACGGAAACGGTAGTGTATTGTAACGGGGAGGAGGAGAGAGAGGCGAGCGGCGCGACGCAGCAGGGGAGAGTGACTGTGGGGACAAAATGGACCGTACGGACTGAGCGGGGGCCGTGCGCACAGCTGGACACCGGAGAGCCGCCTTCTGGAGCCGGCTGCGCGGCTAGCGGTGAGACAGAGCGACGCCCGCCGTGCGTTTGTCGGGTTGCTGGATGTAACGGTCGCCGTTAGGTAATGTCGCAGCGGGGACGCGCCTCCGCGCTCCTGCGGCTCTTCCTCGCCGCACGTGCCGCGAGAAGTGACACGAGCGCGGGGCGCCGCGGCTGCGGGCTGTCCAGGGTGTCTGATGTCTAGGTTGTCGGTTCGAATCCCGCCCGATAACTCTGAATTACTCCAGTAAAAACGCCCTAGGATATAAATCAGATGTCTAGGCTGTTAGTCGGTGTTGCACAGATGAAGGTTAATAATAAGGAGTGGAGCGACAGGGAGCTCAAGGCTGTTCACACCTGTCCAGGTGGACATGTGCTCTTCTGTCTCCTTATGCGGGATGTACATTCATTCTGCTCGCGTTGCTTAGTGCTGTTGTGCCTTGTTAAATGAATATGGGTGTCGAGAAGCTGAGTGGGTCAAGGGTCCGAATGGTGAACCTGCTCCTGTGCTCATTCGAGGTGGAGCATTATTTCACTTTACCGTGTTTTCACCACGGACCGTTTGCATGTCCGGAGGCAGTGGTGTTCTTCATTCTCAGGTGATTCACCAGTGACTGCGTAGATGTTGTTTGTCAGCATTGTTTACACCTTTTTTCCACCCTCCTTCACGCAGCCCTCATGTAATGCTGTCAGGGTTGGAAGCACTTCTTTTTACTGTTTTGCAAGTATTTTCCTATTAACAGATCTTAATATGTTGTTTGTAATAAGACTTTTTTGTTGCTCTTTTTAGGGATGACTGTAGATCGGGGTGCACACCTCTGGGCCGGGATGCCTGCATCTTTTAGACGCTGTTTTGTTGTTGTTGTTGTTGTTGTTGTTGTTGTTTGTAAGTACCGTCTTGAGATGAAAATGCCAGCAGTGTTGTGAGACTGAAGAAAAGGCAGTGACCTGTGCAGGGGGGACCCTGCTGTAGATCTGTGTGACGTGTCTGTTGATTAATACGTTTGTTTAGAAAGTTTGTATTTCTGAATATAAATCTAAAGTCAGCACAAGACGGCATACACGGGCGGTATTACTGTTAGCTTTTATTTAACATCTTTGTCCACGTTGCCTTAGATGTCTGACCGTCCAGTGATTTAGTTGTTTTGCACAGTGGATTGTTCTTTCCATTTTAAGTGATCAAAGGTACTGAAGCAGGAGTGGGATTGGAACCCAGGACCTTCTCACTGTAAGGCAACAGCCCTAAATGTGACACTTCCTGCTGCTCCACACACGCTTTCCTGGTTTTTCCAACTCTTATTGATTTTTTTTGTTTTAATTGGTCAAGTATACATTATTAATAGCCAGTCGGTATTCACACAGGGCTATGTGTGCACGTCCACAAGCTTCAGTGTAAAATGTGACTAAATATTTAGATGCTGCTCTACTTGAGTTTCCAATGCAAAGGAACACATTCCTGCTCACATGTTTTGGAAATGTGTTTATAAGAGAGAGAGCTTTTTTTTCTTCTTACACTTCTTCAAGATTGATTGATTTTAGTAACTTTGCCTGTTGTCCGTGCAGCTCGCTTATTGCTTGCTTAAGTTTTCGTTTGTGGCCTGTGTGTGTGTGTGTGTGTGTGAGAGTGTGAGAGAGAGACATCAGACATGTTCCTGATTTATTCCCTAACTACTTTGAATCATTCCACGTCCCAGCTAGAGTTTTTAGGTCTGAACATTTTTCTTTACAATGTAAACATTCAGAATTATTTATTCAAAAGTTAAATATGTGGAATTAATGTTGTGTGTAACTTGTTTGTGCCTTTTTTTTAACATATGAGCTCTGAAAATGTGTAATTTAGTGAAATATTGCACTAGTCTTTCACATGAACATTGACAGTTAATGCACAGAAAGTGCCGGCATGGTTCCACTGATATTATGGTTCCTTGATTTCACACAGTGCCGGAGTGTGAATATTCAGATCATCCACTCTTCTATTCTCACGTCTGACTCTCCTAGATGATCAGTTATATATGTGCTGAGGGTTTATGCAACGCTGTGTTCTTTCTCGAATGTAGTCCGTTCCACAGGAGGTTTGCGGGAACAGCTGACCTCCACCCACAGCGCTGTCAGCCTGAAAAGCGATCAGTTCAACAGCAGCGTCGAAGCACCTTTAACAAACGCATACTGTCCTTTCTCAGCTGTACAGAGGCTTCACATTTAAACTGTTGAAATGTAGGTTAACCTGCATTTATTACACCTAAAAGCAGTGTTTTGCATTTATTTTAAGTAATTTGGAGTGGTGGTTTAGCATGTTTAGGTAAGACAGCAGCAGTGGTTATCTGACTGTGTGATTATGGATTGAAATGTTGCTGTGTTTATTTGAGCTCAACGTTTGCATCTCCAGATAGTCGGTTGGTCCGGGATATCGAGCAACATGCCGCGCTTCTGGCAGCCTTTGAAGTTTCCATGAAATCTGAAGGCTGCCGTTGCTTCATGCAGATGTGGAAGCGGGAGCGAGCGCAAGCAAAATGACAAATTGAGGCAAGGCAGTTAAACTCGCTGGCCGTGCAGAAGGTGGATTCTTTTTGCTCGAACAAACAAACGTACATTCAGCTTTAGTCCCTTGTTTGGGTTGTGGATTCCATCTTTATTGTTATTTACAGCTACGCGTACATTTCTTGCTTTACGTTAACGCAGCAGGTTTCATCGTCCTCGGTCATTTACAGAAATCTTGCAGCTCACAGGTCCCAGCAGTTAAATCTTAAGGTTTATGTGTTTTAGGCAGTAATTATTCCTTGCTTTTTTTAAAAAAAAAACTGCTGCCGTATTGATGAATTGCACTGTGTTGTTGTAGCATATGGTTATTTTTAGTTTTTTTTGCACATGGTGATTTATGAAGAGTTTGCAGATAAGTGGTGGTATCAGGTGGTCTAATAGTTTGAATTCCTGCTCCTGCTGTACTTCCTTTGATCAAACTACTTGCCCCGAGTTGCTCCAGTGTAACTAACCAGTGTAAGTATTTTACGGCACAAGCCTAACACTGTAAGTCATTTCGGTGACAGGCATCAGATACCTGAGTAAAAGTAAATCGTATTGCTGGTGCTTTACACCCCCAGCAACGTACTTTACTGATCTCTAGCGACGTACTCGGCTGGTGAGGTTCTTTTCGTCGTCTTACTGGAGTGTTGCAGTAGCCTACTTCTCCACTGGAGAGCCGAGATCCATGTGGCTTCAAAAGCTTAAAAAGCATTAAAGTGCTCAGATGAGGAAGGAACATTCCCAGAGTGAGAGGCCTTATTCCTTGTTTTACACCTCCAGTGAATTCCTGAAAGTGCTGCACGCACACTGGAAGTGGTGGTGTTAAACATATAATCCCTGCATTTTATAGTTAAAAAAAGACTACATTGTCTGTAGGGGAAAAAACAGCAGTTTACAATTTATTTAAAGATGTGGGCTACAAATTGTCATTTCAGAAGCCTAAAATCTTGAATGTACTGATGGAGCGGTCTCTCAGTTGGGGGCTCCTTCAGTTAATACGGCTCATTATTATTACCATTAACTTGTAGGTAATGCCTTTGGCCGTGACCACTTAAAATTTACATATACCTCTTCAAGCGTCACTTTATTATCCAAGTTGGCCGATCTGGTTTATTTTATTTTTTTAATCACTCACCTGTGTAATTTTTATATTGGGTCGTAAGACGATCTTATAAAATGGTAAAGCCTTAAAGTTATGCTGGTCTAAATTGGGACCTAGTTGAGATGTGAAGTGGTGTCTCTTGGATATAATTTCAGGCCCGGTCATGTTTACCAAGCATCCTTTTATTGTTCATTGCTGTCAGCTAGTTTTAAAAAAATGGGGAGGAAAGCTGCTACTGTGCAAAGTCTTTCACTGGTAACCCATTTTTTTTGAATGTAACATAGTAAAATTTTGCAGCGTTCACTTCTCAAGGCAGTGCTTCCCAGTTTAACCGTAAGCTCTCTTTTTACCTTCACGTGTGGTCGACCTGCTATGGCACCTCTTTCCTGAGCTCTTCTAGGCCTGTTTCCTGTTGGATTCGGAAACATTTCAGGGGGTGCATTTTTTTCCTTTTGCAGCGTATGAAAAATGTTCCCTCGTGGCAGTGTCGCTGTCTGTCCATCCATTGTCACCAATCACCTGTTCACTGCAGGGTCACAGTAGTCCTGAGGCTGTTAAGGAAACTTCCGGGTGCAGCATTTATTAGCGTGGCATTTAAAACCACAAAATAGACTGCAGTTATTGTTTTCTGATGTGACGCTTTGGTTCTTCACTTTGTCTAGCAGCAGTACTGAACCGTGGCTCCTTATCTGTTGAATTAGTGAAGCTGCCGCTTATTTTGGGGATAAATGAAAAGTGCGTGGGTTGGTGGGAGTGTGTTTTACAAAGGAATTGATTGAAAGCGGAGCACTGAACTTCACCTCCCTGACGGCACCTCTCCCCATATCATTTACTGCATTCACAAGCTGAGTTGTTGGCAGGGTTTTTTTTTAATATAAAATTTGTGTAAGGGAACCAGAATTCAACATTATGTAAATAAGATGCAACCATATGCAAATGAGGGCGCTAGGTAAGAGCTGCTGCCTTGCGCTGAATGTTTTAACTGTTGCCAGTC
Source organism: Arapaima gigas (assembly GCA_900497675.1). NCBI lineage: Eukaryota > Metazoa > Chordata > Actinopteri > Osteoglossiformes > Osteoglossidae > Arapaima > Arapaima gigas. Next base: position 113,264 of record UFQX01000452.1, read on the forward strand.
TTCAATAAAACTTACGGAACGCTCCTTTTAATAGTCTGCAGTTGTGTGTTTGGCGTGACAGTATAGCCTCATAAGTGAGGAACAAAGTGAAATTTCTTTTAGTATTCATGATGTTATTTATGTTTAAGTGGAATTAGTTTTCCACTCAGTTAAAACAGTTGCATAGACAGTTGAAAGATAAGTTTTTGTGCAGTTTGCTTGCTCTCCCCATATACACACTGATTTTGTTTTTGATGCTCTTCTTTCCTCCCCCATGGCGTTCTCGTGTTATTTACGTAAATTGACGCACATTTTGGAGTGAGGTGCTTGGCGATGGACGGGAAGACACGTACGCGTTTTGCGTTTTTCTCATTGCAGTTGTAGAAGAGTTTCCTAAAAATGGAAGGGTGGAGTGTACTTTTTGAGGATTGGATCAAATTTTTTAGAATAAGGTTGAATTCGAAATGTGTGTTTTTCATCTGGCTTTCATGTTTAAACGTATGACCAGTGCCAGACTGCTGTTTGGTTTTTTTTTTTCTTCCCCCATTTGGTCTGACGGTTTGGTGGCACGCCTACCCTTCACATATCCTTTTGAAAGGCTCTAGGATATACATTGGCTAGGAGTTTGTGTTCCTAGGTGGGATATTGACTGATTCTTTTTTTATTTTATTTATTTCACAAAATGCTTCTTAATGTCACTTTGAGTGCCGTGCAGTTGAAAGGGCAGGTGGCTGTTGTTCAATGGAGGTCTGAGGAAGTGTGCAGAGGAACCTGGCTGTGTCAGATAGGAAGAGCTGGGGGGGCAGGGGGAGCATATTCAGGAAGGCAGCCTGGCCAAAACCATTGCTTTTTACTCAAGGAATGCGAGGCTGTCGTCTGCACCGGTCACCTTTTTCTACTGGTTAAACCTTCTGTGAGTTTTAAATGACTGGGTTGTAGTTGAAACACTTCTTCCTCCTCTTCTTTTTTGCCTTTTGTAAACCATACCTTTTAAGTCGTCATTGACAAAGGCTTTTGTTAAATAAAGAATAATTTTAATGTAGCCATAGTACCGTTAAACAACAGTGATGGTAACCCGTAGGTATTCACTTGTTCCATTGTTGAAAAAGAACACGTCTGAATGTCTGATAGAGTTCTTGGCTCTTGAGGATCAGCACTAATACAGTTCAGATGGGCTATTAAAACAACAGATTGCGTGTCAGGTTTTTGTCATGTCAACTTCATTCTGAGAGCAGGGCCTTCCTGAGGGTAGAGATCACCATCATCCATTTATCCGAATATGCTCAGGTGTGGTTTTAAAGAGGCGGGTTTCCCTTTAAACCTACCTTTTCATTCTGCTGTCGTGACGTACTGTGTTAAAATCAGGTGCCGGCCTTTGCTGTTGCCTCTGCTGCCCCTGTTTGTGGCCAGCACTGGGCAGTTGTCACCCTGCCACAGGACAACCGTTGTGCTCCATGATTTACTTCTTACGCCTTGCAGGTTAAGTACATCGCAACTGGAACTGACAGATAGTGTGCATTTTTTTGAGGTAGACCACTGCATGCTTGTAATATTAATATTAGAACAAGTAGAAGATATAACATTACTGTCTAAACATTTAACCTTGACTGCTTCTGTTGCAAACAAATCTCAGAAACAGTAGGCAGCAAATTAATAGTGTATTAAAAGTTTGATAGGTGTACTTTGCAGTCCTGTTGGCCATATTGCAGACAAGTTGGTAGAATAATGTTCCCGCTAAGAATGGTGGGGTACCTCTTTTGGTTGTGGTGAAGTTTGTGCACGCCTCTGGATCGAAGGAGATCGAGGAAATGAGGGCACGGAAAATATTCCAAACAGTTGCTTAATTTGGAATTGAATGTCCTTGAAAACAGACAACTTAGTTTGAGATTATCCCTGCAAAGGACATGCTTATGTTTATGATTTTCATTTTTTGTTTTTTTTTTTTTTTTAATTTGGGGCGAACATTATTTCATGCTGACAACGGAATGGAGAAGTTTTTTACTGTGTTCAAAAACTGTGGGATTAGATAGTTTGGACGCATTACCTGATACCATCTGTCACAGCTGGTGTTATTTGAACCAGTGTTGTTTCTTTGTCTTTGTGTACGTCTCCAGGCACTGGCCATGCCGTCGAGTGCACGGGCTGGGAGCCTGAAGGATCCCGAGGTGGCCGAGCTGTTCTACAGAGAGGACCCAGAGAAGCTCTTCTCTGACCTGCGGGAGATCGGACATGGCAGCTTCGGTGCAGTCTACTTTGTAAGGAAAGGGCCTAGAGGATGCAGCAGAGGGAGAAGAATGGCCACTGGGGGCGGGGGGGGGGGGTCAAGGGTAGGGTGTGCTGCAGAAGTTGTTGTAGAATTGATTGCACGCAGAGGCATGGTTTTAGTGGCCTATGTTCTACTTACTTGTCTCTTAGCAGACATTTTTATGCAGAGACGTTTAAGTATTATTTTTAGAAAGATAGACAGAGCATACAACTACATCAGCAGCGATGTCACAAAATTAACCAGATAGTGTTGCTGTTATAGCTGGTCTACTCAGTCACTGTTTGCTGAGGTGGACTTGAAAGAAGGGATACATACCATTTTGGTGTCGATATAATAGATGTCTGCTGTTTGTGAATGTGTGTTTGTTTCTGTCAGGCGCGAGATGTCCGCACAAATGAAGTCGTGGCCATTAAGAAGATGTCTTACAGCGGCAAGCAGTCCAATGAAGTGAGTTTCCAGGGTCCACATTTGACAAAGCATAAATGACACATGGCAACAAATGTACGGCTAATTTTGGTATTGTATACTGTTTTGTACTACACTAGGTGGGCCCAGCATGTTTATGGTCTGTCCTGATCTGTTGGTTAGGCTGAGTGCAAAGCATGAAGGGAAAAGGGTCATTATTTCTTAATACTGTTGCATGAAACCATAATTGTATATATTTAAGGCCTGGTGCTGTAATCGATCCTCCAGTTATGTATTTGAAACCATGTCTTTTTTTTATCAGAAATGGCAGGACATTATCAAAGAGGTCAAGTTCTTGCAGAAGTTACGACACCCCAACACTATTGAGTATAAAGGATGTTACTTGAAGGAGCACACGGCCTGGGTAAGTTACTTCACAGGGCGGCTGATGGAGCTCCTGTGTCTTGCATATCAAAACCCAGAATTTGCCTCAAAACCTTCACTTTTCTGAAATCGGTGGAAAGAAACAATATTTAGGACTGTTGCAGCGGATGCTTCAGGTTTTGGTTAATTACTCTTGTGGAGTTTGTGACATGAAGAGTAGAAGGCCTGTATTAAGTTTTATGTAAGAAATAGGTAGGTCTTAAATATTGTGCTGCTCGAAGTGGCTGCCTTATTTTGTCCTGTCTGTAAGGTCAGATAAAGTGAGTAGGCTGTGGGTGTAGGTCAGTACAGACACATGTTTGTGTGTTGCGCTGCTGCAAGACTTTCTACAACACTGGGAAATGATAGGCCACATGGGGAATTTTGGTAAGGACTTTTATAACAGTATCGTTCTCTTTCTGTGTGTTGCAGTCACTCCTTGTGCATGTAATCCTTATTATCTTTCAGTTGGTGATGGAGTACTGCTTAGGTTCAGCATCTGACCTTTTGGAAGGTGAGTAATGCGAGGAAAGAAGATGAGTTTAGCCTTTTTGAAATGGATGATTATCAAAGGCACAGGTTTACAATAACAATTATGCCATGCAAAGTAATAATTATGCACAGAGCATAGAAGGGACATCGGGGGAATAGAACCACTCTTTATTTTCTCCCTACACAGTTCACAAGAAGCCACTACAGGAAGTGGAAATAGCTGCTATTACCCATGGCGCGCTGCAGGGTTTGGCATACCTTCACTCTCACAACATGATTCACAGGTAAATCAAGTGTTGGCTGCTCTCAGACAGTACAGCAAGTAGGACGAGGCGATGGCCTTTGGAGAGATCTGTTAATCATCTCTGACAATTACCTTCTAAGGGATGTGAAGGCAGGGAACATCTTGCTGACAGAACCTGGTCAAGTGAAGCTGGGAGATTTTGGCTCTGCCTCCCTTGTTGCTCCTGCCAATTCCTTTGTGGGCACACCCTACTGGTAAGTTCTTTGACCTCAGAGCACAAACCAGGAGCGCGTGGATTTAAACATGGTGTACAAAAGTGCTGCTCTGTGATTTAGAAAGATGACCTCCTGCTGTGAGGGAACCGAATGGTACTGTGTAGAAAACATTTGCAGCTGACACAACTTCGGCAACGATTTTCAGTTTTGAATGGTTGCAATATTAATGTGTAGGTCCGTAGAGTACCAAATGGTTTAAATAAAACATCTGAAATGTTTATTCATAAAGCTGTTCATGCGGACCCGTGCGCTTTTTAACACCCCCATACAGGATGGCCCCGGAAGTGATTCTTGCAATGGATGAGGGCCAGTATGACGGCAAGGTGGATGTATGGTCACTTGGCATAACATGCATAGAGCTAGGTAAGAAACGAATAAGAAATGGAATGCAAATCCATGCATCTTGGGGGCATGCCAGGTCATTCTGTAGGTAATATTCAAGAAACGGTAGCCAGAGATCCTCTGTTTTCACCCCTTTACATGCTGTCAGTGTCGACAGGCAGTATATTGACCAGGTTGATGGGTTAATCTGATTACGTTAAGGCGTGAGGTAATACTTTGCCTCTGCCTTTGCCTAGCGGAGAGGAAGCCCCCCCTTTTCAACATGAATGCTATGAGTGCCTTATACCACATAGCCCAGAATGAGAGCCCTGTCCTGCAGTCCAACCACTGGTGAGGAGGCAGCTACTCCGTCTTTAACTTGAACCGCTGAACCACTGTGCTTGCTTATAATATATTAGGGAATATAATATATATTGCAAGCAAGTGAATATTGTATTTCCCCTCTGTTCATTCTTAGGTCAGATTATTTTCGTAACTTTGTCGACTCGTGTCTGCAGAAGATCCCCCAGGACAGGCCTACCTCTGATGTACTGCTCAAGGTAAACTTGATGCTGGTGTGTGTGTGTGTGTGTGTGTGTGTGTGTGTGTGTGTGTGTGTGTGTGTGTGTGTGTGTGAGAGAGAGAACTTGGTACCACAAATTTGGAATCTCATTTTTATTTTTACACAGTAGGCAGTTGATCATTGCAGGTGTTGAGTAGAAACCCTCTCTCCTGTTCCAGCACCGGTTTCTCTCCCGAGAACGCCCTGCGTCAGTGGTATTGGACCTGATTGCACGGACAAAGGACGCTGTCAGGGAGCTGGACAACCTGCAATATCGTAAGATGAAGAAGATCCTGTTCCAGGAAACGCACAATGGCCCCATGACTGAGGGAGCGGAGGAGGAAGAGGTAAGCCTTGCCGTTTTACCGGTGTCTCTCAGTTTTGTTGACTTTCAAACGGTTAATGAGTTAATCCTCCCCTCTTTGTGTCTGTGTTGTGATTGTCTGTGAACTGTCCTGCAGTCATCTTCCATCTCTGTCCCTGTGTGTCAGGAGGTGGAACAGTATATGCTGCGGACTGGCACCATCAACAGCATGGAGAGCTCTCATTCAGTGCCCTCCATGTCCATCAGCGCCAGCTCCCAGAGCAGCTCTGTCAACAGTTTGGCGGACGGCTCCGACGACAGCGGCGAGATGGCCATGATGCAGGAGGGCGAGCACACAGTTACTTCCAACAGCTCTGTCATACATCGGCCTCCGGTTAGCCCACTGTGGGGGGGGAGCTGGCAGATGACTTGGGCTCCAGTACTCCAGTACTGGGTGGTCCTAAATGTGGTGATTTAAACTGCTGGTTATGCTGGTTTATAGTTGTTTTATATGTTAATTAAATAGATCTCCTTGTTGTTTTTCAGGGTCACGAGAACATTTATGATGACCCGTACCAGCCTGAGATCGATCCTCCGCAACAGGCCTCGTCGGGAGCCCGCCGGAGAGCCTACTACCGCAACCGGGACCACTTTGCCACTATCCGCACAGCCTCCCTGGTAAGCACAGGGACTGTGGTCAGGCTGTATCGCACTATTTGTTTTTGTGTGCATGAGTCATTCCAAATTAAGACTACTGTATGGCCCTTCCCGTGACCACAGCAATACCCCAGTTAGCGCTCAGGATGCGTTCCTAGAGGGTGTGAAACACAAATACAGTAAAACGATAAAGAACTTGTATCGAAAATGTTCTCATCAAATCAATAGTTGTTTTTTAACTTTTTTTATTCGTATTGTACACATCCATGAAATTATGTAGGGAGGTGTTTAAAAGGTGTAAAAGGAAGTAAAAAACGGAGCAGGGAATGGGTAAGATGTTTCCTTCTCAGATGGTCAACATCGTCAGTGTGTTTTATATTACGGTAACTGCAAGAAGTGTGTCTGCAGCGAGCTCCTCCGGCCAACTTGTCTTAGTCCCTGCTAGCATTGCCCTCACGCAGTGAAACACTCTCAAATGCTGCAGGCAGTTGAATTGTTGGACAACTTTGGGATTAATAGACATATGTGCGATGCACGTGCGAAATGGGTGAAGCAAAGGTGCCAGCATGCGCACTCAGTCACACGTGAGAGGGAAACGTGTGCGAGAGCGAGTACCCCCAAGTTGTGTATGGAGAGAGAGGTCTTGCTAACAACAGACATCACGCGGCATGTTCAGTGGAGGTGAAAGAGGGCGATGCACCAAAAAAAGCACAGAGAACAGAGCCAGAGTGTATTGTACTAGCACCAGAGAGGAATGAGGATTACAACAGTTCTAATAACAAAGGAGACGCACAAAGCTGAGCGCAGCATATGCATGCGCATTATAATGAAATGACACTAAAAAGGGTTAAGTGCAGTACTACTGTATCTATTTTAGTAAATAAATGCCTGTTTGTGACATCACTTCAGCAAAAATCAAATGTTAATATATAGGAGGCAAGGCCCGACAACATTTGAAACGTTGTCTTTTCTATGCTGAACTGAAGGGCTTCTAGGGCCTCACTCAATTCCCACAGGTGGCCATTGCCCAGGGTGATGTTCAGAAATGAACCTGTGAAGTACTTTGGCGACGTTATTGGAACCTGCACATGTAATTTTTGTTACGCTGTGTTGGTTGAGGAAAAAATGTATTTAGATGCAGTATAACAAATTTATCTTGCCAAGTTTTTCATTTGAATAACATTACATAAATATAATGAGCCATTCCAAGACGGTCTGTTCCTAGCCATTTGTTTTGCATTTAATTCTGTTATTTTAAAACGTTCTTTCCATACTTGGAGCCGGGAAAGGTGGAGTAGTTAGGTAACTTGACACGTGAGAGGAACATTACAAATTGAAATCTCTGGAAAACAACTGCTGTCGTTACCCTTAAGAATGATGGCTGATATAAATTAGTATTAGCTGAGCAGATGTTTTGAATAATTACATTTTGTAATTCATGTATTGTGCAGTTGAACTTAGTCTCTATAGCACCAATCGTAACGTGGTTGTCCTATAGAGCAAAAAGAAATCAATTAACATTTTTCAATTTTTAAAGGTGTGAAAAAAGCCAGAAGGCAGCCTAGAGAGAAGACAAGCTTAAGGTTGGCAGATTAAAAATAAAAAAAGAAAAAAAAAAAACTTTTCGGCCAGCATCTACTTAATATTATAATGTGTCTCTGGGTGCCTCTGTTTTGGCAAGCTGGGATGTTCTCAAACGTCTGTGCCTCTTTATTAGCTGCTCGTGCAGGCCACTGGTCCCACACACTTGGGTTAAGCACCCGGCGTCTGCTAAATCCCCAGGTGACGCGTCAGATCCAGGAGCACGAGCAGGGCTCAGCTCTGCGGGAACAGATGTCGGGGTACAAGCGCATGCGACGGCAGCACCAGAAGCAGCTGATGGCGCTGGAGAATAAGCTGAAGGCTGAAATGGATGAGCACCAGTTGCGCCTGGACAAGGAGCTGGAGACCCAGAGGAACAGCTGCGCATGCGAGGCGGACAAACTGAACAAAAAGCACCAGGGAATCTCTGAGAAGGAGGTACGGAGGCCTTGAATACTGGAGTTAGGAGAGAAGGTGGAGACTGATTCAGAGGTCAGACATTTCTGCCCGTATTGAATTTATACTGTCTGATCTTTGCTCTGTATGGAAAGGCTTAGCTAGTATTTATTGAGCATTAATAATACACCAAGTGATGTGATGATGGGAATGAGCAACAGTGAAGGGTGGAAGAAGGTTGTGGGATCGAGTGAAAGAAAAATGAAGAGATTTCCTAAACCTGAGGGATTGCATCCAAACTGTGTCCCAATCGAGTATTTCCACCTGGCGGAAAAGCTCTGGGGATCCTCCTGGAGTAGGTTTTATGCACAGGTGTCAAACCGTAGCTGAGCTGCCTGTGTCCGCAGACCAAAGGAGCGCTGACCGAGGAGAAGAAGTTCCAGCAGCACATCCTGGGCCAGCAGAAGAAGGAACTGTCCAGCCTGTTAGAGTCCCAGAAGCGCCAGTACCGCCAACGCAAGGAGCAGCTCAAGGAGGTGTGAGAGTGTGTCAGCAATCGCTAGCATTCATTCACAGCACGCTGTCCGTCCCTGGCCCTCAGAGGCGTCACAGCTGGCAAATACATTTCCAGCAGTTTGAACGCCATATACAGGTGGTCCTCAACCCATGGCAAGGTCCCAGTATAACAACCAGTTAGCAGTTAGACAAAAATCCCACTGTAAGATATATAAATAATAATAACAATAGTGGGACAGCTCTTGCATATGTTGTAAGGTGAGGATCAGCCATATAACATGGTTGAGGGCCCAGGCTAATCTGAAGTTTGGTGGTATCTGTATTTGCTCAAACATCCTCTCCTGTATGCAACATCTTCAGCTAGTGGGTAAAATTGTATGGTACCCTGGATGAAAGTATGGAACTATGGAACTAGAACTACAAATGAGTGATCTAGAGAAGGTTTTAACAGGGTGTTGTACTCCTCTGACCCACCCCCAATTCGGCCCTTCAACACACTCACAGGAGCTGAATGAAAACCAGTCGACCCCCAAGCGGGAGAAGCAGGAGTGGCTGGTACGCCAGAAGGAGTGCCTGCAGCAGCAGCAGGCCGAGGAGGAGGCGGCGCTCCTGCACAGGCAGAGGCAGTATTATGAGCTGCAGTGCAGGCAGTACAAGAGGAAGATGCTGCTGGCCCGACACAACCTGGAGCAGGACCTGCTGAGAGAGGTGCCAGAGAGAAGCGTACCCCCCCCCATTCATAGTAGAATGCAGTTCTTACTGTAAAGGTGTATCTGTGAACAAAAACCTTAATTTATATTTACACATTACAATTACCCCACGCAACTGTTTTTAAACATTTTGTATGTTGTGTTTTTAACGTTTAGTATTAATTTGGTGAGAAAATGACTGAAGGTGGCTTAGCGAGTAGCACTGAACTGCCTCAGTGCACCTGGGCTGGTTGGGTGTGAGTTCAGTTCCAGCTCAGTCTGTGTGGAGTTTGCATTTTCTCCCCACGTGTGCTTGGATCTCCTCCAGGTGCTTCAGTTTCCTCACACAGTCCAAAGACTTGCAATTCAGGTCGATTGGGCACACTAAATTGCCCACAGGGTGTGGACGGTTACCTTGTGCGATGGACTGGCGTCCCAGCCAGGGGCAGTTTCCTAGCCTAGTGCTCTCTGCTTTCGGGATGGGCTCCAGACTTGCTGCCCCCCTCCTCAGGATAAGCAGTTGAAAACAGATGGATGATGGAGTGAATCATCTTAAATTAACGTAACTTGTGGTTACAGATACATCTTGGTATGATGTGTGTCCTTTATAAAGCCATTGTCCACGGATAGTTACGTCAAACTGTGCAAAGATGTGTTCAGTCCAACTGAATGTGCACAGTAACATATTTTATTGTCTAGTTTGCAAACTGCTTCGATTGTTCGAATTGCAGGCGCTTTTCTAGGTGTGCCAAGTGAGTGGTCTGCAGGGCTACTGTGTTCGGTGGCTTCCCTCACTCTCCGTCACTCGTCCCTCTGTTTCAGGAGCTGAACAAAAAGCAGACCCAAAAGGATCTGGAATGTGCGCAGCTGCTGCGGCACCACGAGTCCACGCAGGAGCTCGAGTTCCGGCAGCTGAACTTGGTGCAGCGCACGCGGTCCGATCTGATCCGCACGCAGCACCAGACGGAGCTCACCAACCAGCTGGAGTACAACAAGCGGCGCGAGCAGGAGCTGCGGCAGAAGCATGCCATGGAGGTGCGCCAGCAGCCCAAGAGCCTCAAAGTGAGTGAGCCCCATGAAGGAGGGGCGGGCGGGGGGGAGCCGGACCTTGGTGGTGACCGCGGTGACCAGAGCCTCGGTGTGGTTCTGAGGGAGGGAGACGGGGAGGGAGAGGGCAATGTGGACCCGGCTTCAGAGAGTGAAAGGAAGCAAGAGGAGCAGGAGGGTGATGAGGCGGGAAATGTCCGTGAAGGAGGAGCAAGAGGAGGCCTCACTAGCCAACCTGCAGAGATGGAGGAAAACGAGAGCAGGTGGACAAGCCAGGACCATGTGCTAGGGGAGCTTGAAGGAGAAGGGGTCAGTGACCAAAGCTCTCCGGGTGCGGTGCTTCCCCACCCAGAGGATGAGGATAAGGCCCACACTGAGGGTCAGTGGTCAGACGGGGAGGGGCAAGGTGAGGCCAGCCTCCCGGAGGGCGTGGAGTGGGAGGAGGATTATGGCGGGAGTGAAACGGACACCGAGAACGAAGACGGGGACGAGGACAGGGGCGTGGCAGATGGCTGTGCCTCCGAGCAGGTCCCTGCCCCCCCGGAGCGAGGCCACGGCGAGGAGCGAAAGAGGGAGCGAGAAGCGGATGAGCTCTCCGAGTTCTACTTCCCCGACTCTTTGGAAGAACTGGATCCTCCTCCTCCTCTCTCGGCCCCTCCCGCTCCCCCCGCCGCCCACCCTTCCCTGCCCTCTCTGTTCTCCCACGCTATCTGCCTAGTGCTCTCGCTGTCTGCTGCGGCCCACCCCACCCTTCCTGTCCTCCTGCTTCTGTCCGTCTTCCTGCTGTCGCTGCGTCGATCGCCCCCTCTGCCTTCCCTGCCCTCCCTGCTGCTGTCTGGCGAGCTCATCTTCATGGCCCTCTTCTTCTCATACCTCTTCCTGCGTTCCTGCTGCTACCTTTCTCTGTCCCTGTACCTCTCCATCGCTCTGTGGGGCTGCGGCCTCTTCTGCCTGGGCCTCTCCGTGAGCCTCGGCCTTTACTACGTCCCCGTGGCTCTGGTGTCGGCCTTCTTTCTCAGCTCGCCGTCCCTCTTCCTCTCCCTCTACCTGCTTATTGTTCTGGTGGTGCGCCCAGCCAGGGAGTTCCTGCAGGGTGCCCCGAAGAGGCTCAACCGCCTGTGGGTCAAAGTGCTGTTCCGGCTGCCCAAGCCGCTCTTCACGCTGTGCCAGTCCCTGCTGGGCGGCCTTACAGAGCGGAGTTTGTATGACATGTTCCCTAAGGCAGGCAGGAACTGGGGGGTGCGCCAGTCCAGAATCCCCGTGCCTCTTCGGACGCTCCCGGCCGACTATTTGTCGAGGCAGAACAAAGGCTCCGCTGCCTCCAAGGCCTTGCTGAGGGTGCGGCGTTTCCTCAGGCGCCCGATAGGAGCCCTCGCCGACTGGGCCAACTCCGTGGTTCTGAAGCTGGCCGGCCACCTGTTGAGGCGCCTCCCGAAGCGCTACCTGAGCAGTATGCGGGCCCTGGGCTTGCTGCGGGAGGAGAGGGCGAGCAGGTTGCCGCGGCTGCTTCCCCGTGAGGTGCGCGAGTGCCGGGAGAGGGAGCGCAGGAGGAGGGAGAGGGAGCGCAGGAGGAGGGAGGAGAGGGAGAGGATCATGAGGGAGGCTGGGAGGTGGGAGTGTGGCCTGAGGCGAACCGCTTCGGGGAGGAGCATGAGGGGGAAACTGATTCCCTGGCGGTAGAGTGAGCAAAGGGGAGACGGGGTCCGTGTGGATGTGCGTCGATCCGTATTAGTGTTGTACCGGACCTTAGTCGAGTTCCTGACCCTGCCGCTTAAGTGTGGTGGGGGGGCAGGAGCGAACAGCATGTGGTAAATTACTGAATGTGAATTTGAGACGTCCCCCAGGCGGACGCGCTTGTCTTACCCACCTCTCTTTTCTCCCCTCTCTGTGGACTTTCTTTCCTTCCGCATTGTTTTACTTTTTGTAAAAGTTAAATCAGTTTTTTTTTTCCCCTGTATTTTAAAGTTCAGAAATTGTATTTCTGTATATCTTTACCACTCTGCTATGCATTGTCATTGTTGTTCTGTTTGTAATGTTTCTAAGGTGAGATTTGTAGTCTTGTCTTGAACGTAGTTTTTTCTCATTCTCTCAGATTGGCTATGTGGTAAGGTGCAGAAAACACTACATTGCAGGGGGTCGCTATATAGTGCAATACAAGCGTACAATTGGCACAGTACAAATGTCTTAACTCACTACACCCGCTTTCCCACGGACTGTTCTAGCTTGCACATTAACTTATTGACTCATGAGCGACCGGGACAGCTGCACCCTGCTCCCGGCCTTGCGGCTTCTGCTAGAACTCACAGTAGCCAGTGTTGTGACGCCACCCGACACTCACCTTTACTTGTTGGTTGTCTATAATGTGAACTGTCACTACATGTAAATCGTTTTAACTCCCCTTCTTTGCATGTTGATCATTCTTTTTTTTTTTTTAAAGCGGCTTCCATCATTTTTTTTTTTTTTTTTTTTAATGTTCAGTTAGAAGTGGGTTATGGAGTTAAATTTGAAGACAGTATACATGCGATGGCGATTTTGAGTATATAAGAGTTTGATTTGCCAAAATTTGAAGTGGGTAATCTGTCAGGAATGAGACTGGATTGGCCAGCCCTGTATTGCTGGGGTGTCAGAGCTACAGAGGAACGAGACAAAATGATGCTTGTTCATCGCAATCTGCTCTCGCTTGTTTAAAGAGAAGCGTGTTTATCGTTTTTTGCACTATTGGCAATTTATTTTGAAGGATTTGCCTTAAAAAATGAGATTTTATAGACAGACTTTTTTAATTTAATATTAGTTTTTATCGTCAGTCATTATTCTCAATTATACAGCCTCTCCAAAATATGCAAGGAGTAACTCCGTATAGGCAATATTTCACATGGTAGCAGCACCGGTGTGCTTACTGTGGCTTTTGGATGTTTCTGCTGGAAAATGTCAAAAAAGGGTGTTAGTCTGAGTATTTAATGTGCGCAGCTGCAGAAGTCGATACCAAAGATCACGGGGTGTTTGTTCGGCGTCCCAGAATGTGAATACAGCTCTGCGTTTCGCAGTGAAGTGGTAGCCTAAGGATTCTTGAGGGTGTTTCCTTCTTCCTAAAAATCAAACTCGTGTTATTTACGATCCAGTGAGCCGTTGGCAAATGTTTGTTGTTGCTCGCTTTGTGTTTCTCCTTTCCCTGCTGCGTACAATAATGTTGGCTAATAGGCAGTCGTACCGCTCGTGACGCAAAGCTGAAGACACAGTAGAAAAGGGAAGGGAGATGCGCGCTTGCAGGAAGGAGAGGTGTCTAAAAATGGACGCATTTGACTGAAGAGAAGTTCTTGAGGGTTCAAACCGTGTTGATGCAGGAGAGCTCAGCTGTGCCGTAACTACCAGTCAGTACCGGACTCAGGGAAGGAAATAGATTTAACTGTCTGTTTACTGTGTCCACATTAGGGTTCGTACATTTTATTTAATCTTTACGTGAAGGCTGCCCCAGTGTGCGTTTTCAGCTGTAAATCGGCACACGTTTAATGATGCAAAGAGAATCTGCTCTAGAACATCAGCATTTTGTGTTGGCTTCATTTTCTGTTCACAATGAATGTACTTTATAATTTGAATTTATTTTTGTTAAAGTTCCTTGTGTGCAAGGAAGTTATTTATGATTGACTTTCAAAGAATTTATCCCTTATATAAATGTTTGTTTTTTTTTTTTAATGTTTGTTTGGTTTGTATTTGTAAAATGCTGTTTGTCCCATGTGTGCACGTTCAGCCATTTGTCTGCATTTCATTTTCTTTATTTTATGTTTGAGTTTATGCAATATTCCATTACACACAATTTTCTTCACTCAAATAAATTTTTTTTGTTGAAATATCATTTTAGTGTGTGTTGTTCATTTTTAAAGTTTATTTTTCATTATTTAATCTGTCCTTTCCAGTTTCTACTAAATAACCTGGCATAACACATTTGTAGGAATAAACGACACAATGTGAGTGCAAATGTGGTCGCTGAAAGGGATATTCGGTGATGGAAAGTTTATTAGATATTAGAGAGGTTCATTCGCTCCGCTCCGCCCGTCGAAATTCCGACGGGTCACCTGAGTGCAGCGTCTCTCTCCGTTTCAGTTTGATGAAGCGTGTCGTCCCGCCGTACACGATCACAGGTAAAACCACACGGTTTCAGAAAATACGAGCGGTGTAGAGCGGGAAGCGCCTAATGAAACAGGCAGACGAACCGACACCGGTCTCCGCGAAACCAACAGAAACGGGCCTGTTTGACCCGATTCCTAACTTGTCATCTCATCCTTTCTGACTTCTTACTGTTGACTTTGTGACACAACCCGATTCTTTGTTTTCGCAGGGTGTCCGCAGGTAAGTTTAAGGCAAATAGTTTTGGTGCAGATTCTCCTTTTTAGTCGGCGATAAAGGTCTAGAAACAGGTGCTGCTCAGTGTTTTATCAACTGGTTTGAGCTGGTCCGTCTCTCACCCCCCCCGTGTTCACGCCGCATTTGAATCTTACACCCTACAATGAGGGGTTTTAAGACGTTTACCTTAAATTGTGCCGTTGAACACGAGTGTCACGCTGCTCCTTCAGCAGCCTGCAGTAAGAGCGTTCGGTGTGCGCAGGCTTGTCCAGACCCCGAAGAAACGTTTGTCTTTTACTTTCTACAGTCCAAAGAGCTGCAGATCAAGCGCCAGTTCCAGGACACGTGTAAGATCCAGACTCGCCAGTACAAGGCGCTGCGCAACCACCTGCTGGAGAGCACGCCCAAGGCAGACCACAAGGCCGTGCTGAAGAGGCTGAAGGAGGAGCAGACTCGTAAGCTGGCCATCCTGGCCGAGCAGTATGACCACTCCATCAACGACATGCTCTCCACACAGGCTGTGAGTAAGGCAAGGAGAGACTCACCCGGCACATTACAGTACACTAACCCCGGTGTGCGCGAGGATCCTGGACCAGTGTGTCACCGTCTGCCGGATTGCACTAATGCTTCCTCAGGCACTTGGCAAAACGATGCTGTTATTACGCCGGTACTGACGTTTGTGAGTCTTAGGCTTTGGTTTCCTCATCCCTCACCCACGTGAACCTGAGATGCTGCCATGTTGCGTCCATTTTTAGACCTTCGATTCCTCCTTAAATGGGAAATGAGAGAAGGATCTCAGGAACAAGAGTCTCAAATTTTGCATCGCTGCTTTCAGGGGGCCAGAAAAGGCGTAAATGGGCTAAGAAAAGGGGGGGGGTGTTAAATGTAGGGGGCGAGTTTTACAGTAAGACAGCTATGTGTCTGCAGTGGCCGTTCAGAAGGATCTTATCAGATGGGACCGCTTTTTGGTTCATCCTCCGTTTTTTTTTTTTTTTTTTTTCCCCAAACCTGCGCTTTTGAATAACAGCCACGCCATACAGAACTGCGAATAAGGTGGTGATACGACTCGATCAGAAGTTTTTGTGCATTAATGAGGCTTTCTCCAAAAAAAAGTTAAAAAATCAGCTTCATATGTATATTTTCCCTTTATATTATGCATAAAAGTAGGTTTTTCATAAAGTAGGTTTATGATTTTTCAACCCTCCAGGAATATTTTTCCAACATCCATGCAATCTGAAACCTGTAAAATCGAGGACGGACTGTATGCAGCTAAATAACCTGCTGTGTCTGAGACGTTTTGACAGAGCTTGGCATCCTGACTAGAAATCACTCGTTTTTATCTCAAGGCTTTAATCCTACAGTAGAAACTGTGGTTTGACCCTAAGTCATGTCACTGATCAAGGTTGTGATTCCTGCAGCAGCACATCATAAGCCTGTGAGCAACCTGGACGGTGACAGCAGGCATATTTGTATCAGAAAGCCAGCTGTCTTAAATATTTAACATTTAAAATCTCAGCTGTCGAGCTCACAGCACTGTCTTTAGTGGTAAGTATGAAATGAAACTGTCCTCTATAAGGAGCTGCTGCGTTACCTGGCTGCGTAGAGAGATGGCAAGCAGCAGCTTCAGCGAGACTCCTCAATGTAAGAAACTTTAGATTAGGTTAATAAAATGGTACGGCTCCTCCATTACGTGTTCAGCGGTGAGACTAATGAGTAATCCATTAGTAATGAAGCTTTCTGCATAGCTTTCCTGCCGCTCAAATATTTCAAAACCACTCAAAGAACTTTTTTTTTCCCCCACGAGGATAGAAACCGCAGGACCTTAAATGCCGAGGAAGTCGCGTAAAGCCTGTTCTCCGCTTTTCCAGCTACGACTGGATGAAACGCAGGAGGCCGAGTACCAGGCTCTGCGCATGCAGCTGCAGCAGGAGTTGGAGCTGCTGAACGCCTACCAGAGCAAAATCAAGATCCACACCGACTCTCAGCATGAGCGGGAAGTGAAAGACCTGGAGCAGAGGGTGTCCATCCGGCGCGCGCTGCTGGAGCAGAGGGTGAGAGCAGGAGCTAGTGCTGCACGCAGCGCGGTGGGTGCTGTGTCGTGCGCCATGACGCCGACGACTCTGTGTCGCCCCGTAGATCGAGGAGGAGATGCTCGCCCTGCAGAACGAGCGATCCGAGAGGATCAGGGCCCTCCTGGAGCGGCAGGCACACGAGATCGAGGCCTTCGACTCGGAGAGCATGAGGCTGGGCTTCAGCAACATGGCGCTCACCGGCATCCCCGCGGAGGCCTTCAACCAGGGCTACCCCAACCCTCCGGCCGCTTCCGGGGGCTGGCCCTCGCGTCCCGTCCCGCGCTCGGGCAGCCACTGGACGCATGGCGTGCACCCGCAGAACTCGGGTGCGCCGCACTCCTGGAGGAGCCAGACCAGCTGCAGTGGCGGGAGTGGCGGCAGCGGAGGGGCCTTCAGCAGGGGCGAGTCTGTCACATCCCTGCACGGCATGGGGAGGGAGGGCGGCCTCCACTCTTCGCACTCCTCGGCCTCGTCGTCCTCCTCCTCCTCCTCCTCCCACCACCACCACCACCACCACCACCTGCCGCAGCACTACCACCACCAGAGCACCCCACAGCTGTACAGGGAGCGGGAGAGAGAGAGGGAGCGGGAGAGAGAGAGGGAATGGGTGGGAGGTGGGGGCCATTTATCCCACTCTCATGCCCACTCCCACCACTTACCCTCCCGTTCCTCCTCTCAGTCCCTTGCCCTCCTCCCCCCGCTGCCACCCCCTCCCCCCATATCTCTGTCCTCCTCCTCCCCACCGTCCTCATCTTCCTCCTCATCTTCTCAGGGGGGTTACAACGGGGGTGGCGGCCTGGCAGTGAGAGGCCCCACTTTGATGGCCCTAAGAAATAGTCCTCAGCCCTTGAGGAGAACCGCCTCTGGGGGGGGCCCAGGAGGGGCAGGAGGTAGCGAGGGGGTTCTAAGTCGCAGCACCTCGGTCACATCTCACATTTCCAACGGCTCGCACCTCTCCTACTCTTAGGGAGACGACAGCATCCGGGGCGGAGCGCGAAAGGGAAGCAGGGGTGTAGTGCGTGAGAGGAGCGCGGACGCCGACCGACGCAGACGTTTAAGTTTCGCTACTGACCACCGCTGAACTGCACAAAAGGGAGTTGGGAACCAGAGGCCCGCGGGGATGAGGCGAAGCGGAATTAAGGCAACCGGCACGGATAAAGAGAAAAGCGACTCGGCATCACCTAATACTGTAAATAATGCAAATATCGAGACTTAACTAGAATTAACATCGGTTACGGTTACTTCATTTGTCTTTGTCAAAGGGAAAGGGTATCTTTTTTTAGAGCCGTTCTGGGGAAAGAAAAAAAAAGCGTAAAAAAATAGACGACACTGCCATGCATACAGTGGCTCACAACACCTACTTATTATATCTCCGCCCACCGCCTTTGAGGCCCCCCTTAAAGGCCTGCTGCCATGGAGTATTTTGTTTGTTGTCTGAGCAATAAATATAGACACGTATATTGTTATGAATATACAGAATGCTTGTGAAGAATGTCGATCCAACCGTATCTATATACTGTAAGTACTGGGTATTAAAAATCACGTTTGTGTGAACATACAACCGACTGCTCCTTCCACTCTGTGGCAGACATACTGAGTGTATGTATATATGACATGTATGTATGTATGTATGTATGTATGTATGGGAGCTGCAACAATGCATGAAACTAATGTACAAAGCATTTGTATACATAAACATACACATTTATATATATAGTACTTGTCAAAAGTATAAGATGTTCCCTGTCTAACACTTTTGACCTATATTGTACATATATCTGTGTATATAAAACTGTTGACGCTGAAACACTTTTATATAGTAATAATAATAATAATATGTTGAAACGATATTGTTAGAATAATTGTTTGGATGAATCAAGACTTTTTTAAACAAGGCACTATTATTATTATTATTATTATTATTATTATTATTATTACTACTACTACTTCTTCTACTACTAGTGCAATTTATTGTTGTTGTAATTGTTGTACACATTTTTAAAAAGTCTTAAAAATAGCAAATTTTAACCACTTGGAGAATGTGATATATGAGAGTGAAGGTGGGGTTTGATAAGGTGGTGAAGGGGGGGAGCATCACCTGTCCTGGCGTTGTGCCTCAGGGTAGCATACAGGTTGTTAGTCATTCAGGTGTGTGTGTGTGTGTGTGTGTGTGTGTGTGTGTATTTACATATCTGTAAATATGCCTGTACGTATGAAAGAGTTTATATGTAAATACATAGTCGCGTACATTGAGTGGTCTTGAGCAGCATCCACTGTCACACAGCAGGTGTTGTCACTGTGCTCATGAAAACTTAGTTCTGTTCTAGATGAAGGAGCGGCACCGGTTCGCCCGTGTCGACCGTGAAGCACATTCACGCGTAACCGTTTGGCTAAGTGGGTTTTGACGCGTCTTCCCTGCTCCCAGGCGCCCAGATTAGGCAAAGGAGAGGAGAATCGGTTTCATCGGTGACGTCCCTGTTTACAGTGTGTGACACAGCCAGAAAGGAGAGGTTGTTTTTCAGGAAAAGTGGCGCTTGAGGGACAGCAGCTTTGTGTTGTGCAGGCGCCGAATTGATTTTAAATAATAAGCGTCGACATAAACTCACCCGTTTCCTTTAATAACCACGGTTGTGCTTCTTTATTCCTTTATTTCATTCCTTTACTTTTGTTCTTCGTTCTCAGCAGCGCTGTCTGACGTTTGACTTTTTTTTTTTTGCGAGTATTTCTGGAATTGTTTCCATCTGACAGTTCGGATGAATGTCTAGAGTTTATAATGTAAACGGGCAACGAGGCACAATGTGTGGAAATCAGCTGCCAAAATACGACACGATGTCG
Source organism: Arapaima gigas (assembly GCA_900497675.1). Classification (NCBI taxonomy): domain Eukaryota; kingdom Metazoa; phylum Chordata; class Actinopteri; order Osteoglossiformes; family Osteoglossidae; genus Arapaima; species Arapaima gigas. Next base: position 132,666 of record UFQX01000452.1, read on the forward strand.
TATTTTACAGTGTTACAGTGCAAGTGGTCTATATGTGAAGATGTAGGACTTTCGATTATGAATGGACCATTTGTGCATTTTTATTACTTTGCAGTCCCCATGTACTCCTTATAACATGTGAAATATGTATTGAACTACATGGGAAACTAAAATGTATGGGATTTGCAACTGTCCAACCACATGTAGTGCCACTTGGTGTTCAAACCAATAAATATCACATTTTCAATATGGGATCCGCTACTGTTGTTGTTGTTGAGGCGGCGAAATGTTTGGGTTGTTTTTATGATTGGGAAGAAGTAGATGCGCCGGACCTTAAAATATACGGTTGTTGTCAGATAGCTTGGCTGGGGGAGGGGGAAAAAAAAGCAAAACAGTGTCTACAAACAAATTGAAGAGCGTCTTGGAATTAGTACATATGCTAGTTGTGAAGAGAACATGCTGCAAGGCCCAAGTCGCTCTGTACGGTCATCGTACTGAAATATTTATCGTGTTTTTAATGAGGTCCTATTCTGAGGCTGTGAGTCACTGCAACTGAAAAATCACCTCATAATGTGAAACATTCGGTCTAAAAATGTCCACCCCCCCCCAATGTCTCCACACGACTCAAAATTTAATTATGCGTTCTGCTATATAAATATACTGCTGATTCTAAGACGTCCTTTTAAGGAGGAAACTGCTTTGTTTATTTTTTTTCCTCTTCAACACGGTAGACCTTGTGAAGTCAGTGGAGCACTTAAACGCGTTTTTTTGCCAGAAGAGACGAGTAAAGGGTAAAATCAAAGTCGTCTTCGCGGCGTATCAAACGCAGACCCTCCCCGCTGTCCAGCGCGGTGGTGGCAGCATCATGTTTCCGAGGCGAGACGGCGAACATCTGCGGATTCGTCAGAAACACGAGACACGGAACGGGCGCAAAGCAAGCAGGTAAGTAATGCGAAAGGACCGAGACAAAACCCAGACTTCGCTGGAAAAGTGCGGCGTGACCTGGCGGAGGTGGCCGAGTTTTCCGAGAACTTCCCGGAAATCTGGAGGAATCGGTAAAAACGACAAAGCAAATAGAGAAAAGCTGATCGACACGCCTGAACTCAGAGCTGTGACTGCTGGCGTTCACTAAGTCAAGGCAGTTACTTGTCTAAGTAACAAGTGCCGGTTTTGGGTTTTTTGAAAATGAGTTTCTACACCCTATATGTGTTAAACTTGTTCTATTAGTAAGGAAACACCGCTGTTGTGAGAACTGCGATTTTCAGGCGCAGCTGAACGAACTGGAAAGGTCCAGTGGAGTGAATATGATCGGCGGACGTTTATAATTCTTTTTGTGAGGCGTCTTGGTTGAACGCATACGAATGAAAATGATTTATACGGAGCAGGTTGACTGACTTCTTGCCAAGAATTTTAAGGATTCCTTTGCACATCAGAGTCTCGCTGCTCCAAATTTCTTTTGCGCAGAAAGTGACGCAGTTATGACGGTTTCCACAGCACAGATACGGTCCAAATTGTACCTGCAGACCCGTGAAAAGCTGTTTTTCTTGGTTTTTTTTGGCCTGAACATTTAAAGTTGGATTGATTTTTTTAGTTTTATGTCATTTTTTAACGAATCAGCGCATTTGTTGCAAACATAACCCAACAGAAGCTGAACGGGGGATCCGACACGTGTCGCTTTTTCCTGTAATAAAACCGCTAGTTTATTTGATCGACTGTGTGAAAACTGAATCATGTTCAAAAATGTGAATTTTATTATATGTAAAACGTTAATAATTCATACGTAAGTATTCAATCCCTACGTTTCGCTGCAGTAACAGCTTTATGTGTTTGGGGTAAATGTGCCCCAGCTTTTCTCCCTGTTTGGGAGATACTGACCCCACTCATGTTGGGAAAGGTGCAGCAGTTTGTTCAGGCTGGTTGGGTGATGCTCGTGGGCCACAAGTTTCAAACGGAGCTGCAGATCCCCGGTGGGATTGAGGTCTGGATTTTGAGCCACCGTAGGACCTTCGCCTTCTTGTCTATGAGCCACCGGATCTCCCAGTCAGGTCTGCTGGATCAGCGATGAGGACGTGGAAGCTGCCCCACACCACCAGACACTGTGTAGACAAGGCCGTCCCTCTGAGCAGTATGGTAACTGTATAGTTCAACTTGTAGGTGTCAAGTTTTGTACCAAGTCGGGCTGCTTTTTGGCTCGTGATGGAAATCGTGCAGCCAGAACGATTATTTATAAGCAAGCAGAGAAAAATTTGCGAAGCAGCCTTGAAGAGGTGGAGGAACTGATAAAAGTTCCTCTCAGGGACTTTTCTTTTCTGTCGGGCCACACTGTAAGGTGTGTTTGCCAGTGGACGTCGACAGCATGACCATCGCGCTGCACAGGGGATACACAGTGTGGAGGTGTCCACAGCAGGGGTATGGGGGGTCACCAGGGAGGTTGTTTTGTATATGGAAGAATAAGAAAGTAAACATCCTGCTTAGAGCTGTAATAGGATGGTAAGACATGAGCTGTTTATCCAGAGTGAAGCTTAGAACCCCCCCCCCCACGCTTTCAGACATGCTGGCGTTATATATTGTTCCTTCAAAACAGGTGAAGGTTTCAGCAGAGCATCCAGGTGTGATCTAGAGGTTCTCAGTGGGGACGGTGAGACATCCAGGTACAGATTTCTGCCAAGCAAGCCGAGATCCGAGCAGAGACCCGTGAATCAGAGGGAGGGAAAGAGAGGAACAGTTATGTAACAGCATAGCAGTGAGAACAACAACCACGTACAGGCGAGAGCCGCGCTGTCGATGGAGGAAGAGAATGGTCCGAACACAGAGCCCTGAGGGACCCCTGCTGCGCGGCACCGGCGGGTCGAGGCCGATCCTCCTCTTACCATCAGTTAAAACTATTAACAGAAGCAGCTCGGAGCAGCGCCTTCCCCAGCCGTCTTGTTCGGGGAGGGCAGGATGATCTGCATTTTGCTTATGTCTGTCAGTCGTGTAAAACCTGCTTATTGCACTTCAAAAACTCGGGGACATTTGTTCAGGAAACACTACTGGCTGCTAGTTTTTGGAGGGAGAGGGTTTAGCAGCCTGATAGGAGGCGACTGGCTACTGTTGGTCCTCAGGAATAGCGCTGTACTGCATTTACAGGCAAATAAAGGGGTAAAAGTTGGCAGGAGGTGCACGTGTCCACAGACGTGGAGACACTGCGTGTTGCTTACATTAATATCAAAACACATTACCGACATCTAGCGGCAAAGGTCAAAATTACACCCGAGTTAATCTGATTTATTATTATTATTATTATTATTATTATTAATAATAGATAAGAGAGAAACCGTTTTAATCTTAATTTGGGATAAAAACTCACCGTTCTCTACAAAACGTCATCCAGTTGACTTTTTTTTAATAAAAGGATCAAGTGCATCGCAGCATACAGTTAAAATACTTCGATTATGCGTCTTGCTGCATTGTTTTTATATGTAGTAAAGTCTATGTAATATTTTTCTTTTTGAATCTTTGACAGGGTAAAAGGTTTGATCTTTTTTGTTTGCGAATATGGGATTCACTATTATATATAAATGTAAGATGTCTATACTTTGATTAATGATCTATATTTCAATATAAGGAAGAAGTCCTGAAATATCTTGTGAAATTCACTTTAACCTTCAAATGTCAGTATATTAAATTTTCCACTTTAGGCCTTCAACGGCGAGACGCATTGGCGGCGAATTTGCTAATGACGTCATTAACCGGCGTCCGCACAGTCGACGGTCCCAAATTACGTCAGTGCGTCTCTTTTCCCTTTAAGAGCCGTGCGTCTTTAAAACGAGGCTGGCGCAGCTGCGCTGCGAGTGACCGCGCACGTACGCGATTTACCCCCGACGTCGAGAAACTGCGTTGGCTCGTGCGCATTCCATCATTTGCATCGGCCCACAAGAGGGCGGGCGGGGCGCGAGGAGACGTGTGGAAAAAAAGCACAGACGGGGGGGGGGAAGACCCTCCCTTTAAATGTTAAGTGGGGCACAGCAGCGAGGGGGGCGAGAAGGAGAAATTGAAAAAAGAAAGAAGAAAGAAAGAGGGAGGGCGAGATAACGGGGAGAAAAAAAGAAAGATGACACTTATATCATTGAACGGCCAAGGTGGAAGGACGGGTTGCCGCTGGGTGGAAGCCCGTTAGCGGAGCCAGGACTGCACGCAACTCCGAGGCTTCGATAAACACCCGCTTTGGCCTATAGGAAAGAAAAAAAATCTGAGCGCTTAAGGACGCAAAAATAAATAGTTACTAATTCAGTGCACTGATTTTTAAATATTGATATTTGTTATAATCACGTCTTGCACGGTTTTAAAGTAGCCTGCAGTGGTGGGTGTTGAGGTTGCGGCGCGCGCGGGTTTAACGGCGCGCCAGATGTCACCTTAGCTCAGTTAAACCCGCTTTTACGCGTAAAACTGCACGCAACTGTCTTTTTTTATGCTTTTATCAACAAAGATTTTTTTATTTCCACAGTAAAAAAGAATGGCAGCTTCGCCCGGTAGGGATCGTTCAAATATTTTTTTTCCCTCTTTACCAAACAGTTGTTAGCTAACCTAACGCTTGTGAGTAAGTAGTCGGTGTCAAATGGCACAATATTGCGGTTTTTTAGGAGGATTTTATTAAGTAAAGCACTCCGGTAAAACAATTTGAAAAAATATAAGCGCCCCCCCCCCCCTTCAGATAACTTGTCGTCGAGGTGTAAAAATGGATGCGGCTTGGAGCAATTTTCTGTTTCAGGTAAGTAATTTAAGACAAATTCGTACAATTGTATTGTGTTCCGTTTTGAGGTACTTGCTATGAAAAAGTGACACTTTGATCACTTTATATACTTGAGATGTTATAGCTGAGGCTTTTCGGGTTTAACACAGAAAGCTGCTGGACCACAAATGCAGCCCTGAGGCACCCCTCTCTATATGTTCTTGCTTATAACCAAGCGAGCTCCTTTTTCTCCGTTTTTGTACATTTTTTTTAAAAATTGAGATTCCGACCAGTTTGTTGTTTCTCCGCAGACGGCGTCAACCCAAAGCCAGGTTGAAGCAACTCTCCAAACCGATCTCCTTCCAGGCCTCACAGGCTCTGGCCACAACCCCCCTGCAGAGCACATAGACTCGCCTCCTTCCACGGTGGACACCGCAGCTCTAAGTGAAGAACCTTTACCTGGTGAGAGGGTCAAAAACTTTGCGCCGTTCTCCACGGTAGATGTTTGAGATCTATGCTGCTGAAGCGTCACAGTCCACATTATACCTGCAGTAGCACCAGGTTTACTACCTTTAGCCCTTTACCTCCTGCTTGTGGCAAGAGGCCCAGTTTCGGTCGGAGGTATGATGCACCTCAAAGCTATTTTAAAAACTTTGACTTCACACCACATTGTTCACTAAAATCGGGAGCCTGCGTCGCCCCCAGTTATTGTGGAGGGGTCTGGGGTTTAGCTGACGTTTAAAAAAAAAAAAAAAAAAAAAAAAAAAATTCTAAAAAATATCGTAAATGAAATAGTCACGTACAGCGTGTATAGCATTTTGTTCTGGATACACGTAGGCAACAGGGACTCTGAAGACATTTATCAGATTGTAATTGTTTGTGATGCTAATAGTAAAGAGTCGCTCGCAGTCCACCTCATGAGGCCCCACTCCCCCCTCCACACAGTGAAACCAGTGTCTCGGCCAGTCCGGGTCGCCCACATCTGCCCCCTATGCAACAAGCAGTTCAAGAACAGCTACAACTTGCGCCGCCACCAGTCGGTCCACACAGGAATTCGCATGAAGGACCGCGCAGCCCGCGAGGGGGCCGAGGGGGTCAAGGATGGAGCGGTGGTGCCCGGAGCGGCGGCGGCAGGAGTGGCGACAGTGGCGACGGCGGTCGTCGGAGGCAGAGTGGACAGACAGACGGTTCCCCTTTCGTTGCTCCATCTCTCGGTCCCGCTCGCCACGCCCGCCGTGTCCGCTCCTCACCCGGCCGTTGTCGGCAACCAAGACGGCGAGGCCATTGCCATGTCAGTCAGCGCTGCAAATGTTACCATGGCGACGGCCCAGCCTCCTCCTGTTGTGGTGACAGGAGTGACATTACAGGTGGGTCATTGTCTTCGTGTTTATCTCCCTCCCCCGCACACAAATACGAGATGGCGGTGTTGCACACTTGCGCATAAATGTTTACCCAAACTTTTTTTTTTTTTTTTTGTTTTCCCAAAATAGCGGACGCTAGTAAACATGCAGATGAGCTGCTTTGAATTGCACGGTACTGTGTTAATGTAACGGGATTTAGAAATGCGTTGTCTTCTGCAGCAATCTGCCAACCCGAACCAAAACCCCGTGCGTAAAAACCACGCGTGCGAGGCCTGTGGGAAGGCCTTCCGAGACGTGTATCACTTGAACCGGCATCGCCTGTCGCACTCGGACGAGAAGCCCTACTCCTGCCCCATCTGCCAGCAGCGGTTCAAGAGGAAGGACCGCATGAGCTACCACGTGCGCTCGCACCAGGGCGGGGTGGAGAAGCCCTACGTGTGCCCCCACTGTGCCAAGGGCTTCTCACGGTGCGGCTCTCGCCAGTAGCGCTTCGGCCTTGTTTACTAGGGATTTATGAGGCAGAGGCAGGACGTCAGGAGAGGAGTTTGTCAGTAAAGTGGATGTCTGCAAAAGCCACCAATAGAGGAAGGACTGAGTTGCACGTTCTGCAGGAAGACAATATAACTGGCGGGCAAAGGAAAATTGGCCCAAAAGGGTTGGAGATTTAAAAGGGAAAAGTGTGACGTTTATGTAAAATTTTGCATCTGTGAATGGAAATTGAATTAATTGAACGTTGTTAAGGGGTTGGCTGGTACCTCCCCTTTGTGTAAACCCTGTCGTCACGGCGTGAAATACTTTATTCCTTTCTCCTTTCTTTCAGGCCAGATCATCTAAACAGTCATGTCCGGCAGGTTCATTCAACAGAGAGACCCTTCAAGTGTGAGGTGTGTCATACCGGCTGTGCGCTCCAGCGGGGTCCCGTGTGGTTCTTTCTTCAGTTCCTCCGCGTATTTGAGAACTGAGTCCCCCCCCCCCCCCCCCCCCCCCCCCCCCCCCCCCCCCCCCCCCCCCCCCCACCCCCGCGCTTCTTACGGCANTGAGAACTGAGTCCCCCCCCCCCCCCCCATCAGCAGTTGACTTACAGCCGCCGCCTTGTCGCTTCTTGCAGACGTGCGAATCGGCATTTGCCACACGGGATCGGCTGCGTGCTCACATGATCCGGCACGAGGAGAAGGTGCCGTGTCACATCTGTGGCAAGTTGCTGTCGGCAGCTTACATCACCGATCACATGAGGGTTCACAACCAGTCGCAGCACCACACCTGTCACCTGTGCAACCGCAGTGAGTGTCTGTCTGTAGTTCTGTCTTCTCGCACGAAAAGCCGTCGGTTTCTACAGTACAGTCCATCCTCGGTTTAACAGGCCTTCGTTTCGCGGATATCAGGTTTTATGGCCGTTGCAAAAATATTCCGTAAAAACACTGAAAAATCACAGATATTGAACAAATCTATTTTTACGGATAATCTAAAGAAAATATTTAACTAGTTTTTACCTTTTTTGGCAGAAATAACTTCTTTAGTGCGTAAAAGGTTTCAAACAGAGTTGGTACTGTGTGTCAGTGAAGAAGCATCCCATCATCTGTCATCAGCAAGTTGAAGGCGGTGTGGTGCCCCCTAGTCCCCCCCGTAGCCGTGTTCTGATTCAGTCGCATCACCACCTTATTCACCGCTTTCTGCGTATAATTCACTGCGCTGTATGTATGTTTCAGCTGCAGGGCTCACTTTATTTTATTTTCACATTGCATGTTCATTACATTAGTGTTACTATAGTACATAGTGCAGTACTATACAGCACCATGGTAAAAATATCATGCTTTTGATTTTCTGGACGCCCCACCCCCCACGTAGTCCAGAAAATCAAGGATGGACTGTATTCACCAGTAATATAACACCCATTACTGAACACCAGCTGCTTTGTAAGATCTTTGACAGCTATAGTGTGTGTGTGTGTGTGGGGACTGTAAGGAGTTGAGTGCAGAGTGCAGTGTAACCAGCAGTGTACATTACTGTACGTTGCACTGAGTAAAAGTATCAAGTGAAATTGTTGTTTTGGAGGGTCCGGTGGGGTTTTAATAGTGTAGAATCTCGATTAGTCGTCATAAAGCAAAACGTTGGATAATGAGGAAATGGCGGCTCTGGAATGAAACACAAGAAGTCCAGTGCAAGTCTGAAATCTTGCTTATTAACACAGAAACTGCCTGTAATCCACCTCTCGTTGTCCTCACCTGCTGTCACTCTCCCTACTTCTCTCCTCTTTAATGCTTTGCTTTTTCTCCGTTGTCTGTCGTCGCTTTTTTCAACACACAAAATTGCAGTTTGTTCCGTTCCAAACACGAGGGGTTAAACGGAAGGGGGCGGAGCCTAAATTCGCATGCTTCTTTGTGCTGTAAATGAGGACGACGAGACTCGGTGATGAAGAAGCTCACGTCGCGTAGAGTTGGGACTCTACTGTTGATGCAAATGTAAGCAAAAGTTGAGGGAAATGATGCTGAGACCATAGCCTTTCCTGCCCCCCCCCCCCCCCCCCCCCCCCCCCCCCCCCCCCCCCCCCCCCCCCCCAAANCCCCCCCCCCCCCCCCCCCCCCGCAGGCTTCACGACACTGACCTACCTGCGGGTTCACGCACAGAAGCATCACGGCCAGGAGTGGAAGGAGAGCGCGGGCCAGAGGGGCGGTTTCGGGGGGACAGGTCCCGGGGGGGTGCTGGTGTGTCAGCTCTGTGGGGTGCACTGCAAAACCCCCACTCAGCTGCAGGGCCACATGGGCACCCACACGAGCCCCCAGAACAGTTCCAGTCCCATCCACACGACAGCCACGGTGTCCAGCAGCGCCGTCTCCCTGGGCAACGCGGCCTCCGGCTCCAGCGTGTTCGTCAGCACCAACGCAGGCGTGGGTCTGCTGGTTTCGGACTGCTCCAGCATAGCGCCTCAGTCACACAGCTAGCAAGGGGCGCGGGGAAGGGGAGCCGCCACGGGCCACAGGGGAGCGGGGGACACAAAAGCAGGTGAGGAGGGAGGGAGGGAGGAAGTGTGTATCCCGTGTCTCCGTCCTGTCTGTGTGACACTCACTCTGACCGACTGCCCGTCTGTTGCAGTCCTTGTGAGCGACGTGCTCCCCGAGTCTGGCTGTGCAGAGATGCAGGAAGCGATGTGGACGCCCACGCCGCGCCGCCCCTATCTGCCACAGACTGCTTCACCGTGAGGAAGGAAGGAGAGCGTTTGAGTTGATGATGTCAGCGGTGGAAACGTTGCTGCTGCCGCCGCCGTAAGGGAGGGAGAGGCTCACGCTGCTGTTTGTGCCCAACGGGAAATGGAGTATTAGGATGTTGTGTGTCAGAATGGGACTCGTTCTCTTAGGAGAGGTCTTGATATAATTAGTTTGTGCTGCAAAACAGAACTGCAGCTGGACCTTTAAAGTAACATGTCCGGCACTGGGGGGGGGACGTGCCCCACCACCACCGCCACCACCACCCTCCAGTGTAGCTTTTTACATTGTGCGCGTAAAATTGTTGCGACGACAGGAGCGAAGCTGTGCCGTCAGAAGGCGTTCGCCAGCGGCGTCGTCATTAACGGTAAATATATCCAAAAGTACCCGGGTTTATATGTCCGGCGACGTCACCGGGTGAAATGATCTAAATAAGAAAGTGCCTCTCCTTTAGGGACCTGTCCTCTGACAACAGATCTTAATGCCTTACTTTACAATACTGCGTACACAGCGTTTTACCCTCAACAGTTTTGCCAAGTAGTCACAGGTTGGGAATATTTAAAAAAAAAAAAAAAAAGATACATACATATATATTTATATTTACCAGCATTGTGCATCTATGAATATGTAGATTAATAATGTATTAAGTGTTTCATATGAGTGTAACTATCATGGGTGTTATTTTGTATTTTGTTTAATTGGAGAAGATGGCCGTCGAGGTTTGCAGCGCTGACCGTGGCAAACTGGTCTGTGCCGAAGCTCGTCTGACCCCCAGCCGTGCGCCCAAGTTGCTGTAAAATAACCCCGTTCATCGATGTACCTGCACACCAGTAGCTCCAATAATAACGACATTTGCTTAACAAGGACTCGCGTGTGTGTGTGTTGCAGAGAAAGGTGTTTGAACAGCAAGTCCCAGCGCGATAACTGGACGATGCAGCGCGGACTTGGCTGCTGGGTTCCTGTGGTGTTGTGTGTTTCTCCTCCCAGAGCTTGAATCGGTTAGGATTATTTTTGGGACCCCCCCCCCCCCCCCC
>UFQX01000452.1:142976-194145 GCA_900497675.1 Arapaima gigas
AAAACAAAAAAAAAAAAAACAATAATTTGTGTTTTTTTTGGGCCCCCCCCCCCCCCCCCCAAACGACGACGTTCATCGATAATGGACTGAATGCAGTATTTCCAGTATTTTAACATCACACTTTGTTTCTTCTTAAAAGAATGAATGCTGACGTTAATTTGAATTAAAGCAAGAGCATGTGTACCATTTGACATTTCGGGTGGCCTCCTGCAAAGCGCGTGACCAGCGGACTCGTTTCAGCCAGGAAACGTGTCCCGTGCTGAGATTTTACTGCTCGTGTTGAGGATGAATGTGCCTCTTCTGCCAAGTGTTAAACTGTCCCCACACGTTGCCATGGATATGGGTATCAGGTAAACATAAACATAACAGCAAAAATAAGGATGATGATGATGGTGTTTTCACTGTTAGTGAAGAGTGTCGTGTGAATCAGTGGGGGGGAGGTTGTCTGACCAGCTGTCTGGCCGTTGGTCACAGGTGGACATCAGCCTGTGAGGAGAACGTGACCCCCCTGGGCTTTTGCAGGTGTAATTTACTGCCAAGTGGGGCCCGTGAGCACAGGGTGGAGTGGAAATGATGGGATCAGTATAAACACATCATCAGGTGGAGGAATAATGAGAAACTGAGGTTCATACAGTTTTATAAGGAAACTTACCGGAGGTGTGTGGGGGGGGGGTTACACTACCTGCTGTTACAGTAATGGCAGTAAATGTAGTTCTGCTTCGTCATATTAGAGCTGTAACGGCGCCTCAACTTTCTGTTGACTGTGGTGTCAGTGAAGAAGCATCCCATCATCAGAGGAACCAGGGCGTGAAGACGGTGGTAAAAGGAGGCGGGACCCCTCCGCAGCTTGTGGACTTCCAGGACCCCCCGCGTCTCTCCTCCCGCCCTCCTCTAAACACACGGAGCGACTACCGCCGTGTAAAAAGCTAAAACACGGTAAACACCCAGTAAAACCCGCCATAACGCGGTAAGCGCGTCCAAAAAATGTCGCGTAAAATGGGGGGTCGTTTTTCAGTCCGTCTCCCAGCTTCTGTGTGAAAAGAAAATCCCAGTCGCGTTAAATCCGAATTTGTCTGATCGCAGGATTTTACTTTAATTTCCGTTTTTGTTCCATATTGGACACGTTATTCGATATTTTCAGTCACTATTTCTATTTACAAATGGACAGAATTCAACTGGATCTGCTTCACTTCTGGAATAAACGGTCTGTGTGTGTGTGTGTGTGTGTGTGTGTGTGTGTGTGTGTGTGTGTGTGTGGGGGTGGGGGGGGTGTTGGGCACATGACGTGTAGTAATTCACTGTGTCCAGCAGGTGGCAGAGCTTAGGCTCCATAGGCGCCCCGTTACGTCGGTCCCGCCGGGACTCCGGCGTCTCTTTGTGCTCCGTTGCACCGGATGCCCCGCCGTTACCGGCTGTTCAGGCACCGCAGATCCGGCTGAATCGGGCCGTTTTCCCCTTTAGTGAGTCGTGTAAAAAAGACGATTTAATAAGATGAACGCGGCATTTGCACCGCCCTCATTTTCCCGTGAACGTTATTTGAAGATATATGATAAAAACAGCATCATAACATCAAAACTGCCCGGCATAGATAATAAATAATATTTGTCAATTCATTCACGCCTGTGCAGCTCTAAACCCCCTGATTTTTTAAAGAAAAAAAGATATAAACTTATATACGCACAAATGTAAGATGTAACTGCAAATGTGCATCTCAGAGCCACCGAGAGCCCCGACGTCACGGCAGTTGCCACCCAGGTGAAGTAGGTATTCGTTGCGGGGGGGGTTTCTCAAACGCTGCCGGTGGAGTCTCTCACACACACACACACACACACACACACACACAGGGTGGGGGCCATAACACGCGATTGGCCACGCCCATTCCCGCTGTCCTGTCTGCTGGGGGCCCTCGTCGCCCCTCCCACCCCGCACGCCACCACCGCCGCAGCAGCAGAAGCAGCAGCGCGCTCCCGCACCCGTTCCCGCACCCAGCCGCACGCGCTCCTCCGGGCCGCTGAACAAAGGAGGCGACACCCCAAGTAAACACCGACATATACGTCGTACGTGTGTGTGTGTGTGTGTGTGTGTGTGTGTGTGTGTGTTTAATAACCGCTCTGCGTTTCTGCTCTCTATTCCCACATGCAGCGCCGTGAACAAGTCTGTCCGCAGAGATTTTTGCGAACGTTTGTGAAATTTCAGTTTATAAGGTATTTATAAGGTGATTATTGGATGTTTTTTTATCACTACGCCGAAGGTGGGTTGCAGTTATTATATTTATATCCCTAGTTTTTAGTGTTAATGTGCACGTGCGCCTCATTTTGCACATTCTGCACGTTGATGTTTGTGTGGTTTATGTATAGAATGCAGTGTGTGTGTGTGTGTGTGTGTGTGTGTGGGGCTGATGCGTGAGGGGTGTGTCCCTCTAGCTCCTCCATCTAGTGTGTCTCTGAAAGGGTTTTTTTGCACTAAATGTATTTCTCACACGAATAAACCTCACTTAAAACACTCATATTTGTGAATCTGCTTCACGTTCTCAGTGAATAATAAATACCTGCACTGTTATCCATCAGCTGCCCAGACCACACACCCCACCGCCTCCATTTTTTCCTCGCCTCCGCTTTGTCTGCCTCACCTCCTGCTCGGTGTTTTCGCCAAGCGGAGTAATAGCGCGGTAAATAACACGTCGAGGTGTAGCTGTGTTCAGGACAGCCCGTCTTTCTGTCCATCTGCGCTGATTTTCTTCAGATCCGTGATGTAGGAGAACTAATGATGTTCTGGGATGCTGAGCTCCACGTGTGCAGTGTGTGTATCTCACCACAGCAGCACGGGATCATTTTTAACGTTTCCGTGTGTGTGTGTAACGTCCCTTATCGATGTTTTCTTTCTTCGTTCCTCATTGTTCCTTACAGAGGCGCGAAAGAGGAGAGGAGATCGGATCACACGATGGCTTTGAACACGGACGGCGCGCAGCCCCCCCTGGACCCCTCCATGGTCTCGGCGGGGCAGGTGGAGGAACCACACGCGGAACACGAGGCCGACGTGGAGCAGCCGTCCGACCCGCCGCCGCCGCTCACCTCTCAGCCGGCAACGGTGCCCGCTTCTGAGTCCACCCCCCCCTCCAGCCCCCTCGTCGCCGCCGCCTCCCCCGAGGAGACCCCCCGGCAGGACCCGGTTGCCACAGACGAGGTGGAAATGGTCGATGAGAAGAAGATGGAGAATGGTACTGTGCCACATTCACGACATATTGTTGAGCACCAAGCAGAAGTTCTATAAAATTTAGGTTTAGTTTCTCCTGTCTGACATCACAGGCGGAAACGCTGATGTCGTCAACTGTGACGTTTAGTCCGTGTCTCAGTCACGCGCTAAACACCCACAGGCAGCATCGAGATTTTTAGGAGGTTCGCTAGTAAAACACACTGGATTTTGGCGTTGCGGAGTCGAACCCAAGCGCCGCCTTTTATCATTCGCTGACCGCTGCTGCTTTTCACAGGCAACGGTTTCTGCCACGTTCCTGCGGACGCGACACCCCCCTCCTCCCTGTCATCCCCCCCCCGCCACCAGCACGGCAAACAACACAACCATCACCACGCCAATGGCCGGGCTCGCCTGGGCAGCCGGTCCGGCTCGCTGGGCCACGCCGCTGCGTCCCCGCGGGCGTCCCTGTCACGCCAGCCCAGCATCGCCACCAACGGCACAGGAGACGGCGGCAAACCCAGGGACTACCTAATACTGGCCATCCTGGCCTGCTTCTGCCCTGTGTGCCCCATCAACATCGTGGGATTTGTTTACTCTGTCATGGTACGTGAAGGTCGGTCGGGGGGGGGGGGGGAATAAGGCTTCAAACCACTTTTCCCTACAAAGCAAACAAATGTTCAAACACAGATTCAAACGCCACTTGAATCCTGAGCCTCTGAATTGGCTCCTCCTCCTAAATAGGTGTGGGAGGTGCTTCTATAACACACACACACACACACACACACACACACACACACACTGGCTTCAAGGGACTCGGGTGTCTTCTGCTCTCAGTCCAGGAACAGCCTGCAGGACGGCAACGTGGACGGGGCCCGACGTTTAGGCCGGGTGGCCAAGATGCTGTCGGTGGTCTCGCTGGTGGGAGGGGTCCTCATCCTCACCGCCCTCATCATCAACTGGGGAAGTGAGTCGCTCGTCTCAGTCGCCGTCTCGCGTTTGTTCCTCGCCTCCGAGCGGCACTCCGCCGAGGCTGCTGTAAAGTCCTGGTGCATTTTCAGATGTGAACAGGAGGTGAGAACAAGCCCCCGATTGATCCAAGCACGGCCGACATCGTCGCTGCCGATTTTTCGGCTGCCGACGACACAAAGTCCGAGATGACGCCGAAGCTCGGCCCTCCTCTCTTACCGCCAGGCTTCTTCCTGGTTTATCGGCAGAAGCTGTGCCTTCAAACATCTCCGTTCGCTTTGCGCTCGAATTGCTGTGTTTTGCCTCCTTATCGCGAGGAGATTTAAATGTTCTTCCAGCCGCTGCTGGAGACGTTAACCAGAGTTCCACGGGTCACTTTCCCTCCTGTCGAAGCCACAGATTCCCCGCAATCATAGATGGGGGGTGAGAATAAATCAATGTATTAATTTAATTAAAAATTAATTTTACAGGCTGATCTTTGGCAGGATTTAACATGTCAAATTGCACAAGGACTTTATAATGAGCTTCACACTGGGCTTCAGCAGTGGAGCTCAGTGTGGAAAAGTACCTAGAAACTAAGAAGTTTTTTTTCCTCCCCCCCCCCCCCCCTCCTTTCCAGTCATATTAAAAACCTGATTGCCGCGTCGGCACAAGTCGGACCCCCATCAACCCAAACAACCCNCCCCCCCCCCCCTCCTCCTTTCCAGTCATATTAAAAACCTGATTGCCGCGTCGGCACAAGTCGGACCCCCATCAACCCAAACAACCCGAGTATTTGCCAAACGTCAAAGTCGAAACTTCGCAAAATACCACGTTATGCTTTCGTATTCTGAGCATGAAGTTTAAAACAACCTTTACCTCACTTCCGTCTGCGTTCCTCTCTCCACGAGAATCTGCCAGGCTTTTCTTTTTTCTTTTTCTGAGTCGATTGAAATTTAGGCCCAAAGGAGGGATCACGACTTCAGCTGAGTTTATTTTACACTCGAACCGCATCGCGTTTCCCAAACCTCTGGAAGTGCAGGTGGCACCAGGGCCGTCGGCTGCGACGTTTACATTTTCGTCTCCTCGTCACATCTTGTCACCTCCTGATGCCGGTTTTCGGATCCGCACAAGTTTACTGCTTTCAAGGAGCCTTGGAGGACTTTGCCTCGTGCCAAACCTGCGGTGGATCAGTTTGGAGGAAAGTTGGTCACGGTGATCGTGGAAGTTCTACACCAGGAGAAGACGAGCGAAGCGAACATCTACGTTGGCCGTGACCTTAACGCGAGAGTCGTCGATAATCCCAATGTTTTGGCCAACAAATTATGGATGAACCCAAATGGAGGAAAATAGTTGACTGTATTTAAAAGGTAGTTTTAATGAAAGATAAATGGGCCTTTTTTCAATTGGTCTTCACTTAATTCCAAAGTAATCCTTCAGGATCCAAACATCTGACTTTGCCATCACGCTGGTTTAGAGAATATTTGAGTATTTCTTTACTTGGTGTGAAAATGGAGGAGGAACCAGGAGAGAATGTTTATTGCGAGGGTTTTTGATCGTTTGCCGAGTGGAATTCTGGGTGGAAATGGGGGCGACGGGGAGAAGAAGCACAGACGCGACTGGAACCAACCGGCTGCTGAGAACATGGCTGAACGTTTCCAGCTCACGGCGCTGAAACAAACACGCTGGTCCCACGAGGAGACCGGCAGCCCTCGCACAACCTACACGTTTAAAATGGAAAAACAACAGCCAAAACTGTGACAAAGCAAAAAGGGGGAAGCATTTTGAAGGGAGACGCCTGCAAGAAGACTCACGATGCAGGATTTCACATTCTTAAGTGTTTTGCCCAAGATTGCAACTCGGGCCGGTCAGAAAACCAGGTAAACCTTGTTGCACCTCAACCCGGGACTGACAAAAAGGTTTATTCTCTTGCCTTGACTCTGCCACTTGCTCATATTGTCGGTTTTCTTGGTGTCATTTAACCACAAACGAGCCACAGTCCGGGTGTCAGTGGAAAGGGAGCCCCAGTGACCCCCCACAGCTGCCGGCGTGGGGACTGTTTACGTCACCCGCTTATCGGCGCCGTGGGCAGCAGAGCTCCGTTCGCCGGTCACACGTTTACAAAAATGTACACGAACCTTAAAACTGCCAAAACCACGTGCGGTTTAGCTCGTTTATTTGTGTACCTTTCGTTGTCGGTCAACAAAGAGAGGCTGTTTACAAGATGAACCGATTTTTACTTTGTAAGGCAAGTTTTTGAATTAATTAATTATAATGTATTTGTAATTAATTAATTGATTTAATGATTAATTAATTTGCGTCGTTGCTTCAGGAAATGCGATGAAGGGACGCAGTTTCGTGACGAAACTGCCGACTCAGATTTGCGGCACGCAGGAGGAGACGCTGCGCGCCGGGATCTGTTGTCCTCGCAGACAGAACTTGTGAATAGTATTTGGTATTAACGTTTCGTTCGACGGCGGTGTAATAATGATAAATTGCGCTTTCGTTCGAAATGCGGCTATATTTTATTCCCCCGACCACCGAAGCTACCTTCGTACTGGTCCGTAACACGGTGAAACGTGTAGTTTTGCGCGTGACCGCCTCAGCGTTGACGTCACACCTGGGACAAGACCGGGTTTCCTCAAGGTGTCGGGAGGCGCCGCCACCTTTAGGTGAGCAGAAGTGACGGGGGGGGCCCCCACCTGTCGCGGGCCTCGCGGCGCCACCGGGGTGAAGCGCGCGGCTGCACGTGTCCGCCCAGTGCGCGGCTGTGATTTAAATCCCTGCGCTTATTAGCGTTTCCTATACGCACGTATCACGCACGTATCACGCACGCACGTCCTCTTATTGTCCCAGCGCCTGTCCCCGAGTTGCCTCTGCTCGACTTGTGAGAATAAAGAGCGAAACACTTGTGCGCAAATACACACTGAAACCCGCATCGGCCGCATGCCGCGCCCCTCCTCCAGGCCCGCATGTTTACCCCGCCATTATATTTACCGCAGTAAAAGAAATTCGCGCCGTTTCCTCCGTCAGCAGCGGCGGTTCTGATGGATGGAGCTGGTTGGGTTGGGGGTTCGACTGATTCCCACAATGCTGCATGTCGTTAGAAATAGTCATTTAAGTGTAATGAGATTTTGGTCGTTTTTTTTTCTTTTTTATATTGCACTTCGCACACGACACTAGTAGATAAATGACCTGCTTGTACTGAGACAGAAATATTTATACGTGTGTATTTTTGCGTGTTTCTATATAACCTCCTTCACTGTAAATCTGACTGTTAAACGGACGTCGTCGCCGTTCCTCCGTCCAGCCGACATGAATATTCATGAGCTGGAACGTTTCCCTGTCGTGGACGTTTTATAAATAGTCCTGCCGTGTTTTTTCCATGTTCTGTTTACATCCACTGGCATCACCGCGTGGCAAAAGCACGCGGTGATGTGTTAGGTACACAAAAAGTGTGGGCGTATTTTATACGTGTCCCCCCCCCACCTTATTTTATAGTCACAACGCAGAAATGCCTGGGGGGTAGAAACTGAGCTCAAAAGCATGTTTACACTTTAATTCTTGTTTACTCTGCGTGGATTGGAAGCCTTTTATTACCGATGGGTAAATGTGGACGGGAAACCTTGACCGTTATGTGCCATGTTTTAAATGCCACCAGCGAAAAGTCCCCACGTCCCCTCGCTGTCCATCTGTCCCTTTTGCACACTTTGTCTATTCCCGGGCATGATTTTGTACGTTAAACCCACTTCGTCTTTCTAGGAACCCTTTCTCCTTTCCAATTTTTCCACCTTTGCATCTCGGATTCTACGCCGAAGACACTGCAACGTCAGCACGTGGTATTAATGGGTAATATTACTGATATTGTGCTCATTATTACATTGTTTGGTTTTTGTATAGACTGGCTCTGCATGCCTTAACGCATTCGCTTTGTTTAAAAAAAATAAATAAAAAACATTCATTTTAGTCACGTGGTGTTGTGAGAAGTTATTGATCTGGCCGAGTGAGCCTCGGCACCTGCGAAAAGGTGGAAAGCGCGTCCAGATGCATCTCTGCGTGTCGCAGTGTCTCCAAACAGGACGTTCGGGCGCTGGTGGTGCTTCATCTGGGGGATTTTCTCCACATCTGTGTGTGTGTGTGTGTGTGTGTGTGTGTGTGTGTGTGTTAGATGTTGTGGTTGCCAGGGAGACAGTAGGCAGGGACGGAGAGGCCTGGAAACGGAGGACCGAGGAGCGGGCGTGGAAAAAAGACAACCGTTCAATTTGAATTTTTAAAGCGCATGAATTATGGAAACGTTTTCCTGCCGAAGCAGAGATTGATGAGCGGGAGAGAGGCTTCCGAGGAAGGGGTGCGAGCAGAAGCGTGGGGGGGGGGGCTTCTTTGTAGCCTGCGGATACCCTGGCAGGTTGGGCTCCGCGTGACCGGTCCGCACTGCCGGACTGCAAGGCGAGAAGGCTGCTTTCTGGCCTGGCGTCTCGCTGTGTCGGGGAGACGGCAAGGAGGCAAGGAAGGGAAAAATCTTTGTCATAATGCAGTAGAGTGAAAGGGAGGAGGTGGGAAAGTCTCCGGGGGAGGGGGGGGGGCAGTTTTAATGAGTTCCGCGCCCGGCCTTCCTCGGCTGGGTCGATCAGACCCAGCAGCCCCCACTAATCCAGGAACCGGTTCTTCTGCAGGCGCCTCCTCTGAACAAATGAGGCTGAAGGGATAGCTGGACCATTTGGATGTTAACAGGCCGTTGCTGGAATTCTGGATCTGGATCCTTTCCAAGCCGTCCATGGTGACCTCTGAGATCAGGGCCTGGTGGGGAGATGGGGTCGGGGGGGGTTACCCTGCTGTACAAATGATGACGCAGAGTTCGGAAAACCTAGTTTCCCCAAAATCGCCGCGGTTGTTCTGCTACAGAAGGCGGCACGTCCCACCAAGGCTGAGGAAGGCAGACCCTGCCTCTGTTTCCATGGCAACAGTCTACAGCTCATCCTGGTCTATTCCCAGGTGAGATGAGCCGTACAATCCTGGCTCTGCCCGTGGTCTGTTTCCAATTTTGTATGCCAGGTACGTTACCAAGGAGCATCCTTACTTGGTGCTCCAAGTCACCTCAGCTCACTCTACTTCATCTGGAGAAGGAGCAGCTTTGTGAACCCCGCCGTTCCGTGGTGGGACCTCACTTCTGCTGTTTTCTCTTGGTCTGCTGTTCCTGCTCTGTATGATGCCTGGTGGTTCTTTGGAGGCTCCTCTTCAACACAGGCTGTCAAGTGCAATTCCTCAGTGGACCTTACCCACCACCAATCCATCTTTTTGTAGACTTGAACCACCGAACCTTCAATCAAAGGGAGGAACCACCACACTGTCTGCTAACCCAGCTGTGTTATCCTCGCTACGCTGAAGACATTCCAACATCGGGTGTTTTCAGCATTTATGTTCAATTCTCATCCACCTTGCTGCTTTGCATCTGCAGATGTGAGGCAACCAGAGTAAAACGGGTGTTGAAAGGATGTTGAAAGGTGACCATTCAGCAGCTCCTTGAACGTCTCCCACCTCACCTGCTTACGGAATCGGTGCCAACTGCCAAATTCTTCCAACTGGTGTCCTTCATTGCTGGTCTCCACAGGTTCTTGATGTGTTGTCATGACTACTTTCCAGCTGCAGGTCCTCGCAATAGTACATTCCAAGTCCATGACCCTGACTTCCTACAGTGCAAGAGAAACCCGTCTGCAGGTAGGATCTGAACAAAACAGAGGTTCCCTCAACTTTACTCCTCATTGTTGGCAGCCATGTGAATCCTGAGGTCTTTCCAGCCACCTGCTCGATTTCACCTCTAGAAGGTGAGCGCAGTTGACATCCTGGCACTCGTCTTCATCCGGGGTGCAGAACGTTTGGCCTCAGGTCAGATGATAGCAGCCACTGACTTTTTTACCGAGGTGATGTCAAGTAGATTTATGAGCCAATATCTGCTCACAGTATCTGTTGGTGCATCTAGGGATGTTGTGAAGGTGCAATAGTCTTACCACTTGGTACTTGAGTAATTTGACCGGACTCTTTTTCACTTTGACGTGCACAAATATTGACGAGTACTTTTATTGAGTAACTATTTTTTATTGACTCTTGATTTTTTTTTTTTTACATTAGAAGGACATGCCTGGAGAAAATGAGGCAACTGATTGATCAGCTTGCTCAGGTTTCGCTAGATTTCCATCCTGAACCTCAGATCACTGTTCTTCATCCTCCGTCTGTATTCTTCATCGAAGGCTTCGTTTTGAGCCACCGTGAAGTGATTCTTCCAGTCGCCGACCATTCCTGGGAGGAGGTGAAAGAGCAGAGATTCAGATCTTGAGCTGGAAAAGCTCAGATGATACAAAAACTGAGTGACGAAGGAAATAAGTGGGTTCAGAATGATTTTAAATAGGGGGACAGCAGTGTAGTCCTCCTCAGCCCCACCTTTCCTCATGAAGGGGGAAACGGATTCGTCAAACGCTGGAATTTGGGAGAAGTGGGCCGCAGTGCTCTTCTTCATCTTATCGAAGCGCGTTTTCCCCAACACGCTCTGCTTGTGCGTCTCGGATGGCGAGAGAGCGAGGAAGGAGCACAGGCGGGAAAGCTCTCGAGCCGGATCCTGCGAAAGACCGGCGATACGTTTGTGAATAAAACTTAGCACGGAAGGAAATCGGGGAAAAATATACTGTTTTGATGTGAAGCTTCAAAGATTCTTTGGTCACATGTCCACAAAACAACCTGGACAACATTTAACTGACTGCACTGCTCTACTACATGGTGTCTCGTGAAGGTAAAGATGTTTGTTCGTTCTTTCAGCCTTCTGCTTTTACTGTATTCCACATCACGTCAGTGTAGTAATTCTGACCTCTTTCATATCTTCAAAGAAAACGTAGTGAATCTTTGAGTAGCTTTTGCTTTTGTCCCACCAGCCTTGGACGTGGTCGTACCAGGAACCAAACACCACTATTGAGGGAACAGCAAATGTTCAGTCATCTACACAACATATTAGAGCATCTCATATGTAAGTTCCAGCACAGTGGTCATTTTCTGTCTAAGTTCTGCCGCAGGGTCCATGCTTACACTGTCCGTTGTTAAACTTATGGATGTATTCTTCCCATGGTCCTGGCTCTGGCTGGACCAGGTTCATTCGGTCAAAATGGTAGAAGCTCACCATGGTGTCTTTCGGGTTCCGCGCAATATATATTATCTGAAAAAGAGAATTTCACTTGACTTGCTAACACGTTCCAGTAAGGGGTTCATCTTGGGACGATTTTGCGTCACTGAGCTCCTGTTCTAGACGTTTCCTACGCGTTAAACTTTACAGAGGTTTTACCCTACAGTTTTGCTCCCAGAAGGACTGTGGGACCAGCTGCACCGGAAGATGAGTTTTGATGAGACGTGGTGACGTCTGTAGACTCTCTATTAAGTCCGTCCCTGTAGGGAGGCAGTCGGAGGACGAAAGAACGACAGTGACAGGCGGTGAGTTGTTGTTCATTCCTCGCTTACTTATTACGTCCTCTAACCTGCTGCTGTTTAGAGAAAAATGTCTTTGGTTTTTGCTCTGCAAATAGTCTTAGGTTCACTTCAAGTTCATAAGCAGAGGGAAACAAAACATTAGAATGAGAAGATGAATTAAACTGGGTAATAATGGGTCTATATAACATATAAGTATTAATGCTTTGCAGAATAATGTGTTTTTGTGCAAAATTAGGGTAAAACACAAGGAAAAAACAGCCTGTGTGATATGAAATACTGTTGTCACTCAGCATTTCTGTTACCTTTAAAAGTCTCGTTGTAGAACTCCAGGAATGGCACTCGCTCGTAGACCGGGGGTGTTGATCCGTCCTTCTGCATCCCTCCGAAATACAGCTGATCGACAATCTCAGACATCCAGGTTGTCCCTGGATGGGACGTATTTGGACACTTGTAGTAGACACACACAGCATATTTAGAAGAAAACCGTGGCCGATTAACAGGCAGAAAGCCAGAGTTACTCTTAAAACAATGTGGTGGAACTTTCTTCAAAAAAAAAAAATCCACCGCCACTGAATCTAAGTGAAATCCCAGATATTCCTGGGGGTTTGGGAACACAGTACATAGAGTATGAAAGGAAGTGAGAGCTGTGTTTTCATTCTCATATCTGAAATAAAAACGGACAAAACGTTTTCCAGTCCGGCCTCAGAAGATCAGAAAGGAAATCTTGCTGTACATCCTAACAGTGGTGGAGGAACTTAGCCTGGATTAAGGAGAGTTGCAGTTCAAAAGAACCTTGACAAACGTTGATAAAATCGCAATCCGACGGCGAACAGTCCGGTTAGTACCGCATGTGAACAAACAGTGACGGTGAGATGCACCTGTTTGACTTGTGAGAAACGGACTTTGGAAGGAAGTTCATTTAATGGCCGCATTCTGCTTTACGAGGTATTTCTTCACGTCTACGAGGGTGGAATTTGGGTGCTGCGCAGCTCCAGACAGATGAGCAGCAAAGACCAAGTGTTTGTCTGCTGTTAAGATCTCGGCCTCTGTTACCCCATGTTTGCTGGTTTTACCTGTTCTGTTTCATTCTGCAGCACCCGGTTAACTTTGCGGCAGGTAATGGTTGCCAAAGAGCGGAACAAGTGCTGGTGGAGAGCAGTTGAGTATTTTACAGATTAAGGGAGGGAAAACTGCCTTGTTATGTCGTTTTACGATAGCCGATGGCAACCTTTGAAGTAACTGTGACCATTTTAATTCGATCTGCAGATGTTTTAGCATAAATCAGCGCGGCGGTGGCAGAGTGAACAGTCCCTCAGAACTCCTGGACTTTTGTTTTATCACGGCTCCGTCTTCTCAAAGACGCGTTTTAGGGGAGCTGGTGACTCCAAGAAGCCAATAGTGTGTGTGTGTGTGTGTGAGTTGTAATGATTGTAGGGGGTTTGCTGCGGTGCATCTGGATGAAGGTGTTAGCCAGCACAACGTACTGTTCAGAGTAAATTGCTTCGGAGAAGAGTCTGCTAAAGGAATCCTTAGTAAATGGTGCTGAGGAATGCAAGAAATTTATGTCCCTCTTCCGTTTATGAAAATGTGCTATTTGAAGAGGTTTTCAAAACCCTGTTGTCTTCGTGAGTTGGGGTGACCCTGTATTTCTGTCACTGACAACCTGCGAACTTACCCGCTTTGGGGTAGGTGGCCACCACCACGTCGTCGGGCCTGGCTTTGAAGTTCTTCACTTTGTCCCAGTTGTCGGTGAAATATCGACTCATGGTGATTCCCTCAAACTCAAATGTTTTTGGTCTCTGAGCCATTTCTGAGAAAGCGAGAGATCCATTTTACATAAGCAGTGACTGTTAGAACATTCCTGCATCTTGCATCACTTTCAATGTAATGGAATATTGTTTGAAGAACATAAAGTAAAAAATAGTTTGAATTCAGCACATAGCCAGAAATAGTATATACTTGTCTGTTCCTCCAGTGAAAGAATCCACAGAAAAAACCTGAACTTCTCGACCTCACCAGCCAGTTTTCACTGCAAACACTTCTCTCAATGCCGGAGCTTCTTACTTATTTATTTGTAGACGTGAGAGTGCTGATGTTGAGCAAAAGTTTGCATGAACCTATTTCCCTTTCTGCTCGGTCGGCTCCTGTCCTACAACCTGCAGAACTTTACTCCTTTCGCTGCGACCGTGGGCGGTTTCCCTGCCATGTGACACACTGGCTCCACCCACTCAGACCCACCAGGGGGCCTGGAATTTGCGCTGTGCCGCTCCTTGCCTGTTAAGAGGCAAAACATATAGCACATTAGTGGAAGCAAACTTGTAAACTCTCATTCTCACACACACACACACACACACACACACACACACTCATTTGAGAGCCAGACTGGGAGGAATGGTTACACATTCATCTGTGCTGCAAACAGGAATAATAGAGGAACACCTCAAATGACATGTATTTCTACTCTCTCTCCCCCTCTCCCCCTCTCCCTCTCACCCCCTCCCCCCGAAGGCAGAAATGCAGCAGTTCTTCACTCAGGCTCACCCCTTTAATCCCTTTTAACACAAATGTCACTTTTACTTAATTCTCCTTCAACAAGAACTTGTTAGTGACAAATTAATAACAGATGATCTGGATGTTGGCAGGACGTCCCCCGTTTTCTGACCTCATTTTTCTCTGTTTCTACACTGCGTGTCACTGTTTTCCACCGTCTCCTCAAACATCTGTCTCTCTTCTGTTCTTGCTCATGTGTTTTTTCTGTTGCTGCTATTTGGCTGCTCCTGTCCTGTTCAGTTATCACTATACTGTTGTTTTCACCCCCTTTTACTGTGTTTTCTTGTTTTTTTACTGCCAGATATATTTTTTTAGTTTCCCCTCCACTGTAGCTTTTCAGCAGAGATTCAAAAAACAATAACAGGCTTAAATTACACAGCAAACTGAACAAAGGCCCTTTTTGAGTGAAACTAAACCTCAGCTTTTCACTGGTGGAAAAGTGTGTTTAATGTTTGACGATTTTGCTTTATTTTATTTACCTGAACAGGCTGATAGCTCAGATATGAGGCTGTAGAAGAGCCTGTGAACAATGAGCAACAACTAACTAGACACCAGAGTGATTTAGGACGAGCGCCTTGATCGCAGGTGGTGGGGTCTGAACCCGAACCCGTTTGGTGCAAGACTTCAGCCCCTAAACTACCCGCTAGGTCTAGAGGGGCACGAATGAAGCTGGCGGGTTGTCGGAAAGGGAGGTGATCTCGTCGGCTGCGGAGCGTCGCGCCGTAAACAACCTCCAGCCAAATGATGGAAATGTCTGCGTCCGGCTCTGGATTGAACGAACCTTCGTGGTGAAAAGCAGGAATCCAGAATAAGACCCTCGATGTTGCCTGAGACACGAACTAATGTGGTCCCCACTGCTCGGCGCTCTTTACTTTTATAATGTCACTGTCACTAGTTACTTTGGACTCGAGTAAAGGTCTGGAAAAAGTGTATTTTTCCACAGTAATTCTTGGCTTTGATACTCAATTGCGTGACTTAGGCCAATTTACCCGAAGACGTGAAAAATGCACGGGGTTTTAATTTCGCAGCACCCTGGGTGTTGAAATAACTTATATAATAATGTTGGCCGAGATCCAAAGTGTGAATTACACGTTACATGTGTTACTAGTAAATGAGGAAATGTTATGTGTGGCAGCGAAAGAAAAGGATTGACCGGTTGAACTGCACAGATCTTTCCAGATTGCCGTCCTGTATGTCGGGTCGCCGGTCTTCATCCTCCATCTCTATTCGTCGGCGAAGCCTTCGTTCGGAGTGATTCTTCCAGTCGCTTCATGTTTCGTGGCCACGTGAAACAGCATGACATCACAAAACAGGCTCTTCATCTCCTCGAAGGTTGTTTTGTGCAATATGCCCTGCATGCGGGTCCCGGGCGGCGAGAGGCCGAAGAAGGAGCACAGGCGGGGAATCTCTCAAGCCGGGTCCTTGGAGAGAGAGATACGGGACGCTTGTGAACTGCGTTGGGTGACAAAGTAAAAATCAAATTAAAATCATGGGGTTTTTAAAGGCCGTTTGTTCCCTACTTATCTCACACAGGCCTTCGAGTTGCCTTCTCGCAGAAATGTCCACAGCGACCACGTATCTAGATCTGAAACCACTTTTGGACACGTCGAGTATATGAAACAAGACCAAAAGCTGTTGTACAGTTTATTACCCGCAGGGCGGAAGAGTCACGTTTATCTTGCAAGGACAAAGCAGAGAGTTTTCAACATTCGCTGTGTAAATCTGGTCTGTAATTGTTGTAGTAATTCTGACCTCTTTCATATCTTCAGAGAAAACATAGTGGATCTTCGAGTAGCTTTTGCTCTTGTCCCACCAGCCTTGGACACGGTCCTACCAGGATCCGTTCGCCACTGTTGAGGGAACAGCTGATGTTTGATCATTAGAGCATCTCATGCAAGTTCCAGCACAGTGGTCATTTTCTGTCTATGTTCTGTCGCAGGATCCACACTTACACTGTCTGGTGTTAAACTTATGGATGTATTCTTCCCATGGTCCTGTCTCTGGCTGGATCAAGTTCATCCAGTCAAAATGGTAGAAGCTCACCGTGGTGTCTTTCGGGTTCTGCACCACGTATATCATCTGAAAAAGAGAATTTCACTCGACTTGCTAACACGTTCCAGTCTTCAGCGTCTAGAGAGACTCTTCCTTAACACATCTCAACTAGCTTTTAGATTCTCAATCACAGCCGTAATTGACACACAGCGCAGATCTACTGGACACTGTGTGGGCAGCATGAGGTAAAAATACCACAGCTGCTCATGCTTGCAGGTCAAAATCCCCCCGCCGTTTCACGTCCCCGCTGTAGCTGCGAGGTTTTCCAGCAGTTTCCCGCTGCCTCTGTCTTTATTGTCTTTCCTTGCTGACATTTTAAAGCCTTTCTTGTTTCCTCCAGGAAGGTGTCAGTTCTGGTCTTCAGACCAGTAAATCTCAGTTTTCCACTGAACTAGATGTAAGTTCATTACTCAGTCTAACTGACAAGGGAGCAGCAGGTCAAGATGAGCCTCACCCTGGGCCCTGTGCTGTACCTCCACCTCCGGCCTGCTTACGGTAGTATTATCTCTGCACAGCACAGTACAAACAGTGTAAAGTCCACTTCAGGTTCTGGGCTACAGGTTAACAGCCCACAAACCTGTCGTCTGTAGGTAGCAGTGCAGGTGGCAGAAAGGACGTCTTACCTGTATTCGCTTCTGGCCAGTTCTGCTCAGTCAGGACCTCCGGGGTTGTGGTCGCCACGACGATGCAGTGATGGTGTACGTCTTCTGATAACCGCAGTGTATGGTCATTCACGCAGCGGAGACTTTGGGAAAAGGCGCTAATGGAGCATTTATTGTGGGCTCCTTTAAATGTCTG
This sequence comes from Arapaima gigas, assembly GCA_900497675.1. Lineage (NCBI taxonomy): Eukaryota > Metazoa > Chordata > Actinopteri > Osteoglossiformes > Osteoglossidae > Arapaima > Arapaima gigas. The sequence goes on from UFQX01000452.1 coordinate 159,981, forward strand.
GCATGAAGGTTGACTGGGTTATGACTTCAGATGTGGGGCAAAGGTACAGTCGTCATATTTTCTTGCAAAAAATGAGAAGCAAAGTTAAACAATACACCAAATAACGGAAGGACGTGAGCCTGGGAAGGCAGAACAAAATCAAATACGAACTGCGGCACAGAACTCGAGGCCCTAGGAACAGGACTCACTCAGAGCGGAGAGTCTTATGTCTTGTGCCTCATATGCCTCAATATCAGCCTATGGTGGCGTTGTTGCAGATGGAGAAGCGGTCCTGACTGGGTGTTTTTAAACTATACACTGTGTACAGTAGTGCATTTTATATGAGCGGCTTCAGTAAAATGCATTTAAAAATGTGAGGATTCCCATCTTGAGGAAGGATGGATAGAGGGATGGAGGGTAGATCAATATACGTTTGAAGAACGGCAAACGCGAAGGAGGACCAAGGGCCTCGGCTCGGCAGGAGGCGGCGGGGGGCCGCAGACGTAGATGGTGGAAGTGCTGTGTTGTCCGGCTGAACTCTGACTGACACTCGGTGTTTCGGTCACTAACGTATGATGAAGGATTTTTAAAAATGTACGGAAAAAAGCGGGGATGATCAAGAACGTGCGGTGCAGCCGGCGCTCTCGTCCCGTCTACTGAGTTTCGGGCCCCTTTTGAAGACCCTCTTCTGGGAAGCGGTGCTCTTATTTCTCTGTTGAGAGTATCGAAACCACCAGGGTTTTAGTAAGGCCTTTTTTGGTGAACTCGTCCTGCAGCAGATGCTTTTATCAAAAGTAGTTTAGCGTATTTGACCCATTTGTACAGCTGGTTATTTTACCCGTGCCTTTCTAGGGAAGTACCGTGGTTAAGAGTACTAGAGCACTACCGGAGAGGGACTTGAACCAGCGACCTCCATGTCCATAACCATTAAGTAAACTGTGAAATTTACTCTGGCTGTCTGCAGCGCTGTGGTTTATTCAGAAAATCCCTTCCAGTTCAGGCATCTGCTTGAGAACACAGTCTCGATAGCATGAATGTCAGGAAATCCGTCCGTTTCCGGCCGATGGTCGGCGATGGGAGGAAATCAGAGCTGCATCCAGAATAAAAACGAACAGCTGCACAGCAACATATAAAAATATGACGTTCCAGCCACAGTGTTGAAATGTTGAAATATCAGTGCTGGTGTGTAAACACGTGCAATTTCCATAATACATTTAATGAATTCTACACACAGAGGTTCCTAGTCACATTTCCTCACTTTTCCCCACGTCCTCAAATTGTCAAGTGTATAAACATGTTTTTTAAAGAGCATTTTCTACACTTTTATTTTATTTTTACCCAAACCCAATTGTTGTCTTAAAGCTGATGTCTGAGGGCAGTGTTTGTTTTCATTCATCTTTCCTTTCAGAGGGATTTTGTTTTAATTCTAATGTGGCTCCTGGTCAATAAGAAGTGTTTCTGCTGTATCTAGAAGGTCCGTGTGGACGAGGTTCTACCGGCTGGAAAGCCGGGAAAGCGGTTCACGAAGAGACCTGCAGTGCTAGTTGAGCGGCTCTGTGGTGGTAGACAAACAGGGACTTATTTATTTAGTTTAGATATGATATAAACAGACATTGTTACAATATTGTTTACTGTGGTGCAAATGAAAAAGAGGCACGGTGTAGTGTGTGTGTGTATATTTATGTAAATTAAGTATGTATATTTATGTAAATGTTTGGATGATTTTCCCAGAGGCTGTGTTGTTTAAGATGCAGAAATGACACCCATATGTTTAGGAAGAGATGGAGAAACTGATTGGCTGGTAGGTGAGATTTTTTACAGGCAAATTTCTTGTTCTGGACTGAATACAAATTAGAATATTTTATGGTATATGTGAGAAAATAACCCGAAAGAGGCATAAGGACCACCTGGACACATCCTGGACACCGTCTGCACCCCCCCAACATCCTCAGTGTCCTCATTTCCGGTCCATTGCAGCAGCGACTGACCAGATGGGGGCGACACCGAGCAGCTGAGGGTGGACAGCGTTGTGCGTTTGTGTCCTTCGCTCAGGCTGACCCCCAACAGCTCCAACACCCCAGCGTACAGAGGCCCCCCTGCAGAGCCCAGCGCTCCATCACCTCGGATCCACCCCCTCAGCCCAGCTCTCGTCTCTCTGTTTTATCACAGTATTGTCTGCATATCATATTTACTCATTTTTTTATTTACAAACGCTTATTAGGTACAAGTGTTGCATTATGTTTTTATCGGAGCATTAATTTCAAACTTGTGGTTAAAAGGAAGCTAAACTACTGCATTAAGGAGTTCAGGTGCTGGAAACTTTATATTTATGTAGAAATGATTTATTCTGTGCTGTGTTCCGGCTCAGGTGGGCTGCAGGTGAAAACTCGCTCCTGGAAAGGGCGCCCTCTGCTGGGGACCGGTCAGAACGCCGGACCTCCTCACAGACCGTTTGAAAGTTGGGTCCAGACCCACAGGCCGGGTACTGAGGCAGCAGCGTTGCCCTTCGTGCCGAAATAAAGATTTATTTTTTGCTCCAACAACTGTATTTTCTTTACAACTGGCTCTAAAACCGTTTCCAGGCATTTTGTTCTGATTCAAATAAGAATCACGTGCAGCAGGTGGACAGAACTGTTTATTTAGTCGTTTTCACTCCAGCTGGAGTGTAAATTGTCGGTGTAAAATTGTAAGGTTAGAATGATGGGTCTTATCATGGCTGCTTGTTTCTTTAGTGTCAAAACTACCACTGGAACAACACGGGTGTTTGGGGTCAAGTCCCTCCTGGAACTCAGAATGGGGACGGACGGATGTGTCGATACGACATGGTGGAGGAGGATGATGTCGGTGAGAAGTTGCCACACAAAAAGCACAGTTGCTTAACACTCTGTGTTGAGGTGTTTCTCTCAGCAGAGGGGATACGAACCAACGTTTGCCCTGCTGTTCAGTCACTGCTGACCCCCCCGTCGTGGAGCAGGTGAAGTCCTGTTTACCTCCTGCTGTGGTAATTGGGGGGTGGACTGGTAGTTAAGGTGCCCAGTTTGTAGTCTAGAAGTTTGGGGTTCAAACCCTCCTTCTTCTTTAATGGCCTCCTTGTCTGTAAAGATCCCACCTAGTTCACCACAGAGCTGCTTATGCTTCGTGGGGGGTGGAGGGGTCCAGTGTTGAAGCTGCGTTTTGGGGCCTTCTAGCACCTGTTTATGTACAACACCTGAGAGGTGGATTTAGTGTTAAACCCCACCAAGCACCTTGATGTTTTCAGTGTCTCTGTGGTTAAATGCACAGTCTAGTGTTGACAGGGTTGTGGGTTCAAGTCCTGTGTGGGACTGGAACGCTTTATCAATTTAACCTGTATGTCTGTGATGCTCCAGCTTAGAAGGTACAACTGAGGTGTTTGAGCCCCAGGTGAGCGGGGGGCAGTGCTGTGGTGCAGCAGGTAAGGCACTCAACTCCTACATCAGGAGGTCCTTGGTTCAGTTCCCAGTGAAGGTGGACCAGATACCTGGGCCTGCAGTGGTAAGTGGGGTGGTGCCTTGGCATGAGTGGGGGGAGAAACTTATGCCTGTAATAAAGGGTAAAAGTTTGTAGTTTAACTTCGAACATCTTATTCTGTTGACCACTTACTAGATTAAACCCAAACACCACAGGTAACCTGAGCTGCCCCCCCTGAAGTACTGCAGGTCAGTGACTCAGCAGGGATTTGAACCCCAAACCATCTCCTCCAGAGAGCAGCACCTTGACCACTGCACAGCAGCTCCTGCTTCTCCAGCTCTCTGTTCAACACTTGTACCATTAAACTGAGATTTGTTACCATTTTCTAAAAACACCTGAACCAGTACAAGACTTGATCAGCAGCTGCAGCCACTACAAGGTCAGGTCTCAACCCACTGGACCACAGAGAAGCTCTTAGGTAGTTATGTTGTAAATGTCCCTGGTACCTTTGAAAGGCCTCAGTGTCACAGAAGGTTAAAGTCCAACTTGCTGAGGAAAAGTCAAACCTCAGCCCTATTGGCCCCCAGTCTGGGATCATCAGTATTTCAAGGTGAGCAGCTCAGGGTACCTGTGGTGTGTGAGCTCAGACCAGTCAGAACAGAACAAGATGTTAGCGATGTACAGAGTGAGAAAGTTGAAGTAAAACATTGGTTTTAAGTCCAGCACAGACATAAAGGCACTGCTCCCCCCCCCCCTCAGAGCCACTGTGGGCAGCTACAGGCTCAAGTACCCAGTCCACCTTCACCAAGACCCTCCTGCTCGGGAGTTGAGCTCCTTACCTGTTGCACCACAGCACTGCCCACCGTCAACTGCTTCTCAAACACCTCAATTGTACCTTCTAAGCTGGGGCCTCACAGACATACAGGTTAAACTGATAAAGAGTTCCAGTCCCACAGAGGACTTCAACCCACAACCCTGTGAACACCAACCTGTGTATCAAACCAGAGGGTCTCTGGGTGAAACCAACTCTTGCTTTGAAACCTACACTTAGGGTGGGTTCAGTCCAGGAAAACGATCCTCTTCTACACAGACCTGCTCAGCTGCTGCACACCGGTCTGGAGGACTGCGCCCCCTGGTGGACAGGCTGTGGAAACGCGTGCAGCTCCCTCGCAGTGACGTCATTATTTACCGGCACCTTCGTCCGAATGACAGCTTTGTACACCGAGCTCTTTGTGGTCACTTAACCCGTTTGTATAGTTGGTTCATGTTTACAGTATCCATTTCGCACCGTGTTGAAGGGAACTGCAGCAGGAGCACAGAAGTGGCATCTTTACCCACTACACCCCCCACAGCTCCACTGCTGGATATATTCCAGTGGATGTCTGGGCTGGTGATGGTTAACACTGAGCTACTGAGGACAGGTTCTGGTCTGGTTCTGCTAGGTGGCACCAAGCAAAAGTGTTGTTTTTTTCAGATTTGTTCTAGCAATACCCACGAATCTTCCAGAACATAACCTGTAAATACACTGATAAAGTTTTTTTTTAACTACTGTCTATATCTCTCAGAGCTGAGACTTGGGGGGGGGGGGGTTGAAAAAATAACAAAAATACATTATCTTCATAAATTTGGATTCAGTCCCAATTATTAACCAATCCACCCTATGACTGTGCAGCTTTCTCCATGTCCCCCCTCCCCACTTTTACCTGAATTGTTGTCTCCGGTTTTGTTTCTATGGCAACAGCACGCCTCTTTATGCTGGCACCATCAAAACCAACACGCAACCACAAAATACGAGCTGTGAACAACGTGGAAGCAAGTTGAAATTGGGGGTCTTGCAACCGTCTTCTACGCGGACCATACTGCCATCTATGAGCAGAGCGGCGAACGCAGCTCATCACTTCACCCACAAGCAGAAATGAGGGTAAGTGAAGGTAACTGCACATCTCCCAGAGTAAAGGAGGTCCTCTTGCAGGATGTCCTTGTGTTTACTTTCTCCTTCTCTTTTAACAAGAAGCTCAGCCCCTTCAGAAGCAGCTTCAGAACCTCACGCTGCCACCATCATCCTTCACTGTAAGGACACGTGGGCTGGGTTGGGTATGTGAGGCACAAAAGAAGCCATTCCTCTAGAAGAAGCATCTTAAACACACCTGGAACATTCCTGAAAGCATCAGAATGATCCTGCTGAGATGTGAGAAGGTTTTATGGTCAGATGAGACCATGACAGAGAATTTTATCCAAAAATTCAATGGGGCAAACCCAACAGCCTTTGCTTGAAGAAACATTGTGATTTTTTTACAGCCACAGAGTCTGAGGAAGTAATTTTTTTGAATATTTGCATAAATTTTGCTAGTTCATTAAAATGGAGTCGATCCTGCACTGGCAAAACATTGATCCACATAACTGGCTGAAGGATCAGTGACAGACATGGAGACTAAAGCTGCCGTAACAAACTGTATGAATAAATAAGGATTACGAAAATAAAAATAGTTAATAAAAAAGGACCTACATAACTATTATTCCCACTGCTTATTTTTCCTTAAAATGTTTTTAAGGACTGCCTTTGCAACAGTGCGGCAGTAAACCTGAACTTGACCAGTAATCTGCGCTTTTCAGACAGCAGCGAGCAATTTCCCGACTGCCTGGTGCTCCTAAATGCGCAAATCCACTCACGGGACTTAATTTGTCGCTTTTTAAAACCAAATACACTTTGAAGCGAGTAACAGTGACATGTTCTGTCACCTGATTTCACAGCGATAGGTATCTTATGGTAACAAATAACATAAAACACAAACTTACCATATTTCGAAGTGCATGCGTAGACCCCACCGGGACCCTGCGCTGAATAGGAGGACAGTGATAACAGATGGTTGAACCACATAGATTATATTCTGCTAAAATATTAACGGAGACTTTGCGATGATTTTTTTCCCCCTCCGGGTATACATTTAGCACTAAGTTTACTGTTGCCAGGGCAACATTACAAGAAAAGTGGGAAACTTGAAACACCAATCGTCCTGTCAGTCTGTCACACGCAAGGTAGCTGACAGACGACGCTGCGTCTTAAGCACCTCGCTCAGACCAACACCGAGGAAAAGAAAAGCAACTAGTGACATGGAAAATCCATTCACGTTAGCCAGAGCTCAGAGGTGTAACCCGGAGCAGGAGAAGAGCGCCATGACTGTTTTCGATGAGCTGCGACTCGAGGGGAAGCTCTGTGATGCCATCATTAAGGTCAATGGCGTGGAATTCAATGTCCACAGGATTATCCTCTGTGGCTGCAGCTTCTACTTTTGGTGAGCTGTTGTGGACGGCAAATGCCGAATGTCTCCGTTTTCCACAATAATGAAGATTATCAATCTGATTTGTAGGGGGGAAAACAATCCTTGAGTTTGGCACCCTTTGTTGCAATATCTACCGCAAGGCTAATGACGTTCATAAATGAGAGTTATAGGAAGTGTAGTACTTTATAAGTCTTACAGTCTGATTTAAAATTTATCGTACCGTGTCATTTAGGGCACATTATGTCATATTGTGGTGACAGATTATTATTTTTTTTGTAATCGGCGGTGACATGTGTTCACACCGCAGAGCAGGCAGAGCACTAGGGTTACAACAATACGCACGGTTTCTGCAAAAACACCAACAACAGTACAAAACATCCCATCCAGTAATTCCCGTCTACAGCACAATGAGCAACAGAACAAACATTGATCTGATGCGTAAAAAAACTCCGTGTCGCAATATTTGAGGTAAATATCGACGAGAGCACGCAAAGTAGCCGTGGGTGATGGGAAGGCTGGCATCTCTGCTCCCTGCTGTTACACAGTCCCCATCCTAGAGGGCAGTCAACCTGAAGCCTCCCCAAAATCACGCCACCAACACGGGGTGGGCCCTCAGCAGGCCCGCACGAGTATTTTCTGGAACTGCAGAACTTTGCTAAAGTCCCACAACAGGGAGGTCTGACGTAGTCTCCCTGAGTCAAGTCTGTAAGCAAGGCACAGAGTAAGCAAAAGTTGGTAGAGGTGAACAAGATATCCATAGTTGTTGATGTCGGGGTGCTTGGAGAACTGTGCCGTCACCGCTCAGCTCCTCCTGTTTTGTCTGGCTAACCTGGACTACGTAGTTAAAACTTACACAGGGTGGAGCCGTGGTAGCAGAATACTTTAACGTTATTGCCACAGCAGACTGTAGCAACCCGTGAAGTGACCAGCGGCTCCAGATCTGCCGTGCGGAAGCACGGAAGCAAACCTGGAGTCAAGTGGCACTGGTCTGCAGTGTGACCGACGCATGGAGTCACACAAAAGCTCCATTGAAGAAGTGTCATCCCTTGCTAATTCGTCTATCCCACTTCTGACACCAATGTGAGAATAGACAGTCCACGGGTGGAAGTCATGTTGTATGTTAGGAAGCGCTCAAACAGTCTTTTCAACATCGCACCTCTTCATAGCACCCCCTCCCAGACAGACGCGCTGGTCACCCGAGAGGAACGCGGATTCCAGAAGTACACACGTTCATCGTTTCTACACAAACAACCAATAACTCACAGGGCAACCCCCCCAGTAACTCCAGTGTCCAGCACAATCACTTACAAACGTTAACCTGACACAAACACATCTCAAATATCCACAAAATACAAACACACAAAGCAGCAAGAGGGGAGGGGAGGGGAGGGGAGGGGAAGATTCCCACCCGCCCTGCACTACAACAGGAATTACTGTAGACTTCACAGGTCAAACAGAAATCACAGGATCTCTTTCAGCTGCGTTTTTTTTTTCACGCCTCGTGGAAACTACTGGAGATAAGCTTGCATTTTAATAATTGAAATGGTTCAACTTTACCTGTATTTATTACAGTAATAAAACACCGGCAGGTGAATAAATAAACGCTCTATGTGAATTGTTCTGCAGTGCTCTTTTCAGCAGCGGCTGGTCTGACACTAAGAAGCAGGTGTACAACATCCCTGGAGTGTCACCAGAGATGATGAAGCTGATCATTGAGTACGCCTACACGTGCTCGGTGCCCGTAACGGAGGACAACGTGGAGTGTCTGCTGGTGGCCGCCGACCAGTTCAACGTCTTGGGCATCGTGCGGGCCTGCTGCAACTTTCTGGAAAGTCAGCTCTGCGTGGAGAACTGCATCGGCATCTACAGGTTTGCCGACTTCTACTGCTGCGCCGAGCTGCGGCAGGAGGCCTGCCTATTCGTCCTGCAGCACTTCGAGGAGGTCGTGCGCACTTCCGAGGAGTTCCTCGAGCTGGAGGTGCTGCAGTTTTGCGACATCATAGAGAAGGACAACCTCAACATCAAGCAGGAGAACGTGGTATTCGAAGCCATCCTTCAGTGGATTGCTCACGCACCCTCCAGCCGCAAACAGCACATCTCTGTCCTGCTGCCCAAGGTGACTGCAGTTAAATCATAGCCACTGTCATTGACTTTTGACCACCTTAGTAAAGTGCTGCTGAGAAACATTCACCCTTCCAGTTATTAACACATCCCTGCTATTCCACTGTTGCATTGACTTGTATCATCACTTGTATTAGTTGTTATTTAGCCGACTCCTTTTGTCCAAGGTGCCTTACAGTGTTAGGTTGGTCTACTAAGCTGCTTAAATTTACCCATTTATACAGGATGGAGCATTCTGAAGTAGATACATGATACTGATCTTACTTGAGGGTCCTACAGCAGGAACCAAAATCCCAGCCTAGCCTTTGGACTTCAAGACGATGGCTTTAACCACCACGCTGCCTGCTGCCCCTCCAAAACAACAGTTAACGGTTACGTTCCTTGTCTGTTTCATTCCGAACAAATGAATGAACCTTGGACAATAGGAATGACTGTAGAAAATACAGCAGAGATATCTGTAACAGGCGGTGCTAGACAAAACAAGCGATTAAATCTGCAAGACTTCTGCACGTCAAGCGTTTCATACTTTTGATCGTCCATATCTCAAAGCTGAGTCAAACGTGGATCGGTGTTATTGCTGAAGATTTTTTCGGATGAAAATGATACGTTTACGTTTAGTAGACCCGTCTCTTTCTTTTCACAACCTACTAGCACGTGGTACTGAACCGATAACCCTGTGCAAGTCTAGATACACTCCACGGCCTACAATCATTCACCCATCTGTACGGCAGAGGAACGTAACACACATGCAAGTCCTAACTGCAAATTTAGGGTCTCCGGTTTATCTGAAACGCCAGGGTTTGGACTGTGAGAGGAAACACACAAACGGGGAGACTTGGACTGAGCCGAGATCAAACCCACGTCCGGTGGCGGCATGCGGGCACTTTGAGGCACCGGTGGTGCCCACTGCGCTACCATGATGCCCACGTGCAAGCAACATGTATGAAAATAACATGTATGTCTGGTTTTTAGATCCATTACATGAAGCTGTACCATAACCCACCATTTCACCACTAGCAAGTCTAGAACCGAACTTTTGAGATCCATGCCACGTGGGTCTGAATCTTTACAGTACCGTTTAACTCTCACTTTCACACCACCGGTTCCGGTATAAAACGCCTGGCTGTATAAATGGGTAAATAACTGCATTTTATACAAACCATGAGGGGGGGGGGGATATGTTAGCGTAGCAAACCTGCCATTGTAAGCTTCCTTGGACAAAGGTGTCAGCAAAGTAGTAGTTAATGATGGTAAAAGTGGTCACTCTGTCCAGGTGAGGCTAGCATCGATGGACACCAACTATTTTATGAATAACGTGAAGAACAATGAGATAGTGAAGGACAGCAAAGAGTGCAAGCCCATCATAATCAGCACCCTGAAGGCCATGTATGACCTTAACCTGAACGATAGCCACAACTTTCAGAGCCCTCTTAGCCACCCACGTCTACCCAATGATATCCTACTGGCGATCGGGGGCTGGAGCGGCAGCAGCCCCACCAACGGCGTCGAAGCCTACGATGCCCGAGCCGACTGCTGGGTTAACGTGACGGTTGAGGAGGAGAGCCCCCGAGCCTATCACGGTACCGCGTACCTGGACGGTTTTGTTTACTGCATAGGTGGATTTGACAGCATGGAATACTTTAGCACGGTGCGCAAGTTCAACCCAGTGACACGCACCTGGCACCAAGCTGCTCCCATGCACTCGCGCCGATGCTACGTGAGCGTCGCCGTGCTGGATGGCTTCATCTACGCCATGGGTGGCTACGACGGTTACGTACGTCTCAACACGGCCGAGCGGTACGAACCCGAAACCAACCTATGGACTGTTATTTCACCCATGCATCAGCAAAGGAGCGATGCCAGTGCCACCTCTTTACACGGAAAGGTAGGTGACCGCAGAGAAGTGACGAGTCCGTGTGATACTTCCCAAGACAAACAACACAAAGCTACTTCAGTTACATTCACCCCGACCACCTGAATTGGGTAACGGATTGCTCGGTATCCAAGTCTCTCTATACGAGTGTCTGCTACACAATTTAATAGTTAAATGCTCGCATAAAGTCTCGTGTTACAAATTCGGTCGTCAACCTTCGGTCACGAAGTATGAGTAATCTGCAAAACTCGCTGTACAGGTATATCTGATGTACAAGGCGATGCGTCTAGGTAAGATAAAGGATTTATACGGTGATCAAAATTGATACCGCAGCCCAAAACTTACAAGCCACCCTTAAAAATGTTGGGAACAAAAATGTATGAAGTAAAACTCACTGCTTTACGTCTACTGATGTTTGGAAAGGGAGCTGCGACCCTTTGACTTGAGGATGTACGGAGAACTCTACATATTTATATCTGTAACAAGGTGTACATCTGTGGGGGTTTTAACGGAAACGAGTGCCTCTTCACCGCTGAGTACTACAACCCTGCGACCAACCAGTGGACCCTCATTGCCCCGATGAGGAGTCGCCGCAGCGGAGTTGGGGTTATTGCATACGGAGAGCAAGTCTATGCGGTGAGTACGTACTTTCAGCCAACCCAGATCTGTCAAACACAAATTGACAGATTTTTCCTTATTCTCTAAGCTGGAAGTTTGTTAGAGCACCGCCATTTGTTCGCTAGTGAAACCGACGCTCGACCCTGGTTCTCTCCCAGGTTGGCGGCTTTGATGGGGTCAACCGGCTGCGGAACGCAGAACTTTACAACGCGGTGACCAACAGCTGGCACGTGGTGTCCATGCCCATGTTCACCCCACGCAGCAACTTTGGCATAGAGGTGATGGACGGCCTCCTCTTTGTGGTAGGTGGCTTCAACGGCTTTGCCACAATCTTCAACGTGGAGTATTACAACCAGAAGACGCACAAGTGGTGTGAAGTCCGCGACATGGGGATATTCCGCAGCGCCCTCAGCTGCTGCGTGGTGCCTAGCCTTCCCAACATCACCGATTACGTCACACCACGGCATACCCTGCAGAGCCAGCAGAAGGAACTTAAGCAGTCTTTCTCCAAGGAGATCCTCTCTGTGTGACTCGCCTTGCTCAGAACCTTTCGTCTGAGAACGGAAATAAACCATCTCTCTCCCCCATCTACACAGGGAGGTGGCACACATTTATATTGCAGAATATTAATTACTCAAATAGGAGGCTGAATTTTTGCTTAATCCTCATTTTTTTGGATACGGGTCATACGGTTACCTTGAGCGTACTGCACGAGGTCTCACTTATGGATGGTATGAGTAACATTTACTCCGTTATTTGCATTTAAGTCAGTTTCTGAAGAAACTAATGGCAGCGTTTCCTCTGTCGGCTGCCGTCTTCTGTGAGCGTTGGTCATGCTTACAGCTGTAGCCTCAGTCAAGTCACTTTAAAAGTGCATGAGCAGAGCTGGGAGAAGGACAGGTGCGAGGCGCCGTAGATTCTCCACGTTCCTCTAAAGATCTTAAACAGCATATCCGCCTGTTACCGTGGAAACGTAGCCGTTCCAGCGATACGTCCAAGAAAACTGTTTCTTTCAACTGATGATGTTCACCTGGGGTTTATGAAAGCCACATCGTTGCAGACTTTGTCTTCCCGGGTGATGCTCATTCACTTATCGACATTGTCACCATTCTCCGGGGAATATTTATTGTGAAATAAATGATATTTGTTACTGTTATGAAAGCTTTCATAAAGGAAAGAGTTTAAAATACATTTGAAAATTATATTTTCAATACCTATTTAGAGAAAAAAGATTACAAAATGTAATTTCGAAAATGCTGTTTTGTGTATTCATAGCACTTGTGCGAAAGGTGCTTTGATGGAAATATCAGCTAAGTAATGAATCAATAAAGAAACTGAAATTTTGTCAGGTAACAGACGCCAGTCACAGGAGTGGAGTAATTTCATAATAAAGGTTGCAAACGCTCACATTTCAAACCTTTGTGGAAATTTTGTCCTGAAATCTTCAGACACTTTTACATCTAAGTCGCAGCCAATAAATGCTTAGTGATATAAACGTGCATTTTTTTTTTGCCGGCTACATTCTATAAAAACGTCAGACAAAGCTGTGATAAATCATTGTCAGTAAAACTCGTGTTTATTCACTTAAAATGTTAACGTTGCTGAAAAGAACGTCAACTCCACGTAAGCCTTTCAAGTTCTGCGGCCGCTTTCTTCTTTGTTATTTACACAGTCAATAAAAGCCTAGAACAGACCTCGGTAAAAGTTTTTGCTACATCCGTAATAATTGTCAAACAGGTTGCTCATTTCACTATTTCTACTAACTGAGCGAAAAACTGAAACGGAAACCTAACCCAGCAGAACGCAATACATTTAAAAACCTCTCGTCTCTCTAAACTCCTATTCAGCTCCGAATGCTGACTGATTCACTCCGTAACCGTGTGCAGAATTCGTCAATTCGTCGCTAATCGCGTCACTAATAAAACGGGAACGAAAGACAGGAGCCGTGAACTGACGCAATCACCCTCTGCCGCCCTGCTGGGGGGCTGCATTTTACCCCCGGCAGCTGATTGCGTTCCGCCTGCAGCTCAGAGACATTTGAGATAACAGATAAGCGAGGAAAATGCGATCAGAAGTAAACAAACGCGCAAACGAGGAACTCTTTGTATTTTCACAACAAATCCTGCGTTTGTTTCACACGTAAGAAAACGGAATCCGTTATTGCTTGATGCACTCTTTTTTTAAATGATCTTCTGTGGTACTTCCCGGACCCCTTATCCACGTCAGACATTTGAACTCACGCATCTCCTCCTCCGGAGTTTCACTTAACTACGTTGTCGATCACAGCGGAACGAAACTCAACACTAAACTCCGATTGGCCTCACCGCTCGCCGACTGTGACCAGCGAAACCGACGAACGAAACCGGCTGACAACTAAACGCCTGTGATCGGTCCACGTGGCTGCCGGTTCCCAACAGACAGCGAAGTCCACGGAAACCTTTGCCGCCACAGTGACTTTACTTAGAAAGTTTGAGAAGTTCATTTTTGAGTTGGAAAGTTAAAACATGAAATGCCAAACATTCCAAAGTGACCGGAGAAAAAAGTGGGAAGGAGTAAAAACGAAAAACCGTCCACACCAGAAACTACTCTGAAAAGCACAATTTCTGCAGAAGTTTAACTTATTAAAAGTTAAACTCAGGTCTGGTTGCTACGTTTCTTCTACCCCCTAAGTCTTGTTTTTTATTTACAGCCTTGGATTTGAGAAAAATATTTTAAAAGTCGAATGCAAACCCAAACGGTGGCAAGCAAATCCACATTTGGAGAGCTAAGTGATCCAAATCTCTGCTAAACGTTCAGTGAACGAAGCAGTAGGTGTTTGAACAGCGTCTACTGTTGCCGTTCCCAATGGTGAACCACGGCAGAGGTCACCTGCTCGGCTCTCCCTTTTCTAACGCTTTGTTTTCCGGACCAGTGCAAGGAGCAAGGTGGGTCAAGGTGGGCAAGATGGAAGGTCCCTGAGATCAACTCGACTTCACCCTCCACGTTTACGACTGGCCGGGTCACCCGTCAACGGCCGGCGAGCAGATACCTCTTTGTGCCGGACCACCTAGCTGCATGCTAGTTTGTTCTTCACCCCTTGTTGTTGATATTCTGCAAAGATCATTTATTTTTCCTACTGCTGGTTTCCTGGAAATGCCTTGGAAATGGAGTCTGCAACAGTTGTCTTCTACTTATTCAACAATTCATTCCTAAATGTGAAAAAAATGGAAGAATATCATATCTGCACCGTCTCCACTCAAATTTGGTACTTTTCCTCCATTCTGCATCACAATTAATAAGCTAAACTGTAGATGGAAACGTAAAAAAATCAGAATCTTAAAAAAAACTCATAAAATTGCCCACGTACATAATTTTTGGAGGTGTTTGTCGTTCGATGCCGATATCCTGCTCGGCGCTCATGTGAAATTGTCTTCCGGCGTCCGAACGATCTTGTAGGGCCAGTAATGACCCGGAACTGTACCAGCTTCACGATGGCGGAGACCCATATTTCCAGACAATCACCATTTACCTGGATCTTGAAGGTGAGCGAGGTTCTTAAATCCTGTCCTTTATTTAGCCCAAACAGCACCGAGAAGATGATAAGACAGCCGGGGATAGTGACAGAGTCTGACCGGTCTTTGGTTATCAAGTGGTCGTATTTACTATCAATATATTGTGGGTAAAATCAGGAACGCACTGCCCTGAGTGGCCGGGTGTGTAAGTGTGTGCGTGAGTGTGGCCTGAGCTTTCCTGTAGGTGTGTCTTTGCGTCTCTGTGTCCGGGCCCCAGGGTGAAGGGGTCGGCCACGTATATAAACTCCAGCCGTGCATTTTTACTTTGAGGGATCAGTGGTGTCTTATAGTTGCTTGTTGGTTAATTCTTGCAGGTAAGTGCTGAATTTTTGTTGTACCATCATCTGAGTTTAAGGAACTTATTATCATATCCAGGCGGTCACCGTTTTTCATTCAGAGCAAGAAATCTTTACATTTTTTTAAAACAAAATAGTCACAAACAGCTACAGGATCAGTACAAATCATTTCCTTTAGACCAGTTTTAAAAATGCTGTCCTTTACAAGCCATTCGGTTTTAATCTTAACACGTCAGGACTTTGCCGACTTACCATTAAATGAAGATGAAAAAAATTGTCATTGTCGTTGCATTAGGACAATTGCATGGAAAAAAAAAACATTCTCTGCTTCTGATTTCTAGACGCCAACAAACAATATGCAGCACTGCCAAACAATCTGTCTTTTTTTTTTTAACCTGGTACAAAAGGGACATTTACAGTAAGCAAACGTTTTTTTTGTCTTGCATCCAGCCACTGAGCTGCAGCAATAAGGAAGAGGGGTCAAACACTGGACACATTCGCGTTATTAGGTCGAAAAACTGCGAAAAGTGTTCAGTTTGTGTTTTTCGGGATGCGAAAATGCCGGCGTGCAAAAGCAAATTCTTCGGTAATATGTGTCTGTTAGATAGATAACACTTTTTTCTTACCTGGAAATATTTGAATGTTACAAATTCAAAAATATCTGAAATAATCGTAACAATTCGTGCCGTAACGGTTAAATGTGTTTTCTGACTTTATTCATTACCGACAACGTATGTTTATTAATAAAAAAAGTCTTTGCAGTCAAGAATTGACCGTTTTATTAACTGCGTCTCTTGGCGAAATGTACCTCTCCGTATTCTCCGTTTCTGTCCCGACCCACCGCGCTGGGGGAAGCACACGCAGGACGGCCAGACTAAACTGTGTAAATAACATCACCCGATGCTGGTATATTACATAAGGCAGAACTTAAGCTGTTTATAGCCCAGGACATGAGGCGTGTTTTGAAAATACAGTCTGTTGTCAGAAACAACTAAATTCAATGGTCTGTTCAAAGACATTCGTGCTGTTTGTTTGCCGCTTATGCTACACGGCTCATGAGGCGATGGGCTTTTGTGAATGGAGTTAACTTACATTTCAGCTGCTCGCTTCTGCCGGCCCGGCCCTGGTAAGGTTTCGCATCCGTTGGTCCTTCAGTATTGCCCGCCCCCCACCCCCCCATCCCCAGCGATGCTGCCAAGCTCACCTCAACAGCGGGAACCCGCTAGCGTCACGCGGCCCTCGGAGTCGGTGTGTATCTAGGACTTCTGCTTGGTGGCTTCGGCTCTGGCGCTGGCAGGAGCTGCAGCCGCGCTTTGCAGCCTTTGCCCCCGTGCTGCGCACGCGCTGCCATGTTTACAGCCCAAACACGCGTCCCAAACACTGCGGGAGCAAGCGGAGCGCCGCTGAGAGGAGTCCCTGAGCGGGACCCTCAGGCTGGGCTCCTTGGCACAGCTGAGATGTTTCCCCCCTGCCTATTAAAACGAACAGCACTGGTTGCGAGGCTCAGCTGCTTTGTCCGTGTCCTTGTCTTGTAGGCGTACATGGAGCTGAGCAAACTCATGAAGGACCAGAACCAGCAGGCCTACTGGCAGGAGACAGGTCGATGGGTGGGATACGAGGAGAACTACGATCCAGAGGTAGGGGGATGGGGCCCCTCACACATCTCCTACCTGACCTTCAAGAGCCTGATCGATCTGCGTAGGACCATGAGCACAGGTGACACCTTCACAACAGACCATGTCCTTTGACAAGCAGCTCACACGCATTTCACTCCTGCCGAGTCCAGGCTAATTCACAGCGGTATTGTTGCTGGCCTACGTAGTCTGGAAGCTAAATGACTAAAGAACCTAGTCAAATAGCAAGCATAAAAAAACACAAAACAGCTGAGAGATGAAGTGCGTAAACATATAAGCCTGAGCTGTTTCTGCTGGGAATTCCACATGGACGGGGCAGCGCGTCTGAACGACTACGTTCCCTATAACGCGTCTTTCTTCAGACCACTGTTGTTCCCTCTTTTATCCTGCAAAAAAAAAAAAGAGTTTAGCACAAATCTGAGCACGGGAGTCAAGAATCGGAAACGAATGAAAGCCGAGAACCCATTTATAGACCCCGTGTATACAGTAAACACGCGAGAATAACCTATACGTTCCCTTCACACGTTTGTTTCCACAGCACTATACATGACAGAAGAGACACCTTTAATTTTGTTTGCATTTGCGGCCACGAACGCGCGTATATATATAAAACACCGTTCCAACTCTCGAGAATTGAAAACCCGGTAAAAGACGCGGAAAAGCCAGCGTGCGTTTCTAGTCACAGCAGTTCCGGTACTTTCGACCGGACGGAGGAGCCGCGAAATCGGAAATCGGAAGCTCATAGCCGAGTTAAGGACACACTGAGAGAAAACTGGTTCCACCGGTCGTGATGGTGTGTGATGAGCACCAGCTTTGCCCCCTCCTTGACTGCCGAGGTCTGACTGCTGTGCGAGAAAAGAAAAGGCTAGTTTTCTGCCCACTCGTGTGACTTTGACCTTCTTCGGAGCGCTTCACCTTCTCTTCTCTCTCACTGTTCTGCTCGATTCATTTCGTTTCCTCACCGGAGCGACAGAGCACTGAACAGAGTGACCATAATATAGAGTTAAACCAACTACCAACCATGTAGAGCGACACCCCCACACCCTCCCCCTTCAGGTATTCTAACGTGGAGGATATTACGAAGAAATGTTAAATGATTGTTAGCGCTGAGCTACAGCCTCTGGAAGCCAAATTCAGCATCCAGGGTGAACATGTTCTCCATGTTGGTCTCCATCTCACATTATTCGTCTTTATTCCCCCCTCCCACCTTCACACATCATCTGCACCCCCCCGAGCAGGCGTGGCGATGCTGGACCGGGAGGAGCGTACCCTGGTGAGCATCGCTGAGACCCTGGCAGATGAGCTAGTGAATAGGAAGGAGATTCGCCCGAGTGACCGCGAAGGTCTGCTGAAGGCCCTCCTGCAGAGTCACAGGTAACACACGCAACTGCCTCAAATGGCCGCATTGTATTTCACCCCGGGGTATAACGTACATTTAAGGAACCTATCGGCGCCTTGTTCTGTCTGTAGTCTCAAAACAATATCGATCCACCGAGGGAATTTTTGTTTTAACTCTTATATTTAACTGCCACGTTTAACTTGAACCCAAACTTCACAGTCAATCCAAACCAAAGGAGACCCACACCTTGGTGCCTAACTTGGAGATGAAGACGTTCTCAGTCACGGAGCCGGTAGGTATATGTCTGCACCACACAGAATCGGTGGGTGGGTGTCAGGAGTCTTTAGGAGGACACGGCTCACCCCCGCCCCCCCATCGAGCAAGAGAACCTCGACTGGACAGGAAAATCTTACTGAACTAAGACATGTGCATCTTAGACATTTGTGGACTTCAGCTTCCACATTCGATCGCAATGTGTTTGTAATACAGCTACTACGTTCTTTAGTTATCAGAATAGAGATGCAAGATTTAACTGTTATTCCTGGTAAAAGTTTCCACGTGCACAGTTCATAGAGGACAGACATTGGACACTAGCAGATGACGATAATGTTAGTAATGTTAACGTGGAACACCTCTTCGGATATCTGTTTACTAAAGGACCTCTTCCTCTCTTCCAGAGAGAAGCCTCTAACACCGTGGAAGCTTCAATGGTCCTTGTAGGTACGTGTGAAATTGAGCGAGTTGCCGTTGCAGGGACTGTAAATGCAATGAACAAGGAGATGTATCATAAAACTGGACAACTGGAGCTTGAAGTGACTCTGTACTCAGCGCTATATCTCTACGTTTTGCCCTTTAGAGAAGAACCTTGTTTTCTCGTGTGCCATCACTCGCCATAGTCCTTCGCCGCTCTTTGCTGCCCCGTTGACCAGATTTTCTGACTGAGCTGCTTTCCCAGCTATGACTGTAGAACACGGTCATTATTCGTAACAACCCTCATCGCGACGTGTCATCAGCCAGGGTGCACCAAGTTGCCCTGCAACTCAGCTCAAACACCCACTTTCCACCCTTTCTTTAAAACTTGAATCTCCTTTTTTAAAGAAAAATATTGTGTCAAAATCAGCAAAACCACCTAGTATATTTTATTCCCCACAGAAATTCGGGATTTGATACTTAAGAGTTTGCCGACACTATTGTTTTACGTTCTTAAGATGCCTACTTTCATCTAGAACAGAATTCCTTATATCAAGTCATATTGCATGGAAAACAAAACAAGTGATCTGATGGATTAATACCTGAGGGGGGAACAGGTTACCATAATATTGTTGTGTGTGTGTGTGTGTGTGTGTGTGTGTGTGTGTGTGTGTGTGTGTGTGTGTGTGTGTGTGTGTGTGTGTGTGCGCGCCAGGGGCCCTGGACTTCCTAGAGAAGCCCACTGTAGCCTTCGTGAGGCTAAGAGAGGCTACGGTGCTGGAGTCGGCGCTTGAGGCACCAGTGCCGGTCCGGTTCGTCTTTGTGCTGGTGGGACCCAGCAGCAGTGGGATGGACTTTCACGAGACAGGACGGGCCATGGCTGCGTTGATGGCCGACAGGGTAAGGGATGAGTAGGAGGGGAAGAACTGCAGAGATGGAGGGCAAAGGAGGGACAGTAGTAAGAAGGGGTTTAAAGGGGACAGTCAGTAAAGTTGCAGTAAGTGACAGGATTGAGAAGAGAAAGACAACGAACCCGATTAGAAATAGCTGGACAGGACTGCAGCTTTCTGAGCAACAAGCTCTCGCTTCGGTCCAGGTATTCAACTTGGCAGCATTCCACGCTCAAAACGATCGAGAGTTGATGGATGCCATGACAGAATTCATGGACTGCAGCATTGTGATCCCACCAACCGAGATCCAGGACGAATCCATGCTCAATTCCATCATCAGCTTCCAGAAGAAGCTCCTACAAGAACGCCTCCGGCCCTCCAACCCCAGGCTCTCTTTCGACTTCAAACCACGCAGAGGTGACGACAGTTTTCAAAAATAGATGTTGATTTGTGTGCGGGAACCTTGTCCTCCCATATTCTGGTTTAACTAAGTTGTTCGCCTTTCAGCTAATGTGACACTGACTTGTGCGTTTCTCACTTAGCTTCAAAACTTGACGGTCCACCACCAGAAGACCCACTAGCACGTACGGGGCGGCCATTTGGGGGAATGATTAAGGACTTCAAGAGGCGCTATCAATATTATGTCAGCGACATCACAGATGCCCTCAACGTTCAGGTTCTGGCTGCCATTATCTTCATATACTTTGCTGCTCTTTCTCCTGCCATCACCTTCGGAGGCCTGCTGGGTGAGTGTCAAACTCTGTTGTATTGCTGAGATGGAGGACTTGCTTATTATCATGCTTAGAGGTCTTCATGTCGGCACGCAACTTAAGAGCAAAACCACTGGTCAGTCTGGGATATTCAGATGTCGTTTCCTTTGCTCTTTTGCCTAACCCAGCTGACAAGACCGATAACATGATGGGGGTGTCAGAGCTGCTGCTCTCCACAGCAGTCCAGGGCGTCATCTTCTGCCTCATTGCTGCACAACCCATCCTTGTCATTGGCTTCTCTGGGCCTTTGCTGGTATTTGAGGAAGCCTTCTTTGGGGTAGGTATTGTGCAAGGAGCAGGTCCATGAAGTGTTTTTGGTCCTACACTCCAGCTAGATGCCTGCAGCTTCCACATAAGTGGACTGTGAACATCTGCGCTTCATTATCCCTGGTCAAGTCCAAGGGTCTCAGCATAAATATAATAGAAACAACAACAACAACAACAATAATAATAATAATAATAATAATAATAAAACCCTACCTAACCGGACTGAAGAATGTCAGAGTTTGTGGTTATAAATAATTTAAGAAGGCATTTTTTTTTTAAAGCTGCCACGAACATTTCATCATAAAAAAAAACCTCAAGAGAAAGTGACATATATTTTTGGAAAAATCTCTCCTTTAAGTTCTGCAAGTCTCAAGGGATCGAGTACATTGTGGGCCGCGTATGGATCGGCTTGTGGCTGGTGTTCATTGTGGTAACAATGGTGGCTGTCGAGGGAAGCTTCCTGGTGAGGTTCATCTCACGCTTCACACAAGAGATCTTCTCCATCCTCATATCCCTCATCTTCATCTATGAGACCTTTGCCAAGCTCATCAAGGTACATCTTCACTTCCCATTTGTAGCTCCACCAACCGCCAAATCCATCCTGCCTCAACATGTTGCTGCCCCTGTTCCTTAAAATCATCTTTGTCCTAAACTTTCAGTTTTCCTTTTGTCCATCAAAGATACTGTTTTTACTCACAGCTTCTCAGTTTCAAAACTAGTCTTTTCTAAGAGGTGATATAGTTTTTGGTAATAAGTGCTGGTTATATTTTAATAATTAGCAACTGTTGGACAACATCTCCTCAGGTACCTTTCTTCTGTCTCTCAAACACCGCACAGTTTCCAGCAGCCTGACCTCCAGTTCTCCAGATCTGTTAAAATCATACCTTGGAAAATCAATAAACTGTGCTTAACTCCTCCTCGCCTTCAGGTGTTTAAGAAACACCCGTTGAGTTTAAACTACGATCATCTTAACGGGAGCGCAGAAGACCCCTTTCATCCCATCCTGAGACACGACCACATTTTCGACAACTCCACTGGCAACGTCACCACCCTGACAGAGGTCCGCGAGACAGCGTACCCCAACACCGCTTTGCTCTCCATGTGTTTGATGTTTGGGTGCTTCTTCATCGCATATTTCCTCAGGCAGTTTAAGAACGGACACTTCCTGCCAGGAAAGGTAAACCTGTTGCTGTTGCCCTGGTTTCTTGCTCAAGAAGTCAAAAAAAAAAAAAAAAAAAAAATCACAGTAGAATTTAGATATATTGACCAACACAGGAAGAACACAGAAAATTAATTTAAAAATTAAATATACCTCTTATTATATTCTTTAATATGTAAAAACATCTATTTAGGAATATTCTGTTGTTGTACGTACTGTATTGCTTATAAGTGTGTCCAGTGCAGGTGGTGATGGCTGTTAAGATTTAAAAAAAAAAAAAATAAAAATAAAAATTCTTTTTAGATTCGTCGCCTGCTTGGAGACTTTGGAGTCCCCATCGCCATTTTTGTTATGGTTGTGGTTGACATCAACATTCAGGATACCTACACTCAGGTGAGCACAACACACTCCAACAAAGTTGTCTTACGACGCTACCATTATCTTAGAAAATGTCTGCACCAATTTAAGGAGGTAAAACTGTCTATAATGCAAACACCATATAGACACGATATATATGTCCAGAACTTGTCACTGGACAAACAAATGAAAGCAGTGGTGTGTATAGGGCTGTTATTTATGTTATTTATGTCCTCTGTTTCTTCACGACAGAAACTTGTGGTACCCAAAGGTCTTACAGTATCCAACCCCGAAGCCAGGGACTGGTTCATCAACCCGCTGGGGATAAAGAAAGCTTTCCCTGTCTGGATGATGTTTGCCTGCGTGATCCCAGCCTTGCTGGTCTTCATCCTCATATTCCTGGAGTCTCAGATCACCACGTCAGTGCAAGATCAAATTATTTATCCATTCATCCATCACCACTGAGAGCTTGTCGAATTGTGGTTGTACTGTCAAGCAGCGAGAAGGGACTCAGTCGCAGCGGAGTTGTGCACACTCGTGTATTCGGTCAGACTTTAAGAGCAATTTAGGGTCACCAATCCACGTGACGTGTATTGGGACTGTGGGAGGAAACGAGACAAAAATGTACGGACACGGAGCGAACATGCAAATTCCACAGAGTTTGATTCGAACTCACGTCTCTCACGTCGCTACTCGTACCACCCACAAAAAATGTTGGGCCTTAACAACATAATCTTCTCTGACCTCATAAACCAGTGTATAAATACAGTCCTGCATGCCTGATGTCAAACTAAATCCTATTTATATTCAGAAGTTATTTAAAGACCAGCCATTTTAAATCAAGACAAGAGCTCTTGGCTCTTAACATTTGAGAACCTCAGAGGTACATGAATAAAGTGGTGTTTGAGTGAAGAATCACATGCTGCCTTTCCTGGACCTTGCAGGCTGATTATAAGCAAACCAGAAAGGAAGATGGTTAAAGGTTCCGGGTTCCACCTGGACCTGCTGATCTTAGTGACCATGGGGGGGCTCTGTGCCATGTTTGGGCTGCCCTGGCTGAGCGCGGCCACGGTGCGCTCCGTGACCCACGCCAACGCCCTCACCGTCATGAGTAAGGGGCCCAAGCCAGTGATTGAGAAAGTGCTGGAACAGAGAGTAAGCGGCGCAATGGTCGCTTTGTTGGTTGGTGAGTCCTTTTTCTGTTCAGCTTCTGCCATTTTCACAGGCACCTTGCCTAATTTAAACTGTTAAGCTTTTTCTTGGTTCTTAGTGTTAACTTTGGAGTGACTTGAGTGTCTTGTTCTTTTCAGGTCTGTCCATTCTGATGGAGCCCATTCTGAAGATGATACCCATTACGGCTTTATTTGGAATTTTCCTTTACATGGGCATTACGTCGCTTAGTGGCATCCAGCTGTGGGACCGCATACTGCTGTTGTTCATACCTAAGAAGTACCATCCTCAGGAGCCCTATGCTACCCGGGTAAAAATTCATTTTCTGAGAGTACATAAGCATTTCTTTTTTTTTTTTTTTTTTACACACTTTTCACTGCTGCTTAAGGACGTTACCTCAAATGACCCCTAATTTTTTTTCTAAACTATAAAGACAAAATGAAAAAGCCACACTGCACTCACCAAAACCGTCAACTTCCCAGGAAAAAAATACATCCGACACATCCGTCTCGGAACCACGTCGGCTTTGCCCTGAATAAGTACCTTCAAATCACGCACAAAACCGTCCAGTACAAAACACAACTAAACACTCACTACACACTGGTGTAAACAACTGAAAACAAAGGGGTTCACGTATTAGTAACCAGGAGCCGTGTGTGTTGCGTTCAGGGATTTGCAAAAAATCAGACCTGCAGTTGAGTGTAACTGGGTGGATAAATCAAAGTTGGTGGTTTTTTTTCCCCTAAATTCAGAGAAATTGGAAAAATATAAATAATGCCAAGCATTGTTTAGCGCTTTAAATACTGCGTTTCCCCTTTTAATGATAAATCTCCAGGACCATGGAATCTATTATGGGACTTTTGAAAATTGTTTCATCTGCACATGTAGCTGCTTAGGAGGTGAGAGTGTTTGCAGGTGTTTAAGTGAACAAAGTCGGTCGAATTCACCGTGTCTCGCAGGTGAAGACCAGCAAGATGCACACGTTTACCCTCATTCAGACGGGCTGCTTGGCGGTGCTGTGGATGGTCAAGTCCAGCCCCATCTCCCTGGCCCTGCCTTTCGTTCTCATCCTTACCATCCCGCTGCGCATGTTCATGACGGACCGCCTCTTCACTGAAATGGAGATGAAATGTGTAAGTAGTGGTGAGATGACTCCTCGTGACCTCGCGAGACATTCTGTCACATCGAATTTAGTCATACGTTCACGACGACAATAAAAGTGAACCGAATTGACGCAGCTACCCGTAGGATCGGATACTACAGACGGCGTTGTTGACGCCGCAGCTTCGACAGATGCTCGTTTCGATTTTTTTAGCCCCCCTCAGAGCCACGCTGAGAAAACGTGCCTCCTCAGACAGCGCAGTGCACATGTTCTGCACACGTTTTCAATAACCCCCCGTGTTGTGTTTCAGCTGGATGCCGACGACAGCAAGGTGATGTTTGAGGAGGAGCCGGGACAGGACATGTACACCGAATCCCAGATGCCAATATAGACACCTGCAGTTCTGCCCCCCTTCAGGCCTCGTGTCCCTGTCGCACACTGACCAGGACAAAAATTATTATACTTTAACATGACCAAAATGTTTCAAATATACTTCAGGTGGTGCGACTAAACCTAGTGCCATTATTGTGCCAGTAACAATTATTTTAAGCAACGTACGGATTCAAAAATATTGCTGCTGTGTAGATATTATCAATCAGCATTTCCATACACGTCCTCATATTTTCACAGTAAAACCTGTAATAATTTACTAAACTGACTGATATATGACAAATACTGGGTTATGTTATTGCAGTTATTTTAATACCAAGTTTTCAGTTGAGTTATGTAATGTTTTTTGGTTCATTTTTCCCACCTGTACGTGAATAAATCTAATTTTCACTTTTCAGCTTTGCCATAAAAGTGGTGTCCAGTCCTCGCCACGCGGCGCAAAGTGCGAAGATGCAAATACTGTATTTTACCGCAGTGAACTAAGGGTGCAGAAGCACGTTTGCTCGGGGCCGATTTAAAACCCACTACATCCCGCAGGAATTCACGTGTTTTGCTTTCTACAGTTCATTAAAATTTTAAAGCTGAACGTTAATATTGTTTTTATTTTTAAAAAAAAGTCTGTACAAGAGTATTGGAAGGAAAATGCATAAGAAAGAAATAAAAGTGAACCTTTATTTCGCTGACACTTTTGTCCACTAACAGCCTTTATACATTCAACTTAACAGAGATTCACCCATTTATAGCAGGCATTGCAAACGTATCATTCCATAGTAATCCTTTCTCAAAGGGTGGGGGGGGGGGGGATTCGAACCCACAACCGCCGTCGGCCTACAAATACAGCTGCCCGATCACCCGGAACCCGCACGGGCTTAAAAACCCCCTCCTTTCCGTCAATCTTTCACAGTCCATGGGTGGAAACACACGCGAGGTTGTTATTGCGTACGCGGAAGGGCGCGAAGCCCGGTTCGCTTCGGTTCGGTTCGGGCGCGCGCGGCGTCGAGCGGACGGGCTGCGCGCTCATTGGAATGTCAGTCACTTTGCGGGGACCGCGCGCCTCCGATTGGCCGCCTCGGGCCCCGCCCACAAACAGGCAAGGTGGAGTTGAGAAAAATTAAATTAAAAATGAAGCTGCCAAATAGAGTCTGCAGATTATCAATGAAAGTGTTTCCAAGTGCGCTTCTCGCGCGGAAACAGCCGGCGGCTCGAGGCGGCCTCGTGCCACACGCTGTCACGTTTCGACTTTACGCCACTTCTTCGTAGCTAACACTTGTTTTTGTGGGGGGGGGAAAAAAAAACAAAACAAAACAAAAAAAATCGCCTTGCATTGCTAAACATTTAATGAGCAGCGCGGCGTCTGCTGGGTGAATCACCAAAAGGGGCAAAGTTGCGCGGGAGGATGTCGGCGCTGTTATGCGGTCGGATCCCGGGCAGAAAAGCGAGAGTACGAACCTGCCTGCCCGCGCGCGCTCACAGGAATGGCTGCTGCGCGACCGAGGACGCGGAGAGCGAGAGAGCGAGTGAGATGGAGGCGGGGGAAGTTCCCATCTCTGCGGGGACTGGAGTGTCTCTGCCCTGGACCGGCGGCGCAGTGCTGGCTAACATTCAACCCAGCCCTTCCACAGCGAGCTCCGCGCACGCACTGCTACAGGTAAGCTGCGCGCTCCCGGCCGCCGCACACTTTTCTCCCTGAAACGTTACAAACTCACCGGCAACCGGCTAAAGCAGCAGCTGCCGCCGGCGGCGAGTAAGTCCTCACTTTCCCCCCAACCTTCGCTTCGTGCCATGTTTTCAAACAAAATACTTGTACCTGCGTGGGGAGCTGGAGGGAAGGGCGCGTTTCGAGGTCGCCATGCCGATTAGCTGCTTCTGAGTGTCGGCTGGAAGGTGCGGAAAGTCCTCCCGCCGCCGCCACTGCCGAACGTCCGCTGCCGACTGCTCTAAAGCGCGCCTTAAAACGGCGGCGTGAGCGCGCTGCCCCCCTGTCCGCCAGCACACGGAGAGGCGGTCACCCGGAGACCTCCACGCGGTGGCTGTAGGGATAACCCGCCGCCCGTGCGCTCGGCCATCTGGGAGCGCGCTGTAATTTCTCACCGCTCCGCTCTCCGTCGGCTCCGCCAGACCCGTCGATCCACGCTCCCGACAGCGCGCTTCCTCTCCGGCTGAATTTCGCCCGGACCCGTCCGGCACTCCGGCCCAGGTTAGTAGCGAGCTGCGCTCCTCTGCGGTTTAATTCGGCTTTTTAGGCGGGTTCGGCGGCCGTTGGTGGCGTCCGGCGCGGCTCCGAGCATGGCGGCTCTGGCTTCGTGCTGCGTCGCCATTCTAGCGCCCCAGCGCCGCCGTCTCGGACACCGACCGTCGAAGCGGAGCCGCGTCGAAATCCTCTCCACGCTACGCGCGCTCGTCGACATCGTGCCCAGACCCGCATTTTATCTCGACGGGTTCCGTGTTTTTGTTTAGGACCGCAGCTCCGCGCGCCTTATTTTGTGCCGTTTCTTGCGACTCTCCAGCCTTTGAAGACCGCACTTCCACCGCCATCGAGCCCGCGACGCCGAGCGCCCGCTTCGCTCCCCCCTTAGGACGTCGCTCTCCTCCAGTAAGTGTTTATTTACACCAACACAGCGGTGCCGTTTCAATAAACTCCACTCTTTTTTTTTAACCTAAGTTTGCTCTTGTTTTTCCGTCTGTAGCCGCTTCACTTTATTATCCCGACTTGTTTGTAGAGGTCAACGCCGCCGACACACCGGAGCGTCAGCTCGATTTTAGCCGATTAGTCGAGCGCTTCCAGCCATTTGTGGACGTTTCGATGTGTCGAACGCGCATTTGTTCGGTTAAAGAGGCGATTTTAAAGCCCCCCGTTAGCAAAGTGAGGCTCGCGGCGGTGACACGTTAACAGGCGAAAAACATGGGTTATGCTGGAAAGATCAGGTTCGTCCCCCAAACAAAAGCTTGACAGCGAGGGGCTGGGAATCAGTTGGTCTTGTATTTTAATACGTGTTGATGGTTTTAAAAATATATATTCGACCAGCACGCGTTCAGCGGCGATCCGTTCAGCCTCCTAAGCACAAGTAAACAAGGTTTCGGCTAATCCGAAGGAAAATGTGGGGGGGAAACGTAATTTAGTCGAATTTTGACTTGTTTTTGGTTTTTATTGTATCTTAAATGGCGTGTAAAAGAGCGCGGAATGCGTCAGGAGAGGTTATTTTTGTAGCAGCCCGGTGCTGCGACGCGACCGCCCGGAAAGGAAGACTCGGGGCGCCCAGGGCTTTTGTTACGGCCGCCATGTCTGTCTGAGTCGCTAGCGCAGCACTGGAAAACGCGGTCGCCCCCGTTTTCTGACGCCTCAAGTCGGCCAAATTCGGAACGTAGTGTGGCTTAAAATCTCAGTTTAATCGAACGAAGCGATGTTTTGTGGACGAGGGGTGGGAGAAAAACGTCGCTTTGTTTGTCTTGTTTTTTTCCCCCCCGCGGTGAGCGGAGCGCCATTGCGTGGCGTGGACCGGCCCCGCGCGCTGTGGGTGTGCGCTCTGAGGCGAGTCGCGGGCATTTTGCAGTGGATCCGCGCGCCCATTTCCCCCCGTCAGCCGCTGCAGCCCAGAGCAGCGCCTCCGCGGTCAGCTGGTCCGCCCGCCCGCCCGCTGTCACGCGTCTGTGCGCGTTCGCTTCCTCCCAAAAAAATAGCGCTCCGCCGGCGTCCGGATCGCGGAGAAGAGGCGGCAGACGAGCCGCGCAGGCGGTCGCTGGAAAAAGCCGAGGCGAAAAGACAAGCCGGCGTCGTGTAGGGAGCCGTTTATCCGAGGAAAGTTGCGGCGCACCGCCGCCGAGCGCACGGTTGTTATGAGGTGCTTCGTCACAAATCTATAAACATGTCTTCTCGTGTAGAGAGACGGGCTCCGATGGGCGGCGTGATGAAGAAACATTTAAACAGCGTCCTGGGTGGATGTTTTAACCCGAGGAATGTTATAGGCTGGGAAAGTCCTATAGCGTCGTGTGTTTTAAAAAAAATAAAAGGTTATTCCACGTCGCTTAGATGCGAATTGTTATATCCATTTTTGTTGAAGAATAAAGGCGATGGCTCAAGTCCGGTCTCCATTTTTTTTTTTCTCTCCCCCCCCCGTCGATGTCGGTTTTAAACCGCTGCATTTCTGTGTGAAGGACTATTAATGCGTCTCAGCACATTGGATTAGAGGTGAATTACTGTGACGCACATCCATGTGAACGCAATTTTATTTCTGTAGACTAATAACGGTCCCTAAAACGAAACGTTTCCATGAATAAATGAACATTGACGGATTGAACCTGTTTCTTGTGACGCGAGGCGTGTGGCAGCGTGTAGCTGTCGCCTCACGGAAGCCATGCACCGTTTAAAAAGACATAAAACACATTTAAGGCAGAATTAGTTGGAATATGTCTCAAGTTGACATATGATTATCTAGTACTTTTCCAAATCACCCATAATCCTGGTTTGGAGTTTAAAAAAAAAAAAAAAAAAAAAAAGATTTAAGTGTTGGCAGTATTTATATGCCTGTCCGAGGCAGAACCTGTAGGGCTGCTTGTTTTATAATACCTGCCTAATATATATATATATTTTTTTTCTTTTTATAGAAAAACTTGAGAGAATGAATGGAGAAATGGAATCATCCACTAAGGATCAAGGTAACAGATGAGGGCCCTGTGTGTGACACCTCCCTTCAAACACACATTTCAGCAGTTCTTTTGCCTGTATCAATCTCACACACACACACACACACACACACACACACACAGTCAGTGTGTGCTGTGACACTCATCCAGAGTGCAGTGACAGGTAAAGAGCAACAGGTGGCAT
Organism: Arapaima gigas; assembly: GCA_900497675.1. Classification (NCBI taxonomy): domain Eukaryota; kingdom Metazoa; phylum Chordata; class Actinopteri; order Osteoglossiformes; family Osteoglossidae; genus Arapaima; species Arapaima gigas. Next base: position 189,722 of record UFQX01000452.1, read on the forward strand.
GCTGGTTAGAGCTCTCCCTTTGTAACTTATCACTTGAAGCCCCCTGTTTGAAATGGAAACAAAATGCTCGTGGTGAAATATAATTATTTATCAATGTTTCACATGCTTATCTAACATTGGAGCCCCTCGTGGCTAAGATAATGGTATCACTGAAAAATCCCAAATGAGGATTATGGACTCAGTTGAAATAATTAGTATCTGGTTTATGTTCAGGTCCTAAAATATGTGGGTTATAGAAAACCAACTATAGTTGTGCTTTTGCTGTGCTTTCTGTGACTATTTTCTTGTTTGTGTGCTTGGACTGCAGGGTGGGCTAAGGAGGACCTGCTGAAGTTGCTGGATGGCATGAAGGCCAACCTGCCCCAGAATGATATCAGTAAATACAAGACTGCCGAGTCCCATCTGGACTGGGAGAAGGTGGCTTTCAATCACTACTCGGCAGAGATGTGCAAGCAGAAGTGGCTCGAGATTTCCCGTGAGGTGGGCATCTGCTGCGGTCAATGCTTCAAAGCATCTTAAATCTGGTGGGGACTTGTCTGTTGGGGTTGGTTTTCAAAATGTTCATTTTAAAATCAAAGGCTGATACTGTCTCTGGGCTAGTTTGGAGTTGAAATTTTCACTTGTAATGTTTTCTGTTGCTCTTGCTAAAGCTGATAATGCTGCTTCTGCTCTCTGTCCAGGTACGCAAATTTCGCACACTTTCAGAGCTCATTGTTGACGCACAAGACTACATCAAGAACCCTTACAAGGGAAAGAATCTGAAGGTTGGTCTTCATGTCCAAACACCTGATTTTTGATCTGTTGTTATCACTTGAGAAAGCTACACCGTGTCTAATGGGACTGCTCGGCTGTCTGTTTCCAATTCATTTAACGTGTAGCCAGAAAAGTAGTTGTTCCTCTTACTTAATGTATTGCTCTTCTCCTCTGTCCTGAACAGAAACATCCAGATTTCCCAAAGAAGCCACTCACGCCATATTTCCGCTTCTTCATGGAGAAAAGGGCAAAGTATGCCAAGCTCCACCCTGAAATGAGCAACCTGGACCTCACCAAGATACTGTCAAAAAAGTACCGGGAGCTTCCAGATCGCAAGAAAGTAAGTAGTCAGACCCGCAGGTCAGTAAAACTGCTACTTGCAGGTAAAAGAAAATGACACGCAACTGATCCGGTGGCCTGAGTGGTTGATGCAGCAGGACGTTGTGACTCTATCCTCTGCTGCCCTCAGCAGGCACACAAAGACAAACGGTGTTTTTAATGTGTCTGTTGTCCAGGTTCAGACTAGTACCGTGCTTTTTTGTGAATTTTGGACCGTGTTAAATGTATCGTTCGTTTCTTTAATAAAGGCAAAGTACATGCAAGACTTCCAGAAGGAGAAGGAGTTGTTTGAGCAGAACATGGGGAAATTTAGGTGAGAAATTTTTGAAAACAAATATTTGCATGGATCAGGATTGTCTTTGTCGTCTGCCTTTTTATATACCTTTTTATTAGTATAAGAAATCTGGTCTTACAGCAGGCATGCTGGATGAATGGTATTACGTTTTGTACCTTTTCAAAAAGGGTAAACCTACCCTTAGAAAATGTTCATTTACAGTTGCTGTTGTTAAAAGGGTAGAGTCTGAAAAGGGAGCTCACATTTTCTGAAATGCCATTAAACTGTGTCTTGTATGTAAACCACTAAAAGCATTTTCTGTTAGAATATGGGCTGTTCGGTAACTGTTAACACCCTGACAGAATATGGTATGAAATCTATATGTGTAGGGAGGAACACCCAGACCTGATTGAGAACATGAACAACATGAAGCGCTCTGATGTGCCAGAGAAGCCCAAGACACCCCAGCAGCTGTGGTACAACCATGAGAAGAAAGCAGTCTTAAAGGCACACCCAGAAGTGAGTGCCTGCTGTTACTGTGGATCTTTGAATTGGAGGTTTCTTAGAATGATTTCTCAAAACTAATATCGGTTGCTGTCGAATATGAAATGTTTATATCAGGCTACCACCAAAGATATCAAAGAAACCTTGGGGAAACAGTGGACGCAGCTGTCGGACAAGAAGAGACTGAAGTGGATCAATAAGTCTTTGGAACAGCAGAAACAATACGAGGTGTGGTCTGGTTTCATTTCACCGTATGTGCTTTTGGACTGACCAACGGGAGTGTCACTGTGGTCTTTTTGCTCTTTCTTCAGGAAGCAATGCGCGAGTTCATCCAGCAACACCCAGAGCTCAACATGTCCCAAGAAGACATTAACAAATCCACCCTGACCAAGGCAGAGAGGCAACTGAAGGACAAGTTTGATGGCAGGCCTACTAAACCCCCACCGTAAGTCTGCTGCCCAAGATTGCCGCATGTGACGAGTGCCATCCGTTTAGAGGGAGTCTTATTTAACAGACGCCTACATTTTATGTTGCTGTAGCTATTAAATAAATAGTTAAAAGAATCAAGGGTTTCCAGTCAGATGTTTCTTTACCCTCCTCTGTTATAAGGTTTTCTAAAAACTTTGCCCCCCCCCCATCAGTCTATAGTCAAGCAAATAAATTACAAAAAATAATTTTTCTTGCTGTCCTTGTGAAAGTCCATCCTGCAAAGATCAGTGCAAGGAAATGCCTGCAATTGTCAAATCAGTGACAAAGAACCCTAGGGTGATCACAAAGGATCGGCTGACATCTCTTGTACTTGGTTCAAGGGAGGTTACCACAGAGAAAGCCACTGCTTTCCAAAAAAAAGTGCTTCTCTCAAGTTTGCAAAAGACCCCCTGGATGTTCCACGGCAATATTGGAATAATGTTCAAAGGACAGATGAGACTAGTTTAGTAAATGTACGCAGTATTATGTGTGGACAAAACAAAACATTGCACACCAACCACATCCCAACTGTGAAGCATGGTGGAGGGAGTATAATGATGTGGGGGGCTTTGCTACCTTGGGGCCTGGACAGATCTGGTCATCTGTGATGGCGCAATGAAATGTATCAAGGAATTCTACAGTAGAATGCCAGGACATCTGTCTGTGATTTTTAAAGTCAGAGGAAGTTTGGTCATGTTGCTTCACAGTCTGATTCATAATTACAGAACATATTTGGTTGTGGTTACTGCCATTCTTGCAGCAATCCAGATAATTCCAAAGGATTTGCAAACATTTCTCACATTACGTGGGTAATGCATCACCCCCCCCCCCCTTTTTTTTTTTTTTTTTTTTTTTTTTTTTTTTTTTTTTTTCTNACATTACGTGGGTAATGCATCACCCCCCCCCCCCTTTTTTTTTTTTTTTTTTTTTTAATCTGTGTCTTGTAGCAACGGTTACTCCATGTTCTGTGCGGAGCTGATGTCCAACATGAAGGATGTGCCAAGCACAGAACGCATGGTCATGTGCAGCCAGCAGTGGAAGCTCCTGAAACAGGGCGAGAAGGATGGGTACCAGAAGCGCTGTGAGCAGGTTTGTGCGCACAGTTCAAAATCCCACAGAAGTATTGCACGATTGCCCAGGTTTCTTCAAGAAAGTGGAAATGATTTTTATTTTTTGTTTTGCAGAAAAAGAAAGAATATGAAATTGAGATGAACCGGTTTCTTTGCGTAAGTAATTTTTGCAGTGCTGTATGTCTGCATTGATGCATTTTAATTGTAAATAAATGCTTGTAATGAGTTATGTTTTCTGCTAGACTCTGTCTGAAGAGGAGCAGCAGCGTGTGCTGGGTGAAGACAAGATGCTTGGTTTTAGCAAGAAGGGAGGCAGCAGCCCTTCATCAAAGAAAAACTCTAAAACAAAGGTAAGAAGGGCATAAGGTAGAACCACGTTAGGAGGATAATGTAGCATAAATCATTGAGGACCAGGGAAATAGACAAAAGCTGCACTTTAACTGATAAGTTTGTAGAAGAGTAAGTTCAACAAAGAGATCTAGTGTTACGACCTGCAGAGGTAGACCAAAGCAGATGAGATTGTGTCTGTCCTAGAATCCCTGAAGTAATCTGCACTTGGTCCCAACCTTCATTCGGCACTAAAACAGTCCAACTGAATTAGGAGTAAATGGGAATTGTTGTAAATGTTTCTGTTTTGAGTTATTATAAGTTGAATTTAATTTTTAGTTTACAGCTAAAAATGCTTCCCAATATAATCATGGCCATATGAATTTTTTTAAACAGAATCTGTTCTGTAAACAGGAATCGACAGAAATGTTTTTTGGTTTGAGTCATTTTTAGATTGGCTTTAGTTTTAATGTAGCTTAAAATTATAAATATTGACCAATACAATCGTAGCCATATCAAAAAAATTTTGTTTGGGTTTCCTAACCAAACAAATCACTGTCTTCCAGTCCTAATTGTGTTTGTAAGAAGAGGAAATGGTAAACTTTGACTTAAAGCCAGTTCTGTATGGTGTATCGTGTACTGTTTTTTTTTTTTTTTTTTTTTTTTTTTTTTTTTTTTTTTTTTTTTTT
>UFQX01000452.1:194204-245904 GCA_900497675.1 Arapaima gigas
TTTTTTTTTTTTTTTTTTTTTTTTCCCCCTCCTCTAACTCTTCCATGGGTGACGTTTTTCCCGTTTTGCAGACGGACTCGAGTAAGCCCAAACGGCCAATATCGGCCATGTTCATCTTCTCTGAGGAGAAGCGTCCCAAGCTACAGCAGGAACGGCCTGAACTCTCAGAGAGCGAGTTGACGCGCATGCTGGCCCGCATGTGGAATGAACTCTCTGACAAGAAGAAGGTAACTTTTGCATCTGTGCTCCTGCTAGGCCATTGCAAGGCTTTTTGGAAGTAACAATGGCTGATGTTTAATTGTTTACAGCAGTGACAGGTGAAATTGATTAGGTCCGACGCTCTGAAAAGCAAACGAGAAGGTGAAAAGATTCACTTCTACCTGGGCAACGTACTTGGCGTAATGTTTTAAGTTTGTTGTATGGAAATGCTGGCAGGCAGTTAATTTGTCTGAAGGTGTGAGTTCATGCAAGTGTCTGTGCCTCCATCTCGCAGGAGAAGTACAAACGTCTAGAAGCTGCTCTGAAAGCTGAGTCGGAGAAGAAGGGCCAGGAGGAGCGCAGCCGGCTGCCTGAGTCACCTAAGACCGCTCAGGAAATATGGCAGCAAAGTGTGATTGGAGATTACTTGGCCAGATTCCGGGTGAGTATGCGCTTCTGCAGGTAGTGCTTTGGTACTAACTGGGAAAGAACTAGTTAATTTGTCTTTGAGTGTTTTGTCCCCCGTACCTCTGTGGTGTTTTTCCTTGTTTGACATGTCCTTCTGCTTCTTTACCATAGAGTGATCGTGCAAAAGCCCAGAAGGCAATGGAGGCAACATGGAACACCATGGAGAAGAAGGAGAAGATTGTGTGGATTAAGAAGGCAGCAGAAGACCAAAAGAGATATGAGGTATAATGAATATGGATAAAATATTTGTTTATAGGCAATTGTAAGTAGCTTAAATTACAAACCTAATATTGTAAGGCACTTTAGAGAAAAGTGTAATCTAAATAATGAGAATTAAATAGCAAGGGTTTGAGTCGGTGAAACTCTCGAATGATGGCAGGTAACTAGTCATCCTTCACCACTTGGCTCCTGTCTCTCTGTAGAGGGAGTTAAGTGAGATGCGCTCGCCTGCTGCCGTCATCGCCTCAGGGAAGAAAATGAAGTTTGATGGAGAGCCTAAGAAACCTCCATCGTGAGTATCCTTGGGGTGTGAGAGTGCGTGAGTGCGAGAGCCTTGCAGGGGCTCAGAGGAAGGTGTTTGGAATAACGTGGCGTGCCAGAATCGTCCCTTATTCAATGTGATCAAGTCACGTGTCCTGTTGTCCTCTTATCCTTCCTCAGGAATGGCTACCAGAAGTTCTCCCAGGAGCTGCTTTCCAGTGGGGAGCTGAACCACTTGCCCATGAAGGAGCGCATGGGGGAAATAGGCGGGCGCTGGCAGCGACTACCACAGAGGGAGAAAGATCGTTACAAGAGGATTGCTGAGGAAAAGCAGAAACAGTACAAGGTGCAGCTAGACCAGTGGCTCAAGGTACGAAGCTCTTTGTGTACTCGCGTAGTCTCTGCAATGATGTTCTTCAATTTTGGGATCTACTGAAGAAAAGCTAGCTTTGAGGTAAAGCTCATAATCGCCTTTGTGTTGCAGAGTTTGTCTTCGCAAGAAAGGGCCATGTACACAGAGTACAATTCAAATGTGAGTGAACTTAACCACTACAGATTTTATTTTTATTTAACTCCTCAAGCTAATGTTAGGCTCCCCCCTCCCCCCCCCCCTTGTCTCATGCAGAAGCGCAAGAATACAGGTAAACCTGGTGGAACAAAAGCCAAAGTTAAAGCCACAAGCTCCAGAAAATCGGTAAGTATATAGAAGACTGTGGGGCCCGTCTTGTTTTCCATAACTTGACTATAACTGTGCGCTGACATGCACTTTTCTACCTCCCCTCGTGTCTCTTTCTGCATCTGTCCTCAGGACTCGGATGAAGACGACGACGATGATGAAAAAGCTTCATCTGATGAGACATCAAGTGAGGAGGATAGTGATGAAGATGACGAGGAAGATGAGGACGAAGAGGTTGGAGTCTTATGCTGTTTGTTGGTTATATAGCTGCTAAAATACTGTGGTTTAACATAAGAGGTCAAAGAATTGAAATGGCTCCAGTGTGATGCAGTGAGCTCCCTCTGTCCCTCAGAACTGCTGGATCTCTTTCAGCATCTTGCGCCTAATTTTCTCCTGTTCTCTTTACTGGTCCATAAATATGCATCACACAGTCTGTCACGATAGAAAAACAGAAGGGCAAAACAAAAATGCTGTACACCGGCAAAAATAGTACTTTGTTATGCATTACTTTAAAGAAAAGCACGTGGTTTCGTTTCCCTTCAGAACGACGATGACGACGACGACGACGATGACGATGAAGAGGAGACGGAGGACAAGGAGAACAAGTCGGGGAGCAGCAGCAGCGGGTCCACGTCTGAGGATACCTCAGACTCCGATTCAGACTGAGCCGAGTCGCCCCGATGGACTGCGAGTCGCGTTGTGCTGAGCCACGTGTTTTGGGGGGGGTCTGCTTCCTTGCAGTCCTCTGTCTGGCCAGCGGAAGGAATCTGTCAGCCGTTACATTTCTCCTATTCACTGTTCTTCCCTTCCTGTATTTCTACTTGCCATCTTTCTCCCTCTTCAACTGCGGACCTTTCTATAAGCTTGGGAGGGAAGATGGCCAAGGCAGAATGCACAGAGGCCCCTGAAACGTCGCCTCGCTCTCCTCCCGCCCCATGGACCTCTTGGGCTCGACAGCCTCGGTGCTGATGTCGCAGGGCAGGAGTCGCTCACTGGATTCTCTGTAAAGCGGACACTTTCGTTGACAGTGTTCTTTAAGTTGGGGAAGCCTTTTCGTTAACTCCTGATCTGTCACTTTTGAACGGGGAAAGATGAAACTTGAACCAACACTGTTTTATATAAGTTAGCCCCTGAAATTGTATGATGTAATATATATATGCTGACCTGGTTAGATGGGGGCAAAAAGAATGTACCTCCTCAGCGTCGTTCAGCTGGGCCTCGCTTCCCCTGTCGGGCCTCAGGCCAAGGAACATTTTAGATTCTCATTCGGGAGGGTATCGGGGACCAAGTCGCTGCACTCTGAGTGTGTTGTTTATTAACTTTGTTTTCATTGCTGTCCTTTTTTAACGATGTGGTATTTTCAGGAAGAATGAAGCCATTTTGAGCGCACTGTGTCGGTCGGCAGAATGCCAGACAAATGGTGCCTTTCTGTCTCTGGGTCTTGTTTTCGAGTATCTTTGGAGGAACCTTTTTTTTTTTTTTTTTTTTTTTTTTTTTTTTTTTCCCCCCCCCAATTTTTTTTTTTTTTTTTTTTTTTTAAATCAAAATAAGATAAGAAANTTTTTTTTTTTTTTTTTTTTTTTTTTTCTTTTTTCTCCCCCTCACAATTTGTCTCTGACAGTAACTTTTACAGTTAATAGTAGGGAGCTGAAATGTAAAATAAGGATTCGATCAAATGGAGAACCCTGTGGCCCTATATTCCTGAACCGTGAATGAAAGTCCACGTTCACTTTGTAGCTTTGCCGTTCAAATTTACTGCTAGTTTTGACAGCATCCGATTTAAAATGGTAACTAGTGGTGTTTGTGTATAGTAGTCTTACGTGGTGCTTCGTGGGGTTCTTCAGTTTCGATAAATCATTGTTAAATAACTGAGGAATATGATAACTTCTTCCTGCACCACGGTATGGACAATACTTTAATTCTGACACATTTGAAGTTTTAAATTCTTGCTATTTGTGCCATGAGCTGGCCTTGATACGATTGAGGGAGTCTCCTTCTGTTAACCACTATTTTACAGGTTCATGTTGTATTGCAGTCTCTGGATATTTATTTCTATTTTAACTGATTTATTTTTTAATTCCACAAGTTTATCCTAAAAAGGAGTGCACTTAAAAACTATTTTCTTTTCTTTTCCCAATTTCTTCTCCCCCCCCCCCCAAACAAATGTTCTTGCTGAGCCATTTTTTTTTTTTTTGGTTAGGAATTCACATGACAGGTGTGTTCTCATGTGAACATAAAAACTGTGCTTTTAAATAAAGCAATGTTGGCTTTCAGTGTTAACAACTGAACCGATGGAGACGTTGAAGGTCCGAATCTGCTAGAGAAGACCAGTCGTCCAGCCTTCGCTATCCCATGACATCAAAACCCCTCCATCCATTATACTGTAAACGGATAAGCAGGAGTGGACAGCCACTTCGGCGCGGTCCAGCCGAGTAGATGGGAGCGTGGAGCCACACGTCGTGGCCCTGTGTGGAGCAGTGTCAGGGGTAACGGGTGTTTCTCTGTAAATCTGGACGGGAGGGTCCCTTTGCCCTCTTCTAGCTGTGGTTTCTTACTATGTTTTGTTTTTGGTTTAGCTGAGAAGTAGAGAGCTGCTCAGTTCTTTAAAGCTCTGAGAAAAAGGTCTTGACAATGCGGATTTTGTAGCAGCTGCAGATCTTCGGTGTATTTATAATTGGAAAGCGATTTCTGTGATAACTTGGTAAGGAGGGTTGTGGGGTGGGGAGGGGAGGGGGAGTTGAGCTGCTTTGTTTTGCATTTGATTCAATGTTGTAAGGTATTTGTATATAATGCTTTTTGTAATAGGTGGACATTGTTTTATTTGTATCTTTTATTTGATTGTAGACTCGCTGGCATTAATAGAAGCCAGAATTGTAAGCAAACTTGGGAGGGGCAGGATACTGTATAGTTTGGCACATTGGCTGCCCTTGGAGGGGATGAATGTTTCATTTTGTCTTATTTTTGTTTTGTTTGTATCCCCCCCCTCACTATTTTTTGTAGAAATTATAAAATGGGGACAAAAAAAGCTTTGCAGATTTGTATGGCTGATTAAATATGAAATGTTTCTGACGTTTTCTATAGCTGAAAGTGTTCTGTATTTCCTGCCATTTAATATTTGGGCAAGTAAACTTTTGTTTTATCAAAAATTCCAGTGTGTGTTTCTTTTCTTTTCACTGTGTGTACCGTGTAATTGTAGAACATGTTTTCCAAATGGAATAAACATTGAGTGTACATTTTGTGACCTACAACGTCAGTCATTTCTGCCCCCTTCCTGTTTCAAAGTTCGCTTGTCCCACTCGATATGTGCACTGTGAGCTAACCTTGTAGCGGGGGTTTGTAAGTTGGAGAGGATAAATGATAACTTTAAATGACTTATAAGATTCCCCAACTTATTGAATCAACGTTTGTTCCGAGTCTGCAAAGCATCGCGGTGCCATAGCGTCCCGTCCTGAGCACATCTCAATTTTCTTCCAAAACCTCCTTTTATTGCGGGGGGGCGGGCTCGGTGCGAACATAAGATGATTAAAAATAGACGTTTATAAATACCCGTTAGATCAACCTACAGTAATTTATTGTTCAAAATGACCACCACGTTTTTTTTTTATCGACAAAGAATTGGGAAGAGATTTATTTGAAGGTAAACTGTTAATTAATCTTTTTCTAAAAAAGACACTAAAACAAACTTTGTTTTTAATAAATTGCCGTTAAAGGTGGAGTAATACTGCCTATTTTATTTAGCACCGTTAGTAAACATGACAATCGGACGCATGGCGTCGTCCCACGGAACCACGTCAATTTCCTCCTGTATCTAATTGGCTAATCGCGTCGTAGCTCGCATTCCAATTGGTCCGAGGGCGTGTCAGTTACTTTCCGCTTCTCGTCCTGGTTACCTCACGAAGTGTTTCGCCTTATGATCGCAAACTTTCTCGCTTTTTTTTCTTTTAATGTTATCTGCTCGTATGGTGAAATATACCTAGCTGAATTATTAATTTAAACAAAGGGCAATGTGTAAGGACTCTCTTCCAAGACGTTGCGGATAGCTCGGTGGTTGGCTGGCTAGGCGTCCCCGAGCATGAGCCGGCGTTGGCGATTGATTAGTTCTGCCTTGTCGGTGCTCAGGAGAAAAAAAGGCAGTTTATTCTTAAACTGTGTTTCTGGTCACCCCGTGGCAACATAACTGCTTTAAGTGGGGATGTTGCCCAGTGTGGCACAGCGGGTTTAACTGCCTGTGATGCGCAGTGTGTGGGAAGGGAGCAGCAGGTATGCGCTGTGAGCGTCCGACCGGCCCGTTCAGCGTCGGCTTGCCTTCGGTGAGTCAAGTGCTGCGCGGTGACAAAAAAGCACTTTTTCCCCGCAGACGACGTGTCCGATCTGCTCTCCGTCCCACCATCGCGTCTGTTTACCTCTGTATTCGCTGTGTGTGCAGCCTGACAGTTGGCAGCTGGCCGCACCTCCACTGACCCCCCTGCTGATATATGTTCGCCATTCACAGAAATGTCCAAAAAACGGAGGAACTGCTGCTGCTCGGGCTGCGCGCCTCCACACGAACGATAAACAGAGGCAAAGTTTACCGTGTTTACATGTATAACACACATTAATCTGCTGTTATTCTGCGTTGGCTGTGTGATGGTGAAAGTTAAAATCATTTCTTGACGGGACCGTGCTTTGGAATGTCGTGTGACGAAGTTGCCTCTAATATGATACAAAATATTATGTACAATGTATCCAGTGAAACACGTTTTACATGTAGTGTGAATCTGTAATATTTTATACTGGCATGGAATTTCTTGTCTGGTTGAATATACCCTAGGAAATGCAACACTGTATAAAAAAAAAAGTTGTTTTTTCTTCGTATTCGTAACACTTCAAAATTGCCCGAGTGAATATTAACTTTAAAGTGAAATAATGTAATAATTTCCTCCTCCTATCGACAGGACTCTGTCAAGGTGGATAAACTGCCGACGGTAACTTTCGTAAGCACTCGAAACACATTTTGTGTGCATTTGCTGTGTGCATTCTCCATAAAGAATGTTCATTGCAAATAATTTGGCCAGAATTTAACCTCTGCTTGGTTGTGTGTCTTTTTTTAAATTTAATTTTAATTTTTTTAACCTTTTTTATGATATTTCTCTCTGGTCTCGTTCATCCAGTGCGTTGTTTGTCGATACTGACTGGGCTACGCTATGTAGACAGCAGTGCCTCGTCTTCTATCTTTTGCAAATGAAAATGGAGGAAATGTCTGTGTCAGGCCTGGACAACACCAAGCTGGAGGTAAGCGCTATTTTACAATGAAATATACAGTGATTTTTCTCAGTAGTTACTTTCCCGAGTCAGCGGATGATGCCTGTCGTCTGCACCAAAATCACTTGTAATTCACCGTCAATAACCGTACATAATACTGATGTGTGTTGGCTTATTTGTAAGGTTAAGTCTGGTAGAAACTAAAGAATGGACGGAAAACGGATACACCGCCAACCGAGCGATTAATGACAAAAGTACCCCTTGTGTTTGTCAGCCTTTGGCCACTTTCAGCTTATAACCGTGTAATTATGCAAACATCCACTTTGCACGACAATTTAATACATTCATTAGTATCCAAATACTGAAAATAAGAGAAAAAATTTCTCTTGTTCAGTTCCTTTTGTTGATCGATTCATCCCGGTAACTTGAGCAACGTTTGTATTCCTGTTATTCAGCAGCCGAAAACCACACACAAACTGTCAACACTTCCCACATCCAGCATTTCCGTACTGTTTTTGTTCTTCTTTCTGTGTACATTTTAGCACCGGCTAAAGGCTGGGCAGAAATTACTGGTAACTTCCACTCCTTTACAGACACTTGGTAGGAAATAGGACGGTGAAAAAAATGCACTTATTCCTCACATAGTGGGGTTTGTGGAATTACTCGGTTTTCCAAATTCCTGTTGCGAGGGGATACCACTGTACACGTTAAAGAAACATGTTACGGGAGTAAATTGTCAGGCAAAAACGGTGTTGTGCTAAATAGCGATCCCCTTTGTATGAAGAGTAGTACGTATTTTTGTGAGCCGTTGTAGCAGATTTCTGTTGTACGGGACCCCATTACAAGAGGGCAGCGTGTGCAGTTAAAAACAAATAGACTCGATTGCTTTTATCTTCAGAAAATCGTAACGTCAGGAACCAGTGTACCTGTTTAGCCATTTTCAGAAAAATGACTTTATGTGAACACAATCTCTTGTTGGAAGTTGGTAGCAATACTGTTCATTTCAGAGGCTGTGAAATGAGTCGTTCGACATAAATACGGCGTGTAGCATTTGAACGTTTGATCGGATATGTATGAAAAGTTTAGCTGGGTTTAAGCATAGTCTGCATCAAAACTAGGTTACAACATTTTGCGGGCCTGGACAGCGTGGCTTGTTTTCTTTAAAGGCCGTCGCTCACGAGATCTACTCGGATCTGGTGGAGGATGCTTGCCTGGGCCTGTGTTTCGAGGTGCACCGGGCGGTCAAGCAGGGATACTTCTTCTTGGATGAGACTGACATAGAGAGCATGAAGGACTTTGGTGAGTGTCCAGTCACATCCCCAGCTGGTGTTTTTACTAAAATAAATTTTACTGCTGCTCTCTTTATACACAAAGATTGTCTCTATCTGGCTGACCTGTCACTACTATGGCACTTGAAATAAATGTTACCGCATAAACCACATTTATTCTTTATTTTGGGCACCCTGTTTCTTCTCGCCTGATCAGTATTCGTTCAATCCTAGAAATTGTGGACCAGCCAGGGGTTGACATATTCGGCCAGGTGTACAATCAGTGGAAGAATAAGGAATGCGTGTGTCCCAACTGCAGCCGCAGCATAGCCGCATCCCGCTTTGCCCCGCACCTGGAGAAGTGCCTGGGCATGGGTCGCAACAGCAGCCGCATCGCCAACCGCAGGTCAGCACCAAGGACTGCGAGTCTGTTCTTCAGACGTGCAGCGACAGTGCATCGTGGGAGCGCCACGGCTCCACCTGCCCCCGCCACAAAACTAATAATACCGTTAGAAACTTTTACCCAAATGCGCATCGTCTTCAGTAAATCCTGTGCGTTCATCGGCATCGGAAGACGTTGGGGACTAGGAAGGGAGCAGGGGGACAGGAGCCGTTCGCCAGTCAAATTATGTTCAAATTTGTCTTATCAGGCGTTAACGCGAGACTTTACCGTAATATATCTGTAGGACAAGTTTGTTACATCATACCTCACAGCTAATCTTGTTCCTCAATCTGTACCGTTGTGGAACAGAATAGCCAGCAGCAACAACGTGAACAAATCAGAAAGCGACCAGGAGGACAACGACGACCTGAACGACAACGACTGGTCGTACGGCTCAGAGAAAAGAGGTGAGCGGTACTCTGCTCCGGCTGTGTCGCCAGCCCCCTTATCACTTTGTCTCTGCGGTCATTGAAAGTATTAATGTGATCTAATTTTGCTAATTCCCATACAAAATATTGAATTTCTTAATAGCTTTTATTAGAAAAATCTACAGTTGATTTATTTATCACAATAAAAATGGTTTGTTTGTGTTTTTTTTTTTTTTTTTGTAGCCAAAAAGAGAAAGTCTGACAAGGTATTTTTACTTTCTTGGAAATGTATTGTACAGTAAAAATGCTTTAGCTCTGTTTTATGTTTGCAGTTAATGTTTTAAATGCTTAGTATACACTGTGTTCAGTGTACCGGTGGTCCCTGCTGTTTTTTTCCATAACAACAGACAATGCTTTTGTGTAGAACGATATGACACGAAACTGTCATTTTGTGCTGCTGGCGCTTGCATTGTTTGGTCAACCTTGAAGGCTTTTTGAGTCGTACTGCATAAATCCCCAAGCGAGACACTAGCTGCACGCATGCAATGCAAACTTTAGACATAGAGCGAAAGGATGTTCTGAGGAGGCGGGTGATGTCCACTTAATTTCCCATTTTTTCTTGATATATTTGTGGGGAGAAGGTATCACAGACCTGGTCACGACCAGTGTATAGCTGAGACCAGCTGTAATATTGATTGTTACTGTATAAGAGTTTTTCATTTCATTATAACGCACAGGATTACGTTACTTCTTTTCTCCCACAGAATCCAAATTCACCGAGAAGATCAAAGTCGCTAAAGCATAAAAATGGTATGTTGTTATTTCTGAAACATAAGAATTATGACTCATTATGGAGTTGTTTTTAGTTACCAGTATTATTATGTATGTGTTACCAGTTATGATTTTTGTGGAGCTGTCTTTGCTGCTTTGATGAGAGGACAGGAGAAATAACAGTCCATTCAAAGTTAGATCGAGCTGTTTCTTGCCACTATTATTTGAAATGGGCGATATATTTATGTAACTGTCTTTTAATAAATTGGCATCAACATATTATTAACCACAATTATTTTAATTGCTGTATTTATTATTACAGAAAAATTAAATGATATATTTTTCGCAACTATGGCTGCAAAACTAGTTCTACAGCAAGGAAATTACAAACAGTAAAACATTTAAAAACATCTTTTTCGTATACTGCTAGAATTAACAGAGAGATTTGACTAAAAACAATGTCAAAAAAGCTGCAAGAATAGAAAAAAGGGTACTTTTCCACAGCACTCTGCGTATCGACATTGTGACCCTGTTCTTTGAAAACTAATTTATTGCTCATATCCTTAGGCCCAAACTATGTTAAAAAAAGGAACTGGGATTTATTTTTATAGAGCTCTCTCTGTTTCTGTGTGTGTGTGTGTGTGTGTGTGTGTGTGTGTGTGTGTGTGTGTGTGTGTGTGTGTGTGTGAGAATCCATGTGACTTGACTGTGCAAAACTATATGATATGTGAACTGGAGGTGTTCAGTTTATCTTCAATGATCATGTGTTTCCAGGGGAACTCAGCAGTAATGTGAATGCAGATTCATTTAAGGTACTGTCTTACTCTCCGTTTTTGTACCTTCACATTTTCACTTCAAAAAATATGGATACTTTTTAAAGTACCGCTTTTGTTTCTGTACAACATTAATTTGCGAATATATTCTCTTTTTTTATAGTACAACTATAACTCTAGCATCTATTATGAATCTTTGGGGCCAGATGAGCTTCGATCCTTGTTAACAACGGTAAAATCTGTGTTTGTTTCCTATCTGTATGTCTCAGTTTTTCAGGACTTATTTTCTATGACGTGACATTGTAATGCTGTGTGCGTGAGGGTCTGACGTCCAGCTGTTTTTGTGCCTTTTTAATCATCTGAGTTGTTGCGTTCACCATACACGAAGCAAAATATCATCTCTCTTTGATTTATGAAGAAAAAATGTCCGGCTTTTGTTTGTTATCCGTCTTTTCTTCCCCTTCTTTCTCCAGCAATGTGGGGTGATATCTGAACATACCAAGAGAATGTGTACACGGTAAGGACTTGAAGGACACCACAGAGGTAGACTCAGTCCCAAACCACATTGCGTCAACACAGCTTGTACACAAAGTTTGCGGTATATAGAGGTGAAGTTTCTCAGTAGGCAGGGTTGCTGTTCCGTTGCTTTATTGTTATGTTCTGCCCGTGTTTTTTTGGGGTTTCACTCACTAATTCAGTGCAACAACCTGATGTTCCATTACTATCTTTTGAGTATACATTACAACGCAATCTTAGAATACAGGAACTCCCTTCGGTTTCTCAGCTCCGATGTTCTTTCTTCCAAACATGGTTATCAAGCAGTAGGTGTCAAATGTTCATTCGCCCTCTTACACTTCCTCATTGTAAAGCCTCCACTTTTTTGACTTATTGTGAAAAGTTCCTGCACCAGTGGTTGACAGGAGTGGTAGACACTGGATGGGATGGGATGAGATGGATGGAATGGGATGAAGCAGCTTAAACGTTTATGGTGTTACGGATTAAGTGAAAAGCTGTCATCCAGAATACTGCTAATCGTGCTGTCAGTGACCCTGTGGACTTTTGTTGGACCTTGGAGACCCATGAGACAAATTGTCAAAATGTCTCCTATAAAGGTTCCGGAGCAGGTGTAAAAGGCAATGGGAAAGGTTGTCGTGCATAAAAATACTAACTTTTATTTTGGAATGTTAATGTTTCTTTTTTTTTTTTTTTTTTTTTTTTTTTGAACGTGGGAGCAGGTTGATCATTTCAACTTGTGTCCCTCCAGGTCTCTGAGATGCCCACAGCACACAGATGAGCAGAGGAAGACTGTCCGTTCGCTCCTCCTGGGGCCTTCTGCGTGAGTGTCCCCGTGACATACCACATTCTCGTGTGTGTGTTTGCTCACGACGTAATGCGGTGGGCAGTGGCCGTTATACGGCATGAAGTATCCTGAATTTCTGTGCTGTCAATCCAGTGGTTTCACACATGGGTTGTTCTTGTATCTACAGACCAGAACAATTGTCAGTGGAGGGTTAAGCTATACTATACTTGCTTTATTTTGATTATTTAAGTACTTTTCCACACTCTCCTTCTACACTGACTGTGGAAACTGTGGAAATGTTGTAACAGTTGCAACTTTAGGCTCATATAAAGTGAATATAAATGTCACTGATGTCTTTTTAGGAGGCAGCAGAAAAAAAGATCTGATCATTAGGGTGGAGCGCTTTGAAGAACTACCAGTCACAGCCAGATATTTGGCTCTGAACCCTACGTCACATGCGTACACCTGGCACACACACACACACACACACACACACACACACACTGCATCTGTAAAGTGTGCATAATGAATGTTTGGCTCGGTAGCTGCTGATCATTCCTGGCCTCAGGTTGAGCGGAAGTTCACTGACGGTCTGCAACTCGTATCAGTTTCATAGCATCGCTATGCCAGAAATGTGTGTACATTTACGCCTGCGAATATCAGCGAGTTTCAGTCTGTTCTCTGGTCCCTCGAGTGATGCACGGTTTGATTTATTTCGGCCATGTCGTCAGTGTGCTTTGATTTGTCCTCAGGTTGACGCTGCCGGAGGGGGACACGGCGGTGGACAACGACAGCTATGAAACCAATGATGGGTCGGTGCTCATGAGCCACTTGCACTGGGATGGGTCCTCCGACATTTCCCCTTCGGACTCGGGCTCCTCCAAAGCAAGTGAGTTCACTGACTAGTTGCCTAACTTCAGCTGAATTTGGTGTTGTATTTTACAGAAAATGTAGCTGAAGGTCCTGGATTATTTAAAAGAAAAAAAAAAAAGTGAACGCACCGCAAACGCAGTCGAGATGGGAGTTCTGTTTGTAAAGTCACTTTAGCATTAAGTCAAATTCAGTAAAGCCAGTGTAATGCAGACATCCCTTCATTTACTGTCAGGTTTGATACTATAAAAACCTCAGATAAATCGATAATAATTAATTAATAAATAAATAAATAAATAAATAAATTCCCGTTATCAGAAACCGCTTGTCCAGTGCAGGGTGGCCGCGGTTAGGAGTCTTTCCTGAAGCACAGGGTACGAGGCAGGGTACGCCCTGGGTGGGATGCCAGTCCAACACAGCATAGCACAGTTTTTAATTAACAGTCAATAAGAGCTTAATAATGCACATAGACCTCTATTTATTCATGGGGAAGGTTGCGTAAAAATGTTAAGCTATAGCTATAATAACTACTGGGACAAACAGTTAAAGATAATGAATGGATAAATAAAACGCAACTTAAATAAGCGGTGCATTAGCTATCCAGTGTAAATAATAATAATAATAATAGTAATAGTAATGACTAAAAAAAAATATCCTGGGCTCTAGAGTATTTCTTTAAGTGCACAGACTGGGGAACGTCCCGAGTTGGGGGGCATTTTCACTGAGCCTCGGTGCATCTTTCTGGTGCATCAATTCAGCTGGACATTTTAGGGTGGCTGTGTGGTGGCAGCAGTGAAAGAAATTAGTTGCCATGCGAAAAGAAATGTTCTGGTTCTTTTGTTTTCAGGCACCAACAATTCAGAGTCCAAGAAGCCCAAGAAGAAGAAGAAGTCTTCGCTGAGCACAGGAGGCGGGGGTTACGGAGAGGGTGGAAGCGGGGGATTTAGCAGTTTCCAAGGAGGGGCCCTGGGTCCTTCTAACCGTAAGAAAAAAACCAAAATATCCACAGCTCCGCCCACCAGCGTCTACAATGAGCTGAACTAGCACCTGCATCTCCTTCCTTCACCCTCCTTCCACACAGTCATCGCGGTGGAACGCGAGCATCCGTAGAATCGGCAGCGGAAACCAGGAAAAGTAGGGCTTCCGTGCTGAGTATTAGACATGCAATCGTGACCCGAAAGTGCACTCCCACTATTCTTAAATCTCTTCTCTGCACTTAAATTTAACCAACAGTAACTGTAGAGACTCATAACGGAGCCAATGTGACGCTGCCATCGAGCCCTGATGTATCCCAGTGTAAAAACAAACACAAGGGAAGAATCATCACAGCAGTTATAAGCAATTTACTAATCAATCGAAAATTCCGTCATTTTGTGTCCGAACACTTGTCTGGGGTGCGAGCACGAGCCGCGTTTCCATTTTCCACCTCACGCCCCTTGCTTAAGTTATGAATCGTGTTGCCTGTGTGGCGAACAGCATGTGTTGTTATTTATTTGTACTTTTGTGCAGGAAAGTTTAGCGCCCTGTGGACTAGGGGGACCAAGGCGTATCTATTTCTCGCCTTGCATCATTTCTTTTTTTCTTGTGTAGACTCCACTTGATCAAAATCATAAAGGGGATGAAATGAAAATGAGGATTTTCTTGGGATGAACCAGGGGGTCATCGCAGGCAGAAAAAAACAGTTGTTGTGTCCAACATTTCAGTATTTTCTATACTTCTTGAGCAGAAGGGGTCCATTTAAAAGGAGTTGTGTCTTATATCATTCCTTGAAAATGCAGTAACCATGCTGCTTTCTTTTCCTTTACTGCCCTAAGCATCTGACCGATCAAAAATCTAAATACTGTTCCTTTACTTTCTTCAACGTGACCAAATTCTGAAAGTAGACTTGGTGAGATGTTTGTCGAAAGGTGAGATTCCCAACAGTGTTTCTTTTTTTTTTTTTTTTGTTTTGTTTCTGGCACGGTGCAGTTGGTGTGCTTTGGACTGCAGGGCCAAGCAGTTGTGAGAGACGTGGCACGGAAATTTGGCACTTTCTCTGTCGGTGGCAGTGGTGTGAGACGGTGCTCCAGCAGGAGTGCTGCATCTGTAGATACTGTGGTTGTGAGCAGGCGTTGTTGCACATTGTCGTGTTGTCGTATGAATGCACCACTGTGCATCTGGGATGCTGCTAGCGGGTTGTGTGTCGGTGTATACGTGTGTGGGTTTGTGAGCATGCGGCTGTGTGTGCGCACGCGCGCGCGTGTGTGTAATAGTTTGCAACGGTGCCACTGTAGTTTGTCGTGGCAAGAGTGTGTGTATTTGTTGTTTCTGTATACCTATATATATGAGTGCAAATGAATATGTAAAAGAATATATGTGGTTCTATTTTTGTATCAGTGAGTGTGAGTTGGTGTGTCTGTGCAGTTACTGGTATTTGGAACTTGCATACTTGTATCTCCAGTCTGTTTGCGGAAGTGTGTGTGTGTGTGAGTGAGAAAAAGGGGGAAAAAAATGGAATGACTTTGTCACGTGGAGTTCCTCACCGCTGCTTTGTGCAGAATAACGAACAAGAGACAATAGAAGCTGCAACAACTGGGCTTTTGTATCAAAACTGCTTGTGTGTGATGTGTGTCATAGTGCGTCAGCATTGAAACACTTTACACGTGTATGTGTTGCTGGAATTTTAATGCTGTGTATCTTTATACCTCATGTTTGGGAATGTTGACGTTATCACTGTAGCATGAAATGTACCAGGAAATTTTCTGCTTTTTATGTGACAGAGAAAATAAACTTTTTGGTTTGGAAATTTATTTAAGTTCAGTTATGTTGAGTGAGTCAGTGGGAGGCAGTGGAAGTTTTGCATTGAGACTCGCTACATTAAATCCCGTCCTGATTCACAATTAAGTCCCAAAGTTTTTATTTTAAAGGGAACCTGATAGTTTGACTAATCTAAATTATTTTGTTTAAATCAGTATGTATAAATTTCACTGCTGGTATTCTTTGTTAACCTGTTTACCAGCAGGTAGTAGTGCTGAGTAAACTAGAAAATGTACGGCACATGCATCATGATGAACTGCTTATCTTGACCAGGGTTGTGAAAGGAGAGAATGCTAGGCTATGAAAGGGCTCCTAGACGGGACCCCAGTTCATTGCAGGGGGGCACACACACACAGACAGTGGGCAATTTAGAATGACCAATTAACCTGAATTGCATGTGGGAGGAAACTGGGAGGAAACCCAAGTGGGCACAGGGAGAACATGCAGACCACTCAGACTGAGCTGGATTCAAACTCGCACCCAAGCAGCCCAGACACTGAGGCAACAGCACTAGTCGCTGAGCCACCCATGCACGCTACACATGGTGTTTAATTTTATTTCTTTTACATTCTGACTTGAAGGGGAGCAAAGAAAGCGGAACCCATTGATCTTGTCCATCATGGCCTGCAGGTATTAGTTATCACAATACAGCTGTTTCCATGCAGCTGTCGCTACAGTTTTCTCCTGGTTTTGTTGATTTTTATTCCATCGCCACGCTCTCCATCATGTACCATGTGAGGGTCTCAGTCCAGTTGCAACCACCTGACATCTCTACTGTAGGCGCCCAGGGGTTATCCTTCGATGCCCGAACCAACCGGTTCTTCTAGATGTGGGAGAGGAGAACATCTACCATGAGGGCCTCCCTAACACTTTGACCTGCAATAAGAAGTCCAGCTTCAAAAAGTTACGACCAGCTGAATCCAGGTTAGACGCTTCTACGGTACCTTTCCACACTGATTTTTCCAGGGTCTTTTCCTGCTGGTCTTGTGGCATTCATTGTCCCAAAAGAGTGGCTCCAGAGGGCATTCCCTGTCCTTCCCTTCCCTTCCCTTCCCTTCCACTCCACTCCACTCCACTCCACTCCACCAACACTTGATAAATGACTTGGTGATTTAATCTACCAGCAACTGCTTGGGTGCAATGGCCAAATGCACAAAATATGTGAAACTTGTTTGGTTCTCTCACATTGTGATGGTAAAGCAATGCTGTGGAATTTGTTTTACATGTAGGATCCACAAATACAGTAAAAGCAATGATTGCCGAGGTACAACAACAAATATCTCTTGACGGACCTCTCCTTTCATTCTGGAGATCTGACTGCAGGCATCAGCAATGGCAAAATTTCCTATCTAGGCCTCCGTTTCCTTGCAAAAGCTTTGTTAAGCATGTCTTCTCATCTTAGGGGGTCTTCCGATGCTCCTCAGACACCAGTAAGTGACCCCGATGTCCGCTTTCATTCTTAACCACGTGACCTGCCCACCTCGTTTTACGGCCATTTAATGTTTCCACAACATCTCCGATTCCTGTTTTTCTCCTTATTTCTCAGTGTCTAGTGAGATTCTTTGTTTATGTCACAAATTCTTCTTTCCGTTAACCTGTGGGTGATGAGGAATCTGTTTTCTTAGGCTAATGTGGAACTGGATGTGTCCTGATAAGAAAGGAGAGCAAAGTGAACACTTTATATGAATGTGACACCCCAGAAAACGCACTAAACATGTCGTACGTATCTATTTAAAAGCCGCGTAGCGTCTGCCACGGAGTTAAACACAAATCTATAATTTACTGAAAACAGCGATTCACGTGGAACAACATTTATCAGGATCTGAAAGCACAGCGACTATTTTGCGGTAGAAAATGTGTGTTTCGTTAAAATACGATTATTCTGAATTAAAGTGCCAGCTGAAAAATCACTTCGCATTGTGTGTCTCATACAATAAAATAAATTGAATACAATAAAAACGTGACAACTTTATACATACACACTCGTGTAAGCATATACAAGCCATTTTTATTATACAGTGCTTTGTGTTTTACAGTCTTGCCTCTGGGTTTCCTTCCAAGTATGTTAAAATAAGGCATATGTTACATTTTAAATTGCTATAATCGTACTTTCTCTTGCCGCGTAACATTACAGTAAACGTGTTTATCACAGAAATGGCCCCATTTCTCCGATTTTTTAAAAAAAATAAAATGACATCCCAATTTGTGTCTATAATTCCATTAGATTTTGACACCGAGAACATTTTTGCCTCCTACAAATCGTAACATGTTGTCACGCAATTTCAATTTATACAGTTTTTTTAAAACTTTTTTTGTGCCGAATATCAGAATAAAGGCATCGTCGCCAGCACGTGAAAAAGTGGGCGTCCTAAGACGTGTCGTCGTGCTCGTGCATTTCACGCACGTTACACGTCATCACGTACGCGCTGCCCGTTCCCTTCTTTTCGCTTTCAGTGGCGCGCGGCGCGAGAGCTACGCATACCCTGAGACGCGGTGACGGTGTTCACCTCGGAAACGGAGGTACTGCTCGGTTTTTTTTTTTATTTTCCTTAATGTCGTTGACATTAACGAAATAAGTTCACTTCGAAGCCGGAAGAATCGAAAAGCAGAACACGTCCTGATGAAAGGAAAGCAGAGAAACTGAAGAGGGTAACGAGCTAATTTGCGGGCCAACAGCAGTTTCGGTTGGTCTGTGGGCTCACGAGACTCTCAGCTTTTATATTTTTTAAGCAGCGGGCTTTCCAATCTGTAGTGGTTACATATCTCGTTTCATTTGCGGGTTAGTAGCCATTATTAATTGTTACTGTGTTGAACCGTACCTAGGCCAGGGGCTAGTGTCGGTAACATTTGAACGAGCTAGCTAGCGGGCAAAGGATTAGGAGCTTTTGAGGGAACAGGACTCAGCCATGTTGAAGCAGCAACAGCCCGGCTCCGGCGGGCGAAAAACCTCAAATGGGATCATGGGCCAGAACAACATGTCTTCCTCAGCTTCTGGGATGAGCAACAGGACAGCGAGCGGCAGGTAAGTGAGAGCCGGCTGCCGCGGTTCAAGGAAGGCCGGGGATTCGGTCCCCGTGTCGGGGCCTGCCGGTCAATGCTGAGAGCCTGAGTGGGCGTGTCCCCACGACGGGCGATACTTCTGGTTCACCGTCCAGTAAGGTGCTTTAGCTTTGTGAGTGACTAGAGTGCGTAGCCAATGAGAACGCCGAGTACGGCCTGACGTAATTTATGGCAAATGGCGAAATATCGAAATGTTTCTTGAGAATTGATCTGTTCCAGGATCTGATTGTAATTCCGTAAATGTGTTTTTCTAATTCCTGCATGCTTTTCAACCGCCGCTTTACAAGCTTCTGTTTAAATTGAGAAGGCATAGAATTTCTGTTTAAATTTATAGTTATTTTAACTAAACTTGTTTACTTGCATGTTAAACATCAGAAGCACATGCAGTCCGTTCAGTATTTTGTGTTAATTCTAAAGTTATGGAACAACGTGAACGTCCACACCGTGTGGGCTTTTGCGGTCCTAAGTACTTAAAGGTCAAACCTAATAACGAGGTACAGCGAAAGACATTGTCCGAAAGACATTCAAAATCCATATAAAACTGAATTAATATTTATTAGTAGAGATTAATTAAATTCTGTGATAAAAAGGCTTAGCTTGGGATGTTTTGGCTATGAAAGTGAGCCTTGTGTGGGGAAAATACTCATTTGTTTCTTTTTTTAATCTGTTTTTCCTCCCCTTAGGAGCCGAAACTCAGCAAAGCCACCTTCCCAATCATCTGTAAGTGAATGTTATAAAATATCCTTTTACGCACAAAGTTATTTTCAACTCTCCACACATATTCTGGCCCTAAGAGACACTGAAAGACAGTTTTTAGTAGTTATATAAATTAGTGTTTAGTACTTAGATAAATTTCTGGAAAGATACTCTTCATACCTTTATAAAGAATGGCTTAAATGGAAGCAGGTCCTGGGAATTATTCAAAAGAGGCTTTTCGTTAGATAACAAACGTAGTGATTTTTATACTTGGAGAGGTTAATAATGAAGTAACACATGTTGTGTGATGCATATGCTTAGCGGGGAGGGGGTGTTTTCCCTCTAAATATTTACACATTTCCATAAACTATTGTGACCCTTGTATCTGTGTGTCACTCTGCTGCGAGCCACCGCGAATATATATATATAGTTCCTCCGAATACCTGACAAGATTTTGCTCCCCTGCTGTAATGCATTTGTGAGCCTTGAAAAGAAGGGTAGTTTCTTTTTGGTATGCAAAATACAGCTACTTTGTGTAACATTGTCTGTGACCTCGAGCCTGCTTGTAAATGTGAGACCTGTGAAGTGCTAAAGGTTACGCCAGACTGGCCCCTTATCATATGCCATTGTATGACAATTGCTTGGTCAGAAGCCCCCCCCCTTCTGCTGCTTTCCATTAGAGTAGAGGACACCTGCTGTCAAGGCTGCATTCCTTCCCTTTGAACTTTTCCTAAAGGCTTTTGGTAGCAAGTAGTTGTCCCTGTTTACAATGATTTACTCATTGCAAAGTATTGTTCGCTAAAAGGTTAATTTAAAGGCTGTAATTAGTCTTTTGAGACTGAGGTAATACAGGCACCACAGAAATAGTGCAGATTTCAGAATGGTTTGTGTATTGGCTGTTTCCCTATGTCCTCATGAATTTTTTTGAGAATAAAAGTTTAGGGAAATTTTCTATTTTTTTTCCTGTTCCATCAGTATTTTGTTTTTTTTGTTGGTTATTTAGGTGTAGAATACCGGTGAGCATTTTACTGCTGATGGAAATGTTTGCTCAGCTCAGATTCTTTTTTGTGTAATTGTCAAAATTTCCCTTCCTGATGTACATATCTGTGATTTCGCAACTGTACAAACCTTTTTAGTTTATTTTGGGGAGAGAGCAAGTTGGGCAGAATCCTGCTAACATTTTATGTAACATTAAACTTGCAATGTTTTCTTAACTCATTTTTGTAAATTTTCACATCCTATTTGCTCATTTACTAGATCTTATGCATTGAAAATAAGTGACACCCTTGGTCACTTTTTTTTTTTTAACCAGAGATATTTTTCTCATTTTGACTCTTGCTCTTCTTTACCCAAAGGTATATGAAGGAGTATACAATAACGCTAGAATGCTGCACTATCTTACAGCTGTGGTGGTGAGTTGCTCTCCTCTAGTCAGTAACTGCTTGTGATTCCATGTTTTCCCCAGGATAGGTATAGTTTCCAGTTTATTATGAAGAATTTATTGCGTCGTTTTGGACTTACTAGCCGATGCCCATATCCATGGTAACTTGGTGAGTAGTTGCCATGGATATTTTGGGTGCATTAACATAGGAATCTGTGCTATAGAGACCACAGACTTCAGTGGCACACTGGATCAAAAGCAGTATTCTGACAGCCACTCAAAAGATGCCAGCATCCACAAAGCATGTTGAACTCACATGTGATAGCTGCTGTTGCCTCCTTTAGTTTATTCAAAGATGCAGTAGGTATAAACAGTTTTATTGAAGCTTAGTATGTATATTTCTGGTGACGTCACATGTTTAGTGTTACAGACCTGGCTGTAGTCAGATTTAATCTGTATGCAATACTGAAGGAAATAAACACCACAAGTTGTTCTTCATCTGACACCGTTTTTTGTCTGCCGGACAGATGCAACGTATACCTAGCATTGTTCCTGTAACTTCCACAATGAATTTTGAAAAATATCAGCGTTTTTGAAAACTGTTTAAAAAAACAAATTTATTGTGGCCAAGGATGCAGAACAGGACCTACCTTCTCGTTTTATTTGTTGTTTATAATAAAATATGGAAAAGTTAACTTTCCTGCAATTAAGGCACTTGAAGCAATGATCTGTTTTGTGTTGGCCTGTTAACTGGATTAAAGACGCAGACATTTGAGTCCTTGTGTATGTAAACGTCTTCACAGTTGTTTGACACTGCACTGATCAAAGTAGATTTTTCTTATGCATTTTTGACAATTCCATTCCCAAACGTGATGTTGCACTTTTATTTATAGAAAGGAATTCTTTGGAAATACTCAGATCTGCCCAGTATAAGTGGTCTGATCACCTTGTTTTGATTGTATTTCTATTTCTACCTTTCTACCTTTTGTAGGGCTCAACCTGTGACATCAGGGTGAAGAATGGCAGTGTGTACGAGGGCATCTTCAAGACCTTAAGCTCACGGGTGATTCACTTCTCACCATGTTGTTTAGCTACAAGTTTCAGGCTGTAATTTTCTTGCTTGTGTGCCTTTACCACAGCTCACTTTCCAAAGCTTGTCCTTCATATGGCTGTGTATTTGCTGTTCTCCTCATCAGTGTGAGCTCGCTGTGGATGCAGTGCATCGCCGCAATGAGGAGGGCGGCAGCCCCTCAGCTCCTCCTAGGAGAGAAGAGATCACGGACACTATGATCTTCACCCCTTC
Source organism: Arapaima gigas (assembly GCA_900497675.1). Classification (NCBI taxonomy): domain Eukaryota; kingdom Metazoa; phylum Chordata; class Actinopteri; order Osteoglossiformes; family Osteoglossidae; genus Arapaima; species Arapaima gigas. The sequence goes on from UFQX01000452.1 coordinate 216,296, forward strand.
GGACCTGGTTACCATGACTTGCAGGGACGTGGACCTCAATTATGCCACTAGAGGTACTGGGACCGAACCTTCAGCTTTGCCACTACAGTTTGAATTTTGAGCAAATGAGTGAGCAGGGTGTTTGTTAATTGAATGTGTGAACAGTTCCATATTTGAAGCTTGGTTTCAGTACAAATTGTATTTTTATGGACATGCAAACTGCACAGTGTTCTGTTTCATAAAATAAGGTAGTATCTTAGTAGTTGCTTCAGCGAATGTGAATGAGCAACATGTCAGCAGATCATCTTTTAAGTTCAGGGTGAAATGAGGATGACTAATGTCTGATGTTAGCTTTTCTGGATTTGTTTGAATTACTTGCATATATGCCTTTGACACATAGTATTTCCCATGAAATGTATAGTTTGCCTCACTAACAAGTATGCATGGTATACCTTAGGAGTAGAGGTGAGTTTGTGAGTGCTTAGATGGTTAGAGTTCCTGTCTTTGAGCAGATAACTTCACGGACTCGGCCATCAGCTCATCCCGGGTGAATGGGGAGCATAAAGAGAAGGTCCTGCAGAGATGGGAGGGGGGCGACAGCAATGGTGAAAACTACGACCTCGAGACGGACGCGGTCAGTCTCTTGCTACGCACATCTGCTCAGAGCGTTTGTCTACTCTACTTTAGTAGATGCAGTTCACATTTTCTTTTACAATTTTATAAATATTCCCCTTTAATGCTAAGGCTTTTTTCTTTGGCTTATTTTGATGTTGACTATGTGGAAATCGTAACTTAAACCTTCTGTCAAGACTCATTAAGTTTTTGAGCTCAAAATCAAAAATCCCTTCAGTTTTACTCATGTAAATTCCAGTTCCTTAGGGAGGCGCTCATTTTTGTGTTTCTTGCTCACAGTCCAACGGTTGGGACGCCAATGAGATGTTCAGGTTCAATGAAGAGAACTACGGTGTCAAATCAACATATGACTCCAGCCTCTCATTATATACGTGAGTTGCTCGTATTGCTTCATCTTTCCCTTGCAACATGATGTATCTGAGACTTCAAGTCTGTTAAAATTATACTCGTGTTATCACAATGCTGTTGGAATGCTTTGTAAAACAATCGTAATGTAATATAGCAGAGTGGTTTGAGCCAGTAGCATGCGTCGATGTAAATTTCATGGGTGTAGCTTGAAGTAAATTCAAGAAACAAATCACACGGGTCTTTCTAAACAGTTGAGAAATGTTATTTGAAAACCCTTTTTTGTCTCCCTTCAGCAGTATTCACCTAGCGTGTTCAAAGCAAACCTTTGCCCAAGTTCAATCACTAAAAATTGCTTTGTCCTCTAGTATGCCTCTGGAGAGGGGGAGTTCGGAGGGCTTCCGCCAGAGGGAGGCACGGGCAGCGCGCCTGGCCAGTGAGATCGAGTCTAGCCCGCAGTACCGGCACCGCGTTGCCCTGGAAAACGATGACGGGAAAACGGAGGAGGAGCGCTTCAGTGCTGTAGTCCGAGACCGAGACGGAGGAGATCGGGACAGGGGTACAGAGAGCCCCCGGGAGAGGGGCAGAGACAGCCCTAACTGTGGAAGCAGGTGAACATCGCATTGACTGCTGCTGTTGTGAATCTGTGGGGAGTAGCATGCAGACATACAATGGCCTTTTTTTTTTTTGCAGTGTTTGTCACACTCGGTTCCCTTTTCTTCATTTTTAGGGAGGGAAAATACATTCCTTTACCACAGAAAGCCAGAGATATGGGAGTGTCAGGCGGCAACATGAGAGGAGAGAGGGGCGAAAGAGGAGAACGAGGGGGTGCCGGGTCTGGCACAACCTCTCACCCAAACAGAATGGGGGGCTACCATTCCAACAGACCTGCCGCTTCAGGTTCATCCCCCCGACAACCTACATCTGAAAGGAGCAGCCCTCTTTCCAACAGAGGAGGGAACTCTCCCCACCACCCCCAGAACAGCCCTGGTGCGAATGCAGCATACACCCCCCCTGTGTCTCTTAGTAGTAATAGCAGTAGTGGCAACTTTGGGGGAGCTTTAACTCGCCCAAATGAACCCCCTGTGGCTGCTACAGCCCCTTCAGCAGCGTCTCCCAACAGCCCCCCTGCCCCTCACAGTCAGGCTGTACCGCATTCACTGTCACACCCTCATGCTCTGTCTGAAGCAGTTCGCCCGGTCAACGGAGGTAAGTGTGTATTCATTTAGGATCTGCACACATTCTGCCATTTTGTAGCTGTAATGTGCATTGTCTTTTGGCACTGATGTGCTCCTCTTGGTTTTTCAGTGTCATCCAGAACATCTCCTAAATCTCAGAGGTCCGTACAGAACAACAGATCCGTCCGAACACCCAACTCGCATAGCACCCCGGCCGGTAATTCACGTTCATCCAATCTCTAATGTAAACGTGCTCTGTCGCACTATTGGTGACAGTCGTTGGTTTTGGAGCAGATGCACAGAGATATTGAAGGGCCAGATTAATGTGAAATGGCATAACGCACCAGTGATTTGTTCTGTTTTAATGCCTTATATCTGCACACCTTTGCTATATGTTTTGTATGTTTAAACTGAACGCAATATTCTGAAGGCATTTTACGAACTGTAACAAGTGAACACTGTATATTCTCTTCCCCAAAGTATCCCGTTCACCAAAATCGGGGGTGTCTTCAGCGGATGCCCCTCTTGCGACTTCTCAGTACCAAGACACAGCTGCAGTCTCCATGGCAACACAGAAATCAGCTGGCCCAGCTCCTCTCTTCCCTGTAGATGGTGAGACCTCATTGCTTCTCATGCTTCCTCATTATCTTTGTTCTGTTGGCTGCTCAGCGTACTGCTCACCTCCCAGTTAGTTACGTGCACTTCCCATGTTGCCACGAACTATCAGCAATAGTAGCTGGTTGCTTCTGTGCAAAGATTTAATGTGAAATAGCCCTTACGTTTACGTTTTCATTAGGAAGACGCTTCTCCAAGACAGTGTATAATAAATGCAAAGTACAGATGGTTTTCAGCGAGTGCTGTCAAAAACAGTCCAGTTAACACCGTTTTTGCCAGCACTCATTGTGCACGTAGCATAATTGATAAGGATTCCAGGACTGGAAGTTACAGCAAACTTGGCATCGCATTTATTCATAAAACGAAAGTCTAGTGTTGTTGTTGCATGTTCAAAGGTTGGAAGAATGTAAACTTAAAATATCTGAGATTTTAATGTGGAAAAAATTATGCGCAACACTTTTCTGTGGTGCTAAAGATACAGCTTTATAGTATGAATTTTAAATGAGTTTCCATCTCTCAGTTGAACTTGTCTCTCGCTGTCTCTCGCAGTGAATGAGATCCTCAGTTCCGCAGGCAAGGCAAGGCCGGCAGAGAGCCTGGTCACGCCACAGGATGGAAAAAGCTGCAAAGGTTTGTCCTGCTTTTGGCGACCTCTGCCTTCGTTGTGCAATGGAATCAGCTATTTAACTTTAACTTTGTTTCTTTTCAGCTCCGTCAGTTCAGCAGCGTTCGCAAATCGAAGAGCTTCGGAAGTTTGGCAAGGAATTTAGGGTAAGAATCTCATGTTGAATGCGTCAGCTTGTTAGAGGCATGTTCACCTCAAATCCATAGTTGATTTACATGTACAATACATTTACATATTCCTGACCTCTTAGTCATACTGCTTTCACTGTTGCTCGGTTTTAGCGTAATGGCTAAACCTGCAATGCCTCTGGCTCAAGGCAGACCTTCAATGACCGCTGTGTCAAAGTTATATTTACAAGTCATAAATGCTTAGGAAAAAAAATCGGCTGCTACACAGTACCAGTTGTGCTGAACAGGGTCCCAGTTATGTGTTATCGGGTTCCAACTATTTGTCTTTTTTTTTTTTTTTTTTTTTAATCCCAGACCTTCTGAACAGTTCAGAACTGTGCAGCATCGAGCAGTGCTAAAACAAAATTAAAGCACAATTTAATTTTCATTTAAAAAAACATTGATATAATAACTGCTTAGGGTTGAAAAGGTATAAAGTATAAATAAGTATTTCTATTTTATTCATAACTTTTTATACTAGTCTTACAATATATTTCTAAATATTGCTCATATTACATGCTTCTGTGTCTGAGTTTGTTTCCTAGTTCAACGGCATTTGCTTTTAGGCTGGATAATTAGCCTCCACTGTGTTCATTTATAAACCAGTCATGTCATGATTCAGTGTTACTACCACATAAATGGGTTAAATGTTAACATTAAGCAGTAAGAATGAGCAGAACTGTGGTTAAAAATGCACAAAAGTCACAAACACATCTGAAGTCTTTAGTGGCAAAATACTGCACTATATAAAACGGTGTGTGAAAATCAAAAGGTGCTGCAAATGTAAGACGACTTTGAGCCGTACATCAATTTGGGGGGGAAAGCGTTGGCTACATAAATAAATGTGAATATACATGCATGTTTGCCCAGCTACCTCACCCCCACCATAAACCTACACGTAAGTACTACAATCAAAGAGAACAGTATAAAACTAGAGGTAGTAAAGTAGGTGTTCCTCCACAAATGCAGCAACTGCTTTATCTGTATTCTGTAGTCCTGAGCCCTCATGCACTTTATTTCCCACTAGCTTCAGCCCAGTGGAGGCAACTCCACTAACACCACCACTGCAGTGGTTGCGTCTGCAGAGTCTCCGCAGCCTGGTTCCAACAAGCCTTCTCCAGCTGAATCTGCACCCGAACTCAAACACACTGCTGCTCAGGATCCCTCTCAGTCTCCAGCACCAGCTTCCCCTCCCGAGGAGCGGCCAAGAGAGAAGGAGCCGGAAGGGGTTGCTAGCAGTACTGTGTCCCCAGTCCAAGCACTGGTTTCAGAGAGGCAGTCTCCAGGGGCCCCCCAGCCAACCAGGACCCCTGGCACCGAAGAGCCCAAATTGGATGCTGCGGACAGGGTGGAGGGTGTGGCTGAGTGAGTATGGAGAGATGTGTTATGAGATCATGGACGTGAAAGAATTCCACTGCAGCAATTAAATATTTAACAATAAATTGAATAACATGCTTTCTCCTTCAGCCAAGTGAAGAAGTCTACTCTGAACCCCAATGCCAAGGAGTTCAACCCCAACAAGCCCCCGCTGACTCTGGTGAGCCTTTGAATAGCCTTACTAATAGCTTTAGTCTCCCACAGTGAAACGACACACTACAATAGCGCTACATTAAGGTTGTGGAGACCATGAGAGCTCTTCTAAGTGTAGTTTTTTTTTCCTGTTCTAAAAGGTGAAATCCAGGAGACTTTTGTTCTGCTAAATCCCGATAGAACCTTTTGTGATTTAAACCGTACGGCTTCTTTTCTGAGCTCCTGCTGGCGTGAGGAGAGCGGGAAAAGCCATAGCTGACTGTCGCTGATTGAAACCAAGCCACACGAAAAATTTGGAGCACTCAAATGTTTTGCTAAATCTCATGTGTACATTAGTGTGTCTGCACGTGTTTACGAACAAGTTACCTTCTGTCTCAGCAGTCAAAACCTACCTCAGCCCCCACTCCACCTCGGCCCACCCCTCAGAGCCCCTCGGTGGTCCTGCCACCACCTCCAGGGCAAGGACCTATGTACAATTCTACTACCTTCGTTTCCTACGTTCCCCAGATGCACCCAGTACAGGTACTGGACATTTTGGCCCAGTTCGTATCATTTGCCTAAGTTTTCCTAACGCCAAAGACTCAGTGTTGTCAGTCTTTGTAGTTTCTGCTTTTACTGCAAGAAAGCTCAGGTGCAATTTGTCTGATTTTGTCTTTTTTAAGGCCCCTCCCATGTATCAGTACACCATGTCTGCAGTTAGCCAGGGCAAATACTCTAGAGCGAAAGGTAAGATGTGTCGGCGCACCTTCATCCCAGCATCGGCTCACGTCTCACGCGGGGTCCTGTGCTCACTGTGTTGCTGTGTTTGGCAGGCTCAGTGGTGGCCCCCCGCTCAGACCACAGCTCCTCTGCACCCCCTATGCTTCAAGCAGCAGGCTCAGCAGCTGGCCCCCCATTGGTTGCCTCTCCTTACCCACAATCTTACCTTCAGTACAACCCACAGCAGTACAGCCAGCAGGTCCTGCAGCCCATGGCTCACTACCCCGGACAGGTAAGGTGGGAAGCCAGGGGGTTGATTTCATGTTGCTCCCGCTGAGCCACGTGCCTCGTGCTGACTCTCATCTTCCCCTTGTAGCCGATGTACTCGGTGCTCCAGGCTGGAGCTCGGATGCTGGGATCAGGTGGCGCCCACCCCCAAGCCTTGGGGCCCCCTGCTGGCCCCCAGTTCCCCGGGCAAGCAGAGGGCCCTCAGGGGCCACAACAGGGCCTGTACGGTATGTCACGTGGAGAAATTATTTATGCTTAAACACAAAAGGGTCGTGTGATTTTGAAGTAACTTTAGATATGGGTATCAAATTGGGTCTTATCTGCTCATAGTGGTCAGAGGTTGATGACCTGTTTTCAATCTGCCTCCCTCAGCTCCTCAGACATTCCCGCATCATTCTGGTACCTTGCACCCCCCGCAGCCATCGAGCACCCCTACAGGCAGCCAGCCACCCCCCCAGCACACGGCCCCCAGCCCCGGCCAGGTACGGCGTTTGTTCGCAGTCGGATTCCTATCTTTCAAAAGCAAACTCATTTGTCTTAAGAAATGCCTGAAAGTTGTTAATTTTTTTTTTTTTCTCCCCCTTTCCTTTTTGTTTTGCAGACTGCACAGTCAGGCCCTCAGACTCAGACGCTGTACCACTCTGGGCAGCTGTCTGCCACCACCCCTCCGACCATGCCTCCCGGACACACCTCTCCCCAGGGCTCCTACTCCCTGCAGGGCTACAGTCTGCACGGGCCCCAGCCGATTCCACACACCTACTCATCAATTGGGCAGCTGGGTCAGGTACATGCCCTTCTCTATCTACTCTGCACAGAGCTCGGTGTTTGTGTGTGTTTGTGTGGTTTTGAGTATTCTCTCTCTCTCTCTCTCTCTCCAGCCCCACGTACCAGGCACCCTATCAGCCCCTCACCACACGGGTACACATGCGCCCCCTCCAGTGATGTTGCTGCACGCACCTCAGCAGGGACCTGGGTCTGGCCCCCAGCATCCCCAGCATGGGCCCCCCCCTCAGCAGGGCACCCACCAGCACTATGCCTATACCATTTCCCACCCGCAAGGTGAGGGCACTTGTGAAAAAGCTGCAGTGTTAACATTGTTTAGCCAATAGCAAGGTTGTGAATGGAGCCTGATGACCTGATCTGTTCTCTCCCCTCCACAGCAGTTGCGGTCCAGGCTCACGCACCCCAGCAGCTCCCCTTCCACCCCACTGGCAACTGAGCATCACCATGGAAAGAAACAGGAACGTGCTGGACCCCAGATCTTCCAATTTTTTTTTTTTAAAAAAGTGCAGTAGTGATTTTTTAGAGAGGCAGATGGTAATGAGAGGCCCTGAAGACTTATTTTAGCAGGAGGAAAAGACTGAATCACACTGTATCCATTTCTTTTAAACTTATCTCGAAGGAGATCTGGAAAACGAGAGATACACACTTGCTCTCCTCTTGTTGAGAGAGAACAGATTTCTCTGTCAGAGAAACCAGTCGTGCAGAGCGGAAGAGGGAGGCATATGGAGGTGGAAGGGAAGAATCTATCACAAGAATAAAGTCTTTTTTGCTTCCTTTTTCATCCCCCATTTCCTCTCTTTTGTTGTAGATAAAAATGTTAAAAAATACAAAAAAAAATTAAAACAACTCAAACCAAAAAAAATAAAAGTTTTAACAAAACTAAACTATTGTGTAGTTGCCATTGCTGTTCATTGAAATTTCACACCTTTTTTCAGTTTAGCTTTAAATTGTTTTTTCTAGGGAAAATCTAAAGGTTATTCTGTTCCACCAGGAAGGCAAACAGCAGACCATCGCGTTCAAAGAAAGATCTCACATAGTCGCATGTGCCTGACTGGTTTTGATCCGCTTGCTTTTGTTTGGCCTAAAAACTTCTACAAATCTAGGCAATTGACATTTTGTCTGGAACAAAAATACATTCTTTGCTGGGGGGCAGGCTGGGTTTTGACTGATGCCCACCCGTGAAGCAGTTTGATTAACAACTGCCTCTGGGGGGGGGGGGTCTCAACCTTGACCAGAAATTTTATCAGGTAATGTTAAAAAAAACCTTGTTGCTACAAGTCTAGCTTTCATGGCAACCATTTATTTGTATACTGAGCGTGTTAATGTGACATTTTGCACCGTTCTTCTCAACAGTAAAGTCTCACTTCTCAATTTGCTGAAATTGTTACCAGTTATTGCTTTAGCAAAGGAACTAATTCATTTTAACGCTAAAACGCACTCGGCAGGTACTGCGCTGTGTAGCCGTCACCTGTCCGTTCTCGGTGAGACAGTTCGTAAAGTTTCTCTGCGCAGCTCTCCAGCCGGTCCCTGTACTCCAGCTTGGAGTAGTTGCAGTGGGGGACGCCCTCCGTGCCGTGGAGCAAACCCCAACAGCAGCACGCGATGACGGCAGTGCTGTCACTGTCACCTGCGGGAGGAGGACAACGGCAGTGGGTAACGGCGTCTCCTCTGAATGGGATTTGGTGATGTTTTAGCACCAGCGGGTGTCAATCTTGAGGCTCAGGAGCACATTTTTACTACTGAGACGAACAATTACATGATTTATTTCTGAGGATTCAACTTGAATGAATTACCTTTGCAAGGCAGCAGACGTTCTCCCCCAAAGTCTCAGGTATTAACTAATGTTCCACTTTTTCCTTACACAACTACATACGCTACAGCACACCGACAACCACCGGTTCACCATCCCGCCTGGAACAAGTTCTTGGACTGTGGGAGGAAACCCACGTGAACACAGAGGGACGGATTGGACCTGCATACACCGTTTCTCCCTGCTGCACCATCGCGCAGCCGTCTTCACCGCAATCTCATCTTCCAACGGGGAACAAAACAAACAGCTGGACTCTGACCTCCGTGGAAGGCTGCGCGGCTCATCAGCTCGGCCCAGTCTGACCCTGCCCCCAGCAGGGAGTCCAACGCAATCATCGGGGCATCGTGCCCACTGCGGCCCGCCCATCCGTCCAGGCTGAAGCTGTTATAGGCTGTGTCCCTCTCGGCTGGTCCATAGCGTTGCGGCCACTGCACGGGCCCCTCACCTGTGGACAGCCCCCTCTCGGCCAGGTACCTGGGAGGAAGAAAACCAAGACGACGGACCAACGAAATGGACGTTCGGTATTTGCCGACACCAAACACGCGTTTGCGCCGCGTCGCTTTTCTCACCATTCCCACTTGTCAGTGAAGTAGCCCCAGTCTCTCTCCGTCTCCTCCACAGCGTAGCTTTGCGACCTGACGTAACTGTGAGCGACCGGACAGGCCTCCTTCACCAGGCCCAGCCCCCATGTGAGAAGCGGCCTGCGCTGGACAGCGTACGATACAAACAGCGCAGACGCCACCGCCCCCAGAAAGCCCGTCGGATGAGGGTGGGTCATCCTTCCGGTTTCCACAGCTACGGCCACCAAGGTGGCCAGCTGCTCTGGCTTCGGGTACCTGCGCTCACGGAGGAACCGAGGCAGGTTAATACTGTCGTAGGATGATGACAGTCGTACGACGTTACGTCACCCAGGTGCGAGACGTGTTTTTGCCGACTTAACAGGGGTGTGTCGGTGCGGTGCAAACCAGATAGTCCACAGCTAGTACGGCGATATATACAGATATACATAATAATGTAAAGTTAAAGAACTTTGGCTCCTGAACATTAGCTAGGAGTGTGGCTGAAGTGCTGTGATTTCTTGCTGCGTGACAGTTTATCGCTCTACACAGATACACGCAGATGTCTGTCTTCTGTTCCGTTCAGCGCTCAGATGAAACAGCTTTCATTGCCTCTACGTTTTACCGCAACGCAGTAAGAACTGAGACACTTACGATCCTACTTAACACTACGGACCATCGCCTGAACGCAGCCGAACGGGACCTGAGCAGCAGTGTGTGTGGAGGTGGGTGTGCGGCGAGACATCGGCCTGCGCGAGGTAGACGGTGTGAGGCTGTTTGAAGCGGCGAGTGGCACCATAACGGGGTAGAATTGCACACACTGCATGTACGACGTGGGTGAGAGGCGAGGTTGGCGGATTTTCGGGGGAAATCCGCTCTGCCGTAGCAGGCGGGCGACATAATGTCACTGCTGTGCTTGACTTGTAGGACACCTTGAGGTCTGGAAGGTGAGGATGTGTTTCCTGGATCTTGGAGCCGCATAACCGCACAAGCTAAATATTGCAACGCTTCACCGTCGAGTCATTTCATGCATCTGCACACACGTGCAGTTTCTCAGTATCGTCACACGATCTCCGTGCTGCTGTGACCCAGTTCTGTTCTGCTGCTGAGCAAAAAACAGACAAACAAACACACTTTGTTACCTCAGTCCGATACACATGGATCTCATGGCCGCCCCACAGCCCGTCCCCCCGGGGTTGTAGGGCACCCTGTACCCCCCCTCAACACCCGGCCTCAGCTGAGACACTCCTGAAGGACACACCAAGAGAAGAGTCCCATGAACGCTATTTTTAATGTTCAGGAACAATCTAGAAGGCAGAGCAGTGGTGCGTGTGTTGCTGTGTACGCTGTCATTGGAGAGTGTGTTGCCATGCAGTGTTGAAAAGGACCTCTGCACGCATTTTACCCCTACCATGTTTTTCCCCCTTTCCTTACCCAAAATGCTTGAAGGACCTGGCTTCCTGCCCTCCATGTCTTTCATCCCTTCCACGTAACGGGACGCCACTTCATGTAGAAGTTCTTCACCTGCTTTTCCTGAGGACGAGCACATGTAAACAGATGCACAGCGATAGGAAATCGCAGCCACGCGTGATGGACGGATGAGTGAGGTGCCTGCGGTGTCCTTTGCTCACCAGTGGCAAGAGCCTCAGCGGTGGCGAGATGCAGGACAGTGTCGTCGCTGACGGGCCAGTCAGGAAGCTCAACGGAGATCTTCTCAATCCCACCGAGCTCCTGCAGCTCCTGAGAACATCACCGAAAACACTCCACACTGATGGTCTTACCAGAAAGAAAGTGCATTTTGCTACATTTAAGGGTATCAAAATGACCACCCACGATTCACCACGGACAGGTACCTCTTGCTGCACCTAAACCGTCTCAATATCCAGAATTTGACAGCCCAGGTGCTCCGGAACGAGAGTCCCTAACGCTGGGAAGAAAACAGCCTGTACAGCAAACGGACGGAGGGCCTGAGGAGGAGACACGGTGGACAGACCTGGTGGATAGCGGGTCCAGACTTGTTGTACTCCCACAGCTGGTTTTTGAAGCCAAGGGCATCTCCTGCGCCGCTCAGCACCATGGCGGCTCTGTAATGCTGGAGGCTGGCGGCTCTGAAACACAGGGGCCATCAGACGAGGTCAGGTGTTTGTAAGAAGGTGTAGATCATTGTGAGAACGTCGGTGTTCAGTGTCAGGCATGTGACGGGTGGACGGCGGTGAACAGCACTGTGTACTACAGTACAGGGTGGTAGATATCATCATTTTAGCTCAATCTGGGCCCCTCGTGTCCCGCGGCCCACCTGAGAACCGAAGTTAAAGTTCAGTTATGTTTAAACCAGGACCAGATGAGTAAAGTGGTAAACCAGAGTAAAAGGACCCGTCCGGATTCATTAATGGAGCCAAAATCTGTCTTTTAAAAGTTTTATGAAAAGCGCAGCATTAAGTTTTACAAAGTTAATCCGGGCACTTTTACCCGATACCTCGTTACACCGAGTCGCGCAGCTCTGGGCGGTTTAAATTTAAACGCGGTTTAAATCGGCCCGAACTTACGGCTCCATAGTTCCGCTCCGCCGCGTCACTGCGTCACTGGGCCGCCGAAAGTCGCGCTCGACCGCAGCTGTCGCTCGGTGTCGCACGGTGGTCCGTCAACAGGCGGCTCCGCAGTGGGTCGGAGCGCGTGCACGGCGATCACGTGTCCCAGCGAGGGACCCGCGCCGGATACAGTTTTACACGTTTGATGTGAGAACAGCTAGAAGCTGGCCGACGTCCCCCGGTGCGATGTTATTATGATCGTTGTTATTGTACAGGCGGCGCTCAGTTCGGGCGTGAAAAGTCAGGACTTTTATTCCCAGCGCGAAATAACCGGGCGCTCGCTGCAGTACTGGTGTCTCACCACAAGGTGGCGCCAAAGTCCTAACAGAATGATACCGGAAGGCGCTGTGCGATTTTTCTTTATATCAAAATATCTTTTTCTTTAAATAAAGTTTCAGGTCAACTGACAACCGGCCGGACTGATCCAAACCAGAACTGGTGCGAAACGGGGTGGTGAATATTCGACAAAAGCCGGGGGGGGGTATATAGTTCTGTTTTATGCAAAGTTTAAACCGTTGTACGTTCTTTCTAAAGGCTTCCACGGCTTCCTCACAAGCCCGACACCTTTTCATGATGCATCACTACATAAACAATTGATTGAAAAAAGAAAAAGGAAATGAATACTGTGTAGAATTATATTTCCATATTTCTTATTTTCTTTCGCTCAAACTCGCCTTTTCACGTAGTGAAAAAGAACCTTGAACGGAACCACAAGGGGGAGCTGTTGCGCAGGGCTGCAGCGGTCTTCCCAGCATGCCTGGCAGCAGCAAAAAAAAAAAAAAAAAAAACTTTTATTGTTGGATCTTTGGGTTCAGCCATTGTGCGGCGTTTCTCGTTCGCGTTTTGCTCCCGTTTTGTTAGAGTGAGATGTCCACTGTGCTAAATCCTGCGTTTGCTCTGTTGTGCCAACCATCGTCTGAGCAGTTTGCACGTTGGTTTCCACCAGTACAAGTGAAACTGTTTCATGTCCTCCACAGAGTGGTGACCAAACATGAAGCTGATGTTTCATCCTTAAGAGGGACAAGAGCCAAATGTGGGAATATTTTCCCGTTGATTCAAGTGACACGCTCAAAATGGCCGACAGACACGTTTCCGGAATTGCACTCGTTTCCCACAATGCCTCGCTCTCTCAAAGCAATGCATACATTTTCCGACTTTCGAGATTTCACCGTATGAGCCGATTTCCAGGAACGCACGTACAGAGCGACCTTGCCAAACGTCACCCGAACCCGGACCGGCTCACCCGGCTCATACTGAGAGAAAATGGCCGCCCTGTCGACATCGCTGTACGGCAGACGGGACAAACGCCATTACATCTTACAACCAAACGTGGGGGTGACGGGGCCACCGTAGTAAGTTGCCTATGTTGTAAACCAACATAGGTGTTTGACAGGAGAACCACCTGAGGCGTCCTACTAAGACCTGGATGTTGTTATACCTGAGGGAACCTGCGAGTCCAGAAGATCCTCTAAGCAAACAAAGCTATCAAAACAATCGTCTAATAAATATTTCAGAACAGTCTTGGAGAAATGAAATGTTCTCCACTTGGAAGGCCCTATTCTATTTAAATTCTACATCGGCGACAGCGCGTGTCCCTCATACCCCCTCAGTCACCATCTGCGCTGCCGCAGTGTCTCCTGCGCTCCAAGGCTGGCGCTGACTAAATAATGCAAAGACGCCGCGCAAAACTGCATTTTATTGCTATTGAAATCCATGGTTATATGTGCAAAGGGGGGTTTAAAGGCTATAAACTGGCAGTAGTTTCATAAGGGGTTTAAACATTTATCAGAGAACTTCTGGCACTTTGGGCTGTTAGCAGAAGTGTTAGGTTGTATAAACTGGCAATAAAGCTGCGTCTGAACGATGGCTCACGGCTGTCTTCTGCTCATAAGTCCTGAAGTTGTGCTGCTACCCTGTTTCATCTCTTCTTCTTCTCCTTGCAGGCCTCCTGGGCCACACTGGGAGGTGGGCAGTAGCCGCCCAGACAGGAGGTCTCCTCAAACAGCAGTGAGCGGCTGTCCTGGGGCTCAAAAATTCATTTTAGTGCCGCCAAGAAGAACTGCGCTAATACCTCGCGTATACTGTGTTTTACTCTGCGGGTCCCGCTCACCGATGGCGGCGTTGATGGTATGGACGCTGCCGTCTTCACACGGCTTTAACACTGCATCTCTGCGGGGGAGTGAGGCTGGACGCTCTGCGGAAACAGGTGGTCCGGGGGTAGAAGGCCAGCACCAGCTGGCTGTCACTTGACAGATCCCTAGGGGGTGTCTCTGGGTCTGCCTCCCGACGGGGTGAAAACAACACCTGGGTGCAGCTGGGAAGAATTGCTGTGCAAAGTTCGGACCCTTGTCTGGCGTACTGACCAGCTGGACACCCTGGATCGAGCCTTTCGGGTCCAGCTGCAGGTGTGGTAGGTCAAGCGTAGAAAGGAGCTCAAAAGGGAAACTTCCGCTTGAATGACTTGGGCCGGTGCTTTGCAGAGTTTCATTCCTCCCACAGTCCAAAGACGCGTTTCAGGGCAACCGGTCACTCTAAGTTGCGTAGACAGACTAAGTGAAGCTGCGTGGCCATCCCGTGCAGGATACCTGGGGACCCCCGGCTAGCCTGGCGCTCGGTGAAATCAGGATCGGCTCCAGACCCCCCAGCAAACCCGACCAGGCCCAGCGACTTTATTCACGCGCAGTTCGGCCTCCTTCAGGTCTTCCGGGTCTTTCTGTCGCCCTTCCGACTGCGCTGCTGTTTCCCTGCATAATCGTTTTACATCACCAAATACAGCATTAAAGGACGATTCCAGAAAGCGAGAGTATAAAATACAAACAAATGTCAGTCGAAATATAAATAGTAACACAATGGCGTGAAAGAGCGGAACGTTTTGAGTCGGTTTTGCCGTTTGACGCGAACGTCCAAGTGTCGCTACAGGTGGAGGTGAGGAAATATCCACCCGGGACGGGATAGAAGCAAAACGGCTCGTTCAAAGTAACCAAGACGCAATATTCACTTTTAAACCCCCCCCTCGCTCGGGTCGCGGACTTGTGAGCGAACGGCGGACGACGCGCCAGGAAAGCGCGGGGCGTTCGACGAATGAATAATTCATTTTGCCGACTTCATTATCTTCCTCTTCTCTTTGACCCCGGTGATTAAGTTGTTTATTTAAATAAACCAATTTTCTCTGTCCCCCGCTTAGAGGTGGCAGCCGGTACATCTGCCTGCCTCTCCTCCACCTCCGTGCCGCTTCTGCGTGGTTAATTACCACGGTGGTCCTGGCAGAAGCTGAAGTATTAACCCAGCGTCGCATAAATGTAATAATATTTCACACATTGAAACTGTTTTTAAATTCCTCCCCTCTTCTGGCTCTTTTTCACCCTTTTTCCGGTATCTTCCCTTCCTAGTTCAATCCAGGGCCGTGTGGAGAGCCACCCTGTCAAAGAACTTTCTGGATGGTGGGACTGGCTGCAGCCAGTGCTTGAAGTGGGCTGGTACCCAGCGCCACTCCCCATAATTCCCCCGTGGCTCTTTTCTGCCCCCTGTTGACCAGATTCTCCGAGCAAAACGCCGTAACTGTCTCACATCGTTCATAACAGCCCCCTAGTTGCGTCTATTACCCAGAATGCACCGCTTTTCACTGTTTTCCTGCTGCTCGTTCCAAATGTGTCCCAGTGAATGAAGAAATATACACCGTGGTCATCAGCAACATCTCCAAGTAGCTTTTATTCAGGGCAGAAATTCAACATTTAGCACCTGATGGTTTGTCTCGTTGCCAACTGGCCAATAAGAAAAGTGCCGATACCGATTTTTGTCCCCTGCAAGCGGTGGCTGTAACCGGCACCTCCGCCAGCATCTGCAGCTCATCTCTACCCACCACCTTTGGCCTGATCGCCACCGCTCCGCCACGTAATCGCTATGTGCCGGTCCGGCCCCATCGCGGGGAGGATGGGGACGAGGGTTGAGTTGGGAGAGCAGCGGAGGGGTACCTGCCCTGGCCGACTGCTGAAGCAGAGCCACCGACACGCCTCTCTGCGTGGTCACTGGCGCCGGACCCCCCTGCCATGTATGCTGCTGAGAAGCAGGAGGTGAGAGAAGCGAAACATTCTGCTGATGCGTTATAAATACATCCAATTATCTCCTTCCGGAATAATCCCGCGTGATGAACGCGGAGGCAGAGAGGAGCTGTGCTCGGTACTGCTGTTTAGCACATTCAGGGGGACCGTAAACCAGGCAAAGATACGCAGAGGGTCAAAGAGATTTGATCTCTGCAATGCTGTCAAGACCATGATAAAGTAGCAAAAGTTTGTGATATACAGAAATATCCCGAGAAACGGAGCGTAATAAAAGAGCACTATAGCTGGTCATTAATACGGACTGTTGCATCAATACTTCGATACCACCAATTCCTTAACTTATTAATCATTATTCAACTATTCCCATCCAGGAAAAGGTCCACCTGGGGAAATTTCCTATACTGAAAGCCTATTTCCCACTCATTTCAATGGGAAAGAAAACATTATGTTCCCGATGATGTGTTCATCGGTAAAACAGTGTAAAACACCTATGTAACTGCGACGCTGTGATTTCAGTCAGTAATAAAACACGTCAGACACTAAATACCTGGTTATCGTCCGATGACGTCAATAATGGGCTGTTTCTGGGCAGCGCGACGCTTCCCTACATTTAACAATTTTCTGTTAAGAAAGGAGGCGCAGAAATGAAGTGAACCAGCAAGGTGAGTTACTGTACTGAGCAGGTGAAGGGAGGGACAGGTGACTGGGAGACGGGAAATAGGAGTCAGTCGACGGTTCGGTGCACCGACCGTGTTATTTCCACTTCACTCGTCCAGCTTTAGGATTTTTTTTTTCAGATGTGCTCCAGATAGATTTCGTTTTATTGGCTATTTGGTTGGGAAAATCGCTGGACGCGGGGGGATTAATGCAGACAGACGGACGCAAATGAAGAGAAAACGGGGTATTTTAGGGATAACAACAACAAAAACTGTGTTTCACAGTATTTTTTTTACATTTGAAAAAAAAGGGCAGTCAATTATTATGACAAATTCCTGAAAGGGCCCAAAATAAAAGGGCAAACGGCACTAATGGAGGTTTTATTGTATTCTGTTTTCCCTCTTTATTCCCTGTGCTGTGGAAGTACTGCGATACAAAGTCCAGGGTGATGCCTTAAGATGTTGTTCTAATGTGTGCAGGACACCTGGGGACCCCCGGCGCAGATGGGATGATGAAGAGTAAGCTGTGTTTTCCTGAAATGGATGCCGGTCAAAGCAGCTGCGAGACCAGGTTTGTGGCGCGGAGGAGGAGGTGTGTGGACCTTCGCAGGGTTCACAGCACGTGTCCTGCGGCGCGTTTGGATGCGTCATCGGCGTCAGACACCCTCACCCAGGTGACCCGACCCAGGTGAGTACAGCTCACCTCTCCTGGTCCTCGGGGGGATGCCCTCTGTCTAGTGCTGTAAACATGTCAGGCACTAACTTTTATTTTCTTTTACCATTTTTTCACATCTTCTGCATATTCATTAGTTTGTGTGGAAATGATGTCATTATGATTTCCATAAATATGTCATCATAATTTATTTGAACATTTTTTTTTACGACAAGCCACTTGCTGGTTTAAAGATCAGGTTTAATGCACCATCTGAACATGAAAGTACGGTATTTGCACCTTTGATCACTTGAAAAGGTGACTTTTATTTACACGCACGCTTCATTTTCAGACGCCCTGCAGTAATTCATGAATTAAATGGTTACGAAATCTTGCAAAAATTATTTACAGGGGCTTAAGCAGGTGGGGGCCAAGCGGCGTAGCTCTACAGTGCTCGACTCGTAGCGCAGTTCATTTGCTGCCGTCACTTACAAGTTAAGTGGTGTTAACAAGTTCCCCCCAGAAGCAAAACGTGCCCCGTGTTCAGACCCAGTCCGGCGGACGACGACAGCCTGGTGTTAAATCGCCGTAATGACCAGTGTACATTTCAGCAGGAACGTCAACTGCACTCACCACCCGTGAAGAAACTCATTTTAATGAATTTTTTACATTTAAATTAGGTTGGCCCTTGTCGCCAAAGTGCAGGAGAGGCTGGCGCACTATTAAACTAGCTGAATTTAGTAAAATATGTTCCAAATATAAACGAGTGGCTGCTGCTGCTCACCATATGGATATTTCCTCTTTGAATACGTCCTTTAGAGTAATACTATATCAAATTTTGCATGTAGTAAAATGTGTGCCGTTATATTTTATTTATTAACGTGTCGGTCCGGAGCCTCTTAATGTACGACGTATAAACAAAATGTACGCTCATATTTTAATACAAAACATTCAGATTTACATAAGTAATTAAAATTTGAATAATACTTTTAAATTTATTTATTTGTTTCCCCCAGCAAGGGAAGCAGCGACTATGGGTCCAAGTTAGGGACAAAACATGCTGCGTTGTATTCGTGTCCTGAATTTGTCCCTCGGCGGATTGATCATATTTTTACCTCGTTCACTGTTTATTTATTATAATTGTTTTCATTCGTAGTGTTCTGGTGACCAGTGTCCATTTAAGTTTGCTCCTCAGTACATGTTTGAGCCTGCGGGCGTAGTACAACAGCAGGCTTGTGTGGGAATGACCTCCTCTGAAGGAGAAAACGACTGTCGAAAGTGAAGGAACTCTATCTTGAGGTCTGTTATCTGGAGCTCACACTGAAAGTGAGGGGCTGGATGTAAAGGAGACGCGAGGTTAATGTTCAACAGACTCGGTTAAATACATAATCATAAATAAACAGACAGGCTTGTGTGGATGTGGACGCGTGTTTGCTGGGTCACGGTTCGGACTTGAGAACATTTATGCAGATTAAAGTATTTAACTGGAATCAAAACAGTAGGATAAGGAATTGCTGGGCGCTGCTTCAAAGAAGGTTCCAGGTTCACGGCACTACAGGTGGGCCCAGCAGACAGGAAAAGTGGGTCGAGGTTCTTTACCGGACTCTTGGTGAGAGTGTGATAAGAAGCCGGTACCTGGAACCAGCTACATTTTCCCACAGTTCAAATAAAGTTCATTTTATTTATAGTGCTTTGGGGAACAATTCAGAAACAAGTGTGGCCAAGACGGTGAATTTCCCACAGCGGCCCAAAGTCGGGACCTCAACCCCACCGGGAATCTGTGGCTTTGATTGAAACCTGTGGTCCTCACGCATCACCCAACCCGCCTGAACAACCTGCTGCACCTTTCTCAAGATGAGTGGGGTCAGACTCTCCCAAACAGGGAGAAAAGCTGGGACACATTTACCCCAAACACATAAAGCTGTTACTGCAGCGAAACGTGGGGTGTGAATACTTACGCAGGCAGCCAATCTCAGTGTTTCATTTTCTTGCAACTGTCCGCAAACAACCGATTCTGACTGAACATATGGGATCACAATAAACATGCTGACTGGAAAAAGTATATTTTACAATGACGAGAACTTTCAAGGGGGTGAACACTTTTGCGCTTTTCTATAGCGCAAATCACAGTGCCAGAGCTGTACACTGATTTACATATTGATACACCTGGGGAGAGTTTACCACATCAAACCAGGTTAAGGACTGTGCTCAAGGGCATTGCAGCAAGTGCTCAGCTTCAATCCCGGTTCTTCGATTGGAGGCCGACAACCGTAACCGGCGCGGCATCTTCTGCCCCAGCTGCCATGCTTCCTGCAGCTGAGGTGACCCATCCCAGTGTGCCACAAGCCACCTGAGCATCACCGTGTTCTGATGGATATCGTGGGAAGGAAGGGTGAAGATGTGTTTTACCGCTGTCCACAGAGACAGGGCTGCATTCAAACCCACACTAACACCCACAGCCCAGCGACTGTGAGGTATCAGTGCTGCACAGTTAAATATTCATCACCAGCATCTGCCAAATTCTTACTCCCCTCACACAGAAGCGGAAAAGAACCCTCGTGAACTGCTGCGCACCAACTGAAAATAAAGAATATCTGTGGGCCAGAAATGAACAATGAAAGAGGATCATGTACGGCAAGACATATGTGTGTGTGTGTGTGTGTGTGTGTGTGTGTGTGTGTATGTATATAAAACAACCGATAACATTGAAAAGGTTGCATGAAAAAAAACGTAGATTTTATTTATCTTATCGCCGCTCACCTGACATGAGGCTGAGCTGAAATAGATAAGAAATCAAAATATAGGCAGCTTGTTAATATACTTATCCATAAACAGGTTAAAGTAATTTCTGCAGCTTTTCAAGCACAGCAGAGACACAGATAACTGTATCTGCCATGTAAAGAACTGTTTTAATGCTAATAAGAAATAATGAATGACAGTGAAGCATTAAAAATAATGACACTTTATGTTCAAACCAAACACCTGTCTTGTTTAAACATTTACCTGAAGCAGGTGCCGAGACACAGGTGAGGAACGGGACGGGCGGAGTATAAAAACTCAGGTGCAAAGCTGTAAACAAGACAAAGTGCACAAGTTCAGATCTTTCCGGAACAAGGAAAAAAAAAAGTCCGATTTACTCGGGAAAACTGCTAAATCTGAACAGGCGCAAGAGGAAAGGATGAGCTTCGTGGAAGTGAAAAATATAGAGGCCACGAGGTTTGAAGAGCGCTATTATGACGAATATGAATATTACAATCTGACGGACAAGTTTAGCGGTAAGAACAAAGTTTTAAGTCAAAATTTAGATGTATGCGAATGTGGCATTTGCATGAGAATTCCTCATATATCAGTATGTTGAGGTTCTATGTTCCACTAGCAGGATTTTAGGGAAACTTGCACGTCTTTGGGTGGCGGCAACCGGATTTTGTCTTTGAATAAGTCACGTTATAAGATGTCGCGGCCTCAGGTGCCGCCAGTCGCAAGGGGAGGACGAAGCGCGAGGCGAGCAGCAACACGAACCGGCCGAACCCGGGGGGTCACGAGCGGAAGATCACCGACAAGCTGCGAAACGCCACGAAGAAAAGCCAGGCGTGAGGGACAGGTTGCGTGATGACAGCTGTGCTCATTTTCTGCCTCCCGCTTTGACTTGTGATCAGGAACTTTTCTCAAATTGCATTTCGACTGTTCACCTGTTTGTCTGTTTCCGGTCACTTTCAGTTTTCTTTGTCAGCTACTAAAAAAAGGTTTATAGTAAAGACATGATTCGATTTATTCACAGGTTATGTTCTGTGAAACGCTTGTAAAAAGGTGTAAAATGTAAAAATACTTTGACATTTTTATTAACTTGAACCTGTATTAAAATTAAAACAAATTTAAAATGACCGAAAGTAGAAATAAACTGTTTACTGCCAATGCCAACTTTTGACTGATCCATCCCATAAACAAGTGCACCGTTTCTCACCTTGTTATGTATCACAGACACGCCGGGTAAGAACTGTAAACACTGTGGAAACAAGCTGAATAAAAGTGGTCCCGCACTTATTCTGTCTGAGTGCGTTTTACTGTCAAATGACTGCTAGGTGCCGAAACGTGGGCAACAAGCAGAGGTTTTTTTAAACAAACGTGTTAGTGAAGAAAATGCAATTACAGATAAATAAATCAATGGGGAAAACATTCGTGTCTTTGAAAAGTTCACAAGTTGAATTCTTCCTAAGTGGAGGAATCCGCGTAAATGGAAACTGGAGAGTCATACGTTGCGTTAAATGTCGGCGTCTTGCTTTCATACATGAAAAAATGTCGGCATTATTTCTCGTACGACGTTGACATGAATTTCAATGTTTAATCTGTGAAAATGCTTCACACAACAGGCTATGTACACATAGCTTTCCTGGTCCAGGTTTCCGTTGAGAGCGTTTGCTGCGACTCCTTAAGATGTTCAGTCTGATGCAAAGGAGGTGAAAAGTAGGTGTCAGATCACTGGTTTGGTAATAGAGGATGAATAAGTCAATAAAATAGCTTCAAATAATGTCCGTCTCCATCCAATGCCCTGTTTGTACACTAGTGATGGGCAGATGTGCAACAGCAGGTACTGAGGGGCTCAGAAGATCAGCAGTAGGTGTTCAGTGGCTTTATCCACACGGCCACGCCCCTTTCTCACACCTGTCGTGTTGGGGCTGAAAAAATCCCTACAAGCTGCATATTTCCAATACCATTTTATTCGGGCAATTCAATCTGATGTGCAGCAGAGAATGAAACAGAGAAACGGAACTTGATGAAACTGCGCCCGTTAACAGTCTTTTGCGTAAATGCGCCTTAAAATTGCGCATGCGCAGTACAATAAAATTTAACGACACCTTTAATGATCCCAAATAAACACATAAAAAAGCCTGTTTTAGGGACAACGCATAAAATCCCGAAAGAGGTTATACATTTTTTTTAGATTTTTTTTAAAGAAAGGGTTATTTATTAAGAAAAATGACTCAAATAAGAGCGTTATAGGAGGCGGCGATAACCGATGTATTATTGTAATGGCACGTTTGTGTTTTTTACATTGTCCTGTGTTCAGGGGTCCGAGGAAACCTGTTTGGAAGGGGGTGTGCAAAAATAAAATAAACTGAACAGAAGTGAATTTAATTATAAGGTACGTAGCCCTTACTGTCAGGGGTTTTTTGTTGTGTTATCCAGATAACTCTCGCTCTCTCTCCCCCACCCCTCACCTTTTCCTCTGGTCTTATTCACTGCCGATAGAAAATTAACAGAATTTAGACGTTTTAATAAGAAATATAATTCGGATCAGTCCAGTACTTCGGCGCGACTTGTTTAAAAACCCAATTCCGGCAATATAAGAACCTGAGTCCTGATTGGTCCGCAGGGATCCAATAACAGCCAATCACCGTCCGCCGTCTACAGAGCGAAAAAGCGCGAATTTTGTTAAGTAACGGAGTCCGGATGTGAATCTTCCTGTCAGACTGCAAACAAAATGTCCGGATGCTTGTTATTCAGCTCGCAATATGTGAAAAGAAAAACAAATGGTTCAGTTTCACAGAAAATAGTCAAAAAAAAACTCGTACTGGAGAGCTGACATTTTTTTAAAAGTGTCAATAACTGAGACCCGGACGACGACTTCCGACTTTTACCGCCACGTCGAGCGAACCCGCGAGGACAGGTGAAAATTCTTCATTTTGCAAAGTTGCAACATTTTCATTGGTTAGAAAAGTGACCACATAAAGTACACGCACACCACGAAACCGCAATATTATGCCATACAGAGCGAAACACGCAGCTTCACCTTATCACGGTCCGCGGCTGGCGCCCCCTACTGGCCGCCGGTGGAGGACGGCGCCTCCCCGGTAAACGTGGTTCCAGCAGCTCCGGTTTTCACAGGACTTTCGTGCTGCGTCGTGTATCTTAACGGACACACGTTCTGGTCTGTTTTTCACTCTTTTATCAACTAAACAAACACCTTCCCTTATTTTCTACTGCTTGCTTATCATCCCGTTCTGTCATCTCTCAATACTTCTTCACTGCACCGCTTTGTTTGGTGGTTTTAAAGTCCACACTGCTGTCACAGTTCTGTCCACACACAGGACTTTATCCATTTGTAAAAAGTGTCAAATTGTCACTGCAGAGGGATCAACGGGTCTCCGACGTCAGGTGACGTCGTCGTACCGCGAGCAGAAGGAGCTGAAACGGGGAGGTATGGCAGCTAGGTGTACAGGTACACGGCCCGATGTCCGCTGGTGTCCGGTGCTGTGAAAAATGTAGGTGTGTGATTTTTTATTTTTTATTTTTATTTATTTTTTTTTGCTCACCCTCTTCAGAGGGTTATTGGTGACAGATTGAAAGAAGCCAAATCCATGTCCCTGGCCTGGCATCAAAATTGCAGTGATGGGGTTTGACCATCACAGTGGTCTCTGCTCACATAGTTCTGAAAAGCAAACGTGAAGATGCCGTGCTGAAGACGCAAAGATGTTTCTGGGTTTTTCCTGACACGCTGCTAGTATTGGCACGTAATAAAATTGCATACACTTAAGTCTAGATGTGCCAACTATTTGTTTCAGCATCTATAATCAGCTGGTCATATTTCTTGAACCAACATGAGCACAGCTTAGCAATTTAGTGAATTATGTTTGATAAATGAGCTGCCAGCTTTGTTACTGTTTAGAATGTACAGTTTTTGTTCTGCACATTCATGATGATTTTATAACTATTGGGCCACTGGTCTTGAGTTAGACTAAGGTCTTAGGCTACTTTTGGATCCACCCCCACTAAATAATTTCCTGACTGGGTCTTTTACCCAGCTTGACCCCCTCTGGTCTTGGCTTGGAGTTGAATGGCGTGATCTTAACTACAACACTGGCTCGACGTGTCTTTACGGTGGCCTGCAAAAGTATTCGAACCCAATGAAAGTTAGCAAAATTGCCTGGTTTACAAATTAAATTTACGTATGTTTTCCTAATCATTATTTGTATAGTGATCTCTTATGCTCTGACACTGAATTTCCAGTCAAAATAAGTTGTTTGCAGACAGTTGAAAGAAAATGAAACACTGAGATTGGCTGCCTGCGTAAGTATTCACACCCCACGTTTCGCTGCAGTAACAGCTTTATGTGTTTGGGGTAAATGTGCCCCAGCTTTTCTCCCTGTTTGGAAGGTACTGACCCCACTCGGGTTGGGAAAGGTGCAGCAGTTTGTTCAGGTTGGTTCGATGATGCTCGTGGACCAGAGTTTTCAAACAGAGCTGCAGATCCCCGGTGGGATTGAGGTCCGGACTTTGACCGGGCCGCCGTAGGAAATTCTCCGGCATGTTTTTGCAATGTAGACAGTGTTGATGACTTTTAAAGGGTTTGAATACTTTGAAGACACGGTATTTGTGGATTTCATTCAAATGTGTTTAGTGGTCTGATCATATTTGATTGGTTTTAATTATTTAGGCAACTATTTCACACAGAAATTGATACTATTTGTTTGCTGTACTTGTCCTAGGTCACAGGGGGCAATGCTAAATTGTTAGTTGTACACTTAACCTTGTATAGTTAAAGCATAAAAATAATTGTGCCATTTTCAAACGTACAGCACTGTGCAAAAAATCTTAGGCACGCAACTTGAATGTGTGTTGAGAAGTACAGGTAGATTCTTATCTACCATCAGGGAGGTTTCTGGTTGGTCCCAAATTCATTGTGCAGCCTGAGAATGACCTCAAACACCCAATCTCAGTCATACACAACTATGTTGAGCAACAGATGGTCTGGTCCCCACAGAACCCTCATCTCAACATGATCGAGTCAGTCTGGGAGGACATGCAGACAACAGTCAAAGTCTACAGAAGAACTGTGGCCAGTTCCTCAAAATGTTTGGAAGAACCTACCAACCTCTACCTTAAACTGCATGCAAGTTTGCATAAGAGAATCGATGCTGTTTTAAAGGCAAAGGGTGGTCCCACCAAATATTGATCTGATGGAGGTTTTTTTTGTCTGCTGCACTTTTTAGAAGGTTTATTGATTAATAAGTATTCATGGCATTATTTCTGGAACCATCCTCGCTTTATCGCATTTTTCCCACAGGTGCCTAAGACTTTTGCACAGTACTGTATGTGCAAAGTAAGTCTGTTTGCAGTCATCTCAGTGTTTGCAACAGATATGCCAGACTAAATGCACTCGTGTGCAAACTTCATGTAGTCTGTGTCAAATGGTCTTAGACGTTCCTTAACTTGTTTTGGCTGTCCCTGCCTTGAGACATAGCACTAACAGAGCAGATTAAAATTAGTATGGCAGTGCACATTTTTTTAATGAAGGAAAAAAGGGAAATCTTAACCTCGGACCACCCCCCTGGCACCCCTGTTTTGCAGCACAGAGTCAGGCGAACTGCGCAACTTACACAGCAGGCAGGGTCATTAGATTCGAGCATAATGTAATACGTCAATGTATTACGCTCTACTACGTCTGTCAGTATGCTCAGTTATTAGCAGTAGGACTGTATGTCACAGTTCCCTTCCAATGGGCCACGAGAACAGTTATGAAGAGGGGAAAACAACAATTGTCATTCTACCAACCCCCCAAGCTCCCCCCACCTTGGTCTTCTTCCTTTGCTTTGTGCCTTACTTTGCTCTCTGTCTCGTGCGACACACCACAGCAGAAGATAATGGATTTAAATAAATTACTTCTTTTCCCTCCCTTTCTCTACCGTACACGCTCATACACAAACAGATTAGCTGTATTGGATAATTTTTTTCCCCACATCTATGTATTTAGAAATAAATATGCGCATAGTAATGAGTCTTGACAGATTCATTTATTAAAAAAACCAAATATTTACCATTTACAATGTAATATGCAAACCAGGTGTGATATATTTTTGAGCCTGTGCATAGAATTATTGCATTTTGGTCTTGATAGACTATAGCTACAATCTCTGTGTACTTATTTCTTATAATTTAAGAAATTATGAGGTGTTAAGGAGGACTTGTATAGTTCAGTTAAAGAGAAATTGCATCCTTAATTTGTCATCATTATGATGGAAACGATCCAGATAAAACAAGGATCTCATTCTTACTCTCATTGCACTCTCATCTCTGCGGTTATGTTGCCCCTAGCTTGTTGCCTAGCAACCAGGAATGAGAATTCCGACAGACACCATACAGTACATCCTAATACTTTTTCATGCTTATGTTTGTGCATGTGTGTCTGTGCATGCCTGTGTCAGGTAAATATGTTATAAAGTTCACAATGTCAGTTTATATTAACTCTTTAACGCCTTAAAACCTTCATGCGTGGGCTGCTGTCAAAACGTTTAACAGACTTACCTCAAGAATTGCAAAGGACAAAATCAGTACAATTTGTATGGTTAATAAAAATAATTTGCGCAGTCTGTTTTATTTCTGCTAAACCAAGCAAGAATTCACAGCTCACTGTCGCAATACAAACGTACCTGAAACAACAAGGGAGGGGCAAGAATTATAACTTATACGGAATCAAGAAATTATTATGCTGTCATGTCAGTCGCCCTGTTAACTGACCTTACAAGGTGGCTTTAATAACATTCTCAGTCATTTACCCCACTTCTCTCCTCTCATTTCAGCCCCATTTTTGGGAATCTGTAGTCGGCACCTTGCGAGCATCAGGTCAACTTCACCCTGTATCTGCTACCCTTTTAAACTATTTCTATCTGCATTACTGGTTTCCACTGTCTCGTCATTTCCCTCTCGCTCATTGACTTTCCTGGACACAAGCTGATGTTCCTTGTTCCATTAAATTACCGCACATAATGAAATTATCCAGTAATCCTAAATAGAAAGAGCAAACCGTTTTGGATTTACAAAGATAGATTTAAAGTTTTACAGAGCTTCAGACCCTTACGCAAACAAAACTTCAGCCAATCACACTTGCTTGCACTCAGCCAGGCACATTGTTCATGCAGGCACATTGACTGGTATAAAGCACTGAGGACTAATAGAGAATTTTACGGAAATCATATGTGACAACAATGTCACTGGGAAAAAAATGTGACGCGACCATTTTGTTGTCTGTTTATGTCAGTGTCACTGTCTTTCTCTGCAGTGTGATGCCCGCTCATTCACCCATCCTCTTTGTAAATGTTTTTTTTTTTTTTATTCTGTCCAGTGAGGTAAAGTCTCCACCGTTTAAGCGGAACAAAATATCAATAAATTCCCCTGCAAACTCCAGTCATATTAAAATAGATCAGTCTTAGCAGGATTTATTATTACAAAAAGCACAAGTCAGAAGTGAGGTTAGTTTGTAAACAAGTGTTTGTAAATGAATTGTAATGCAGTGTATGGTGACAAATTCTGTCACGTTAAAATGACTCGCAAGGCAGTATTTTACTATAAAAAAGGGAATATTTCTAAGCACATGGGCAGAGGGCAGGAGGAGTGCAGTCCAGTGCATATTTCGCCATGTATCGGTGCTCAGTTGTGCTGCGGTCTTCAGACTAACTAATCTTTAACAGAAAAACCCTGCAACAGCAGTGTGATCCTACAGAATCCCTTTTTTTCTGGACGATTCACTCAGCCAGCAGGTCTACATACAACAGAAAGAGCGGAGCTGCTGGGTAGATGGAGAATTTTGAAGCAACAATGTGTACAATACACCATATTTCCGGTAGCGAGTGAGCAGCTGAGATTGTGAAGCTACTGCATTCTAGCTGAAATTCAGAGCAGCATTTGTTTTTATTTATTTGTTTGTTTGTTTGTTTGTTTGTTTGTTTGTTTGTTTATTTATTTATTTACAGCAGTACATCCAAATCCAGTGTTTTTAGTTATTCCAAAGAGTTGAACCGGGCAAGCAAAACTAATCTCACATTAAGCGTAACGCTTAGGAAAGAAATGTTTTCTCGGATGACAGTAAAGACAACGTCCTTACGGAGATCATACTGAACACGTTGCTCTTTGGATTTTAGAAAAGCGCGTTGTTTTTCTTTGTTGTTTGGCTCGAGTTTGTGCCCTGCAGCCAAAGAGCGCCTCTGCTGCAAACAGTTTGGGTAAATACATTACTGTACCCACATGAGGTAGAACTGCTCTATTTTTGTTGGCGGTTACTGGGCTCCAGACAGAGGACAATTGTGAGCGGAGCATATCTTCACAGTGTGCAATAGCAAGGCATATGTGAACAAAATCTGTCACCTATGAACTACAGAGAAAAGGTCTGCTTTGGTGGCAGCAGGTCACATCCCGGGGCACCACAAGCACCAGACAAAGTAATATTGCTCAGATGATATTCCTTATCGTAGTTGTTTTGTACTGTTGTTGGGGTTGATGTTTGTGCTACTTTATTTGTTTGTAGAATATCAGTAGCCTATAACTGAACTGCCTTCTCAGGATTGCTTACGTTACAGACACAAACAGGTCTGTTGATCAGTGATGATGCATGTGATCTATTCTAATGGAAAGTTCAACTGTGGCATTAAAACAACGTGGAATTTTTGTCAGGGCGAGAGAAGGAATGAAGGGTGGTGGGGTTGGGGTGGATGGGGGGAGGGGGTGGAGCGGCAGGGAAAGAACAATGATAAAATCCTTTGGTGCGAAAAGAGTGTGTATATGCGCGTGTGTATGAGGGTGGGTGGGTGGACTGGTGGGTGGGATAAGACGTAAGCAAAACAGAAGCAATTTTAGCGATGCTGAAATTCTCCAGGAGCAGGAAGATTCGCGTTTGAAGGAACATATGTGTGTGTGTGTGTGTGTGTGTGTGTGTGTCTTGGGGAAAGTGCTAAGAGGAAAAGGCAAAGAGCCATGGAGACTAGAACACAATAGGGAGACACAGACCAATTATTTCCCTGGGAGAGAAAGGGTGTGTTGCCTCTGTCTGTCACTGAGAGAGGTGTCATTAGACTAATTATACAGAGACAGCGAGAGACAGAGCAGGATGCTAATACCGGCTCCTGGTATGTCACACTTCAAGAACGCAAGCTCACATCGCGTGTGTGAGTATGCGGGTGAATGTGTGTGTTTTATTACAACATAAAGGCACACGCTGCAAAGACACAGCAGTTCATTGACGCTGCTAAGGGAGACGACCGTAAGCAAACCAATAGGATGTGGCAGAAATTAAAATACTGCATTGGGAAGAGAGGAAGAGAGATGAGGGGATGGGAGGGAGTTGGGGAGCGAGGAGAGAGAGAGAGAGAGAGAGAGAGAGTGTCACGGCCATAGAACAGACTCTCAAGGAATGATCTTCATCACTGCTGTTTCATATCATTCTCTCCAGGCTCTCGATTTCGGCCTCTCTCTCCTCCCTCCTTCGTTGGCTCTGTTTCCTAGTCTCAATTGAACTTTACATTTGGATTACTAAAGATTTTTTCAATGAATATTTAATGCACACCCCCTTCCCCCTTTCTCCCTCTGTCCCCATTTCTCTCTCTCTCTCTCCCTCTCTTTCTCTCCCTCACCACCTGTTAGTGCAACCCCCCCCCCCCCCCCCCCCCCCCCCCCCCCCC